>JBBJLS010000036.1:6262507-6284444 GCA_037577275.1 Bryconaethiops microstoma
AATCCAATCTTTATATAATAATATTTCTGTTTGCAGTGTTCCAAGGATTGGTTTTGTTGATATTGGTTTGAACTTGGTTATACTAGACATACTTTAAATAGTTTTGTGTCAGGCAACATCTGATTGAATACAAATGTTTGAATACAAATGTTTTCTTACTGTATTGTTGTTTCTGTTGTTTCTTGTATTTAGCAATCAAGTAGATTTCATTAGCTATGATGAAAATATCCAGCGTAATGCTACTTTGTATCTTCACTAAGGCCCAGTCTTTTGTTGTGTTAATACTTGAAAAAGCAACATGTTTGAACTGCAGGAGTTCTCAGAGTGATCTTTCCATAAAACATTCACAGAGAATTTCATATAGCAGTGGGCCCCGGGTTCCACCACTGCAAAGAAGTGTGTGATGCAAGCATGAAAAGAGCTCTGATGGTGGCTCATGCTGGTCCTAACGATGCTCGTGATGACAGGGAGCCAGAGGATTCTGACTGAAATGAAAAGCGGCTCAAGCCACTTTGATGGCTAATGAAGGAGCCAAAACTCTGCAGCTTTCAGGGCTTTCAAAAGCACAATGTCAGCTGGTGTTCTAAGCGGTTCTTACTTGAAAAAAGGCTAATGACCTGTACAAATCTGATTCATGGATATTTGAAAAGAGAAAGGTTCATGCAAGGGCAAGACTAGGTTTTTTGTACAAGTTTAAAGTTTTTTAATTTTTTGAAAGTGGTCTTCGTTTTCTACGTCAAAGATTTAAATTGTATCTGACTTCCCTTCATTCTTGTCGGGTAACTGTTTGTCATTACTCTAACCAGTTGCATATATTATGATACTTTCTGGGTGGTTTTGTTGTTTGTGACATTGAGGAGCAATTATTTTTGTAATTAACTGGACCATTTTGGTGTTACTGTGGTGCACATGTGAAAAACAGTCTTGTGGTTGTTATTCCGAAGAAACCTAAGGTTTAATTCTTCTACAGAAAGTGCAGTTGAGTGGCTCTTTGCCAGGTACATTTGGCTTGTGAATGCATAGAAGCGTTTTTTTTTTTGCTCTGTTTTCAGTTTCCCTTTGTCCTTGGTTTAGGTGCATATTATAATGACAAGGACTCTTTCAGTTTCCATTCAAACTCTCATTCTTAATGTCAAACAAAGGATGCCTGAGAGATGCTCAGTATTTCCTCTTTGAAACCAGAGTGAAGAAAAACAATGCCCTTGTTCAGTGTTCAAGCACCCACTGGCAGGTGTGTGGCCCCAGCTGGGACTGTCTGCTCTTTAAGAGCAACGGTTCTTCAGAAACACAGTGCATTTGAAAGTGAACCGCCAAAGGGCACATATACACATTCCTCTCCCCGAGACGTGCTGAGTCATGCTCCAGCTTTACAGTTCAGGACTCTAGGCTATACTCAAAGTCACTGTTTACCTGAGCTGTGACAGAGGAAAAGTTGCTTAAAATCCTCCTACTATCTTCTGAATAACGAGCACCACACATTTAATGGAGCTGTTAAGGTTAATGGTGGTTTGAAAGACTGATGAGATGCAATCAGCGAGGAAAGTGTTGTGTGCAATTTATTGCTGTCCTGAAAAAAACTTGTGCCTCCAAAAAACTTATCTGGAAAACCTTGTTCCTCAAAAAAAGTGAATGTCTCACAAAGAGATTATGTAAAATCATAAAACATTCAGGGGGCTCGGTGGATGGTGAGTGTGTGAAATTCTGTTTCTGTCAGGTCTGGGGTCAGTGACTGTGGGAGGCTGCTAGAGGCCACCAGGGGTTTCTGGTTGTGTTTGCAGTTTCTTGAGCACACCGGGTTTGGGTTTAAGTCATTATTTGTTGCAGCTGCCGGTATGCTCAAGGGAAACCTATAAGTTTTGTGATTGGGCGTTGGGGGTATGGGATGTATATTTGAGTTGGTGGGTACGGGACATAAGTGGCTGGTCAACCGTCATCCTGTGTGTCCCTTTTATGTTCTCTGATCTCCTTTTGGTTTTTGATTTTGGCCCTCGTGCCTTTTGTTTTGATTAGTGGTTTGCAATAAAATGAAAATGGATATTGGAGTCTGTGTTTGCGCGTGTCCTCATTGGGGAGAAGAGGGGAAACATGACAGTTTCTTTATAAAGTAGATGGTATTACTTTATGTACATGGGCATTATGTGCAGAATGGACACATACATGAAGACTGTAGCTGTGGCTTAATCTAATTTATTATTAATATATAGGTATTATTTACCCTAAACAATGAACTAAAAAAAATAACTCAAAGATAATGTTCAATACCTTTGGTTACATAGCCTTCGTCATTAACTGAATGAAGTTCAGTTTCTCCTGTACTTACTACATGATTGCCCAGCTAAAGGGAGAAGAATCTTTGTGTTTAAAGCGTGTTAATGTGTGTAATCCCAAAGAGACCAGTCCTAACACAGAGCAGGTGGCAACTGGATGACTTCATCGTTCTCCACAGCATCTAGTTAACCATTCTGTTGCTCACTATGTATGTGCTCAGTTCATTTAGTTCCTTACTGTGGTAAAGTTGTTCAGTGCAAGATTAGTCCAAAAAATACCACACATTTCGAGTTCTACAGTAGTGTCTGCACTAGTGTTTGTGGAATTGAGACGAACTGGTCTGATGAATTGTAAAAACATATGTTCTGAAGAAGGTGGTAACAAATCATTCATCATCATGTTTCTGTGGGTATTTAACAACACTCAACCTCTTTAAATGGGTTGCTTAATTCTACTGCTTGATTCTCCACTGTAATCTTCATTCAAAAGCTATTTAGGGGGTTCCTGAATGGCGCAACTGTCTGACTGTTGGCCTGTTATTCTGGTGTTGCAACAACCATCTGTGGCTGGGTGTCCCACTAAGTGATTTTTGTCAGATATTATTATTTTGTCAGATCTTGTTAACTGAACAGAGAGAAAATAGCCAATACTACGTCCTTCAGCGTTAGTAAACTGTGCCCTGCTGATGTGGGCCCACACACCACATGATATGGGTGTTGTGAGTCAATTTTACAATTTATGAAAATGCAGAATAAGGTAGACTATGATTCACTGTGCTGTCTATGACATTTAAGATAACACCAAGTGTAGTGTAATTGCAAAAATGAGGGTAGGGGGCAGTGTAACAATTTTAAAATTATTTTTAAAATATTAGCTATATACATTTCTCAGTGCACATAATAAAATGTAACATAATTATACAGATAATCAAAGCTTCTGGGTTAGGATTTTGAGTAAGAATGACAAATAGTAGGCTAGGTCTTTAAAGAAAGCCTAAAAGAGTTTTTGCAGGCTGCCATACAGTTACAGTAGTAGATATATTCAACATTTTGAGAAACTTCCTCATTATTATGAGATATTATTAATTATCATAATTGAGTCAGAATTAACGAATAATAAAGTAATTATTATATATTTTACTGTATGCATTAGTTTCACTTAATAATTGTGTGTGTATATTAAAGACTAACAAGGGAGATTTTTAACAGCAGGCAAATAACAATTGTCTCAGGTTCATCATTTGTCTTTAGTTTAGTAAGCACTAATTCATATCTCTCTCTAAGTCCACTTAAGAAAGTAGTATTTTAATACATGTTATATAATTGTAAAGTGTCTGAATTAGCTTTGGTTAAGAAAGTCATGCTTCTACCAGGACAATAGGGAGGCTGTATTCACACAGCACTGGAGCAGAAAAGAGTAGGTGGATATGGCGTGACTGCATAAAGGATTCAAGTGTTTTCAAATGGGCCTCTATTGCGTTCATTCAGTGTGAAGAGCCAGGCTTTGGCATCATACGCTACTACTTTAAATAAATCTCAAGAAAGCACATAGTACATTTAAAGCTGCAGGTGGAGTTGCTGAGTGTTATTTTTGTGTTCTGTTCCATTCTGTGGTGGGTGAATATTCCATCACAACACTTTATATCTGGCGCTTAAAATCGCTAAGCCTCAGCTGAGAAAGAGTTAAATAAAATACAAAATGAGGCAGAACTTTTGCAATACATGCAGTACCTAGAAAAATAGATTTTTTCTCCCTTTTTTCACAAGAGAGCAATTTATGTAAAATGCATTCATGAGTAAGTGGTTTTGGGGGCTCTGTAACATTTCCGCTGGAGACATCTGCTCACTATCATGGTGTCTGCTTCTCATTTTTGCCAAAGAACGAAGATAGCGGTTATTTGATTTCCCTCAGACTAAATATGAAGTGGAGTGAGGTGAATCGGTGGTAGTGCCAGCCATGTTATCCATTAGTGTTCTTTTGCCTGCCTTATGAAATATTATGAATGTCCTCCTTATAACAATACTCCCCACTGACTAGTGTCGAAAACGGATTTCTGGCAGTCAGTGCCAAGCGTAAAAATGGCCCATTGTACTTTTGAACTCGGTGAACTGTGCCAGAGATGTAAGAATGGCCTCTGTTCAAGCAGTGTGCCTCAAGTAAAAGAAATGTTATCTGGACCATTTCATGGCCATTACTTTGAAAGAACGGAACTGGATGCCTTAACGACCACTGGTTATTTCTTGGCATGCCCCACGGAATGATCTTTATACACGATTAGATTTTATTTATTATTTTTTTCTTTTTGTTTGTTTATTGTGAATTTCCACAGAATATTTCATGTTACGTGATCAGCACAGAGCCTTCTGAGGAGTTATATGTTATTTAGAAAATAATTTAGCACTATTTGAGTCAGGTTAGTTTTATCAGAAGAGGTTCTATAATTTTATTTGTGTGATTTGACTGATTCATACAGGATAAAGCATCTGTATAATTTCCTAAAAATATTCCTCAGTGAAACATAGGACGTAACCGACATATAACACAGACTCCAAACCCAATAACAGTAATGCCCCACTCTGCCAAGTCTTTCAGTAGGTCTTGTTGTTACATTGCTGTGAGGTCACTCTGTGCAAGATTATGGATATCCAAGTTGAGCCAGTAACAAAAGCCCAACATTGTTTCATTCTTATTTTATTCCTCGTCTGCCTTTATTAGCATCAGCTCATGCTTTAAAACAATTTGTAGTTTCAACAAAGAGTCGAACATTCAGACAGGCAAATTATGAGGACAGTAGGGAAGAGATGAAGAGAAAAGCATAACAGTAATCTTGCTCAAAGGTCACTTTTGTGTAAGACTACTGTTAGTGATGGTTATCCAAGTTCAGCAAATTTCAAAAGTCCGTTCACTCCACAGTTGATACTTTCAGACTGTAAAAACTATAACCAGTGCAGATTCATACTGGATATATTAATCCAGTATGAATCATGGGTCTTGTTGATAATCATTTAAAGTATACATAAGCTCAAACCAGAGCTTAGGTTTTTATGACATCTTTCTCATTTGGTTAGTTTGTTTTCACACTACAGTGAAGAAAGTGTAGCAGGTTACACACGTGAGAGTTAATTGGTTAGAAATTTGGCAGGGATGGAAACAAAAACACTGTTACTTTTATTTTTTAACTAATCTCAGTCAAAGCAATCTTACTTTATCCCATTATGATTAATCGGTTTGTTTTTTAATTTATTTCATCCGGTCACTGATGTCTGGCCAAAAATACGTTCTGTGGTCCATATGCCAAAATCAATATAGCTTAATTCTTCTTTTGTTGCTCATCTGCTATTATTAGCATCAGCGCATACTGAAGGAACAGTATGAGTTTTAACCAAGAGTCGAATATTCAGACAGGCAGATTATCTATCTACCGACCTACCTGCCTACCACCCACCCACCCTCCCATTTTACTGCTAAATTATTACCAAGGAAAATGCGCGTGCATGAATTAGAGTACAGTCTATATAGGGTTAACATCAGTATTTCACACTCTAGTACTGCGAGGGACAGCAGTTCAATGTAAACTGTACAGTACGGATACAGGTTTATCTTTACATTTTTTAAGGGTATTGTATTAAGTTGAGTTTAAGACGGCGTTTACTGTACTGCATATCTTGGTCAGTTTCTATTTGTGCCAGAGGACAGTGACAAAGCTTTGTGGGTCTTAGTTTTAAAAGTTTTAAAAACATCGGAGCTCTTGGTTGCTCGTGGTTTATTTTGCTCCTGGGAGTTGGGGGATCTCCTTGTGCTATATGATTAGTTTTCTTAGTGGCGGCAAAATGACAAATTATAAATAAAGGAGGCATTTGGCTGACGCTCTTATCCAGAGCAACTTGCAATTACTAGTCACAGGGACAGTCCCCCTGGAGAAACTGAGGGTTTAAGTGTCTTGCTCAAGGACACAGTGGTAGAAAGTGGGAGTTTGAACTTGCGACTTTGTGGTCATCACGTGCACAGGCAAGTGTTTTACCCACCAAGCTACTACCAAACTATAAGTTTGTCGAGGTTGCCACTTAATGTGTCCATGTGTTGTTCCTCTGTGTCTCATCCTCACATTCTCATTATTATCTATGTGAAATAATGTAGCACACAAGACTTTACACTTTACACTGCACTGACACTTTACACTTATGCAACTTAGCCTGTAATTAGTTATTGTTGCTGCACTGCTTTGTCTTTTATGTTTTAATGTCTCTTATGTCACATGTTCTGTCTGCGAGGAGGGTATTCAAGTAAGCATTTCATTGTGCTCTGTGCACTGTAGTTTGTACATATGATAACTAAACCTCAACTTCAACTTCAAAATAATATGCTACCAAGCCAGTATGCACTGATCAGTCACAACATTAAAACCCCGGACATGTGTAGTGATTATCTCATTACAATGTCACCTATCCAGGGCTGGGATACATTAGGCAACAAGACAACGACTAGTTCTTGAATTTGGAGTGTTGGAAGCAGGAAAAATGGACAAGTAAGTATCTAAGGACCAGATGTGATTTTTAGAAGACCGGATCAGAGCATCTCTGAAATGGCAGGCCCTATGGGGTGCTGCTGGAACACACTGGTTGATATCTATCAAAAGAGGTTCAGGGACTACCAGTGAACCAGCCCATCTGGCCCAAATCCTACAGAAGACCTAGTGACGACCAGCTCTACACAAATTGCTGAAAAAGTTTATTCAGGTTATTATAGGATGATGTCACAATACACATAGTGCACTGCGGCTTGCTCTATGTAGAACTGCCTAATTTCAAAGTGTCCATTGCGACCTATGGCCACCACCAACAGCTATAATCCATAAAGGGCACACAGGGCCGGGTGCATGTGCATCACTCTCCTGGGGAGGGCATAGCAAGCAGGTGGAGGATGTGTGCAGCTCTGGGCAACTTTCTGCTGGGAAACCTTTGGTCCAGGCATTCATGTGAAAGTGACCCGTACCACCTACCTAAACTAAAGCAGACTAAGCACACCTCTTCATGGCAATGGTATTCTCTGAAAGACAGTGGCCTCTTTTAACAAGCCCTCCCAGACTGCAAAAATTGTTCAGGAATGGTTTGAGGAACATGGCAAAGAGTTATGTTGACTTGGTCTCCAAATTTCCCAGATCTGTTGGATCAGCTGGACTAACTAGTCCAACCCATGGAGGCCTGCATCTTACAGGATGTACAGGATCTGCTGCTGATGTCTAGGGGCCTGAAACCACTGCACACCTTCAGAGATGGTTTGGAGTCTAAGGTTTGATGGATCAGAACTGATTTAGTGACATGAGGGAGAGTTTTGTTGTAATGTTATAGCTGATCAGTGTATGCTGCTCTAACTAAACCTAACCTTGGTAGGTTGGAAACGACAACAATGAGTTTGCCACCAATCTAATGCTCGTTTGATTACACACGCACGCACACACACACAAATATCAAAACCATCCAAACAGTTTCATCATTCACATGCACACCATATACAAAACAATTCTGTTGATATTAATACTGAACTTTCACATTTTTCACATTAGGTTGAAGAGATTTTTTACAAACATTCTGTAAAGCTTGTATGACCTCGTCCAAATTTGTACACCAGCAGTTTTGTTCGTAAAAAATTCAAAGAGAATAACTACAGCTTGATATTTTTTCCTCTACATGCCAAAAAAAAACATCCAGACACTCATTCTGGTAAGTTACTATATATTAATATTGTTACCATTTAACAATAAGGGGATACCTTCCTTAGAACATGTCCCCTGGTTTTACGATATTTAAAAATGAATATATCGGGTGAAGTATACTGCAGGAGCTCATAACACAAAGTCCATGCTTTCTTTTCAGTTTTGAAGCTTAAGTACTTATACTGTTCACAAGTGTACCCATAACCCATTAACCTCCATTAACCTTATGGAGAGACACGCTATTACAGAAAAAAATGTCAGCAGTGACGGACAGCTTACCATTACACACATACACAAACACACACAAACGGTGGGGTTCTGTTTGATTATACCTCTCTAAGTGCATTTAGCCGCTGTACATTATTGTATGAATAGTAGCTTAAAAATTTGTCCATATATCACAACTCCAAAATGGTCATTTAACAGGTAAAAGCAAAATATTCTTTACTTCTAATATACACTAATATAAAAAATATTTTATTCCAAATCATGTTTCTATTTGTTCTATTAGTTCTTTCATCATGAAAGCTTTTCACAATGTGAAGTGGGGCTTTTGTGTCCAAAAGGTGTAGAAAAATGTTAATGAGATTTTCAAAGTACCGGATCCCTCCCAGCATGGTAGCTATTGTGCAGCAGAAAAGGCATTTATTGCACAAAGAAAAATCACCTCTTAAAAAGCCATATCCTGGCTTTTCCTTCTATTTTATTCTTCTCATTAGGTCCACTTGTGGTGCTTGTGCGGGTCTGTGTAGCAAATCCAGTCATTATTTTTACATGACATTTCCCAACCTCTCTTCATCTCACCGGATTTGTTAGCTACCTTAATTACCCAATTGCTTACCTTGATTGCTAGATTAAATGAGCTAAATTAGCTAATTAGGCACTCACACTAGACCATATATGTAAATGCTTTAGGGTGAATAGCTGTTGTGCTTGTTCTCTAAATTAGAACTTCATATCAGTGTCCAGGCAACACGTCTGTTTTGGAGCAGTGTAATTTTGGCTCAGCCATTTTTTTAATTATTTTTTTTATTGTAAGTAGTTACTAAGCACCCAACACTACATATAACATGTGCAAACATGTTCCCAGACCACCAATCATAGCCCATATTACTCAAACACAGAAGGTGACCGCTTGTTTTAACAGCTCAAATCAGAAAATGAGATTAATAGTGGACAAAGTACTGACATTCATTACATAAACGAAAGTACAGATACCACTGGTCAAGTGTTACTCAAATACAAGTGAGTCAATTTTTTTATTTAAGTTAAAGTACTGAAGTTCTTGCTTTTAAAAATACTTAAAGCATTAAAAGTACATTTTCTTTTACTGCATTGCGGCTATAGATTTAACATTTAGATATTTAACATTTATGCAGCAAGAATATGTACCAAAATTTCTCTAAATGTGTGACGATTGCACTAAACAATGAAAAAAATGACATAAATTTGTTAAGCTGTTTTTACAAACAGCACCCCATACAATTATTGGCACAATACAATACTTAATGCCTCTGACTAGCTTGTAGAACCTAATGAATTGGTCAAGTGTTACATAATGACACAATATGAGCTGACCAAGAAATCAAGTCATTGTTAATTGTAATTCCACACAACTGGAACGAAACAGCATGATGGGTGTTCTGACACAATGTACCATGTACATGTAATGTGCATCTTAATCAAGTTGAGTGAAACTGCTGTAAATGCAAACTAGCACACAAAAAAGGAACAAAGGAGGGAGTGAAGTGTAGCCTTGCATGAGGACATATACCCATACACACACAAATGGACTAATAACATGTCCTGGCTGTATTCTACACCAGTGCATGCATTTTGAGTTATGGAGGCCGTGCTTTAGTCAATAGAGGAGAGTGCGCACGTAAGAGTGTGTGCGTGAGAGTGACAGAAAACATTCACTTTCAGAATTAATAGTAACAATTCCCTTGATAGAAATGTAGTGAAGTGAAAGTCATAAGTTTCCAAAAAAAGACAAGTGAAGCACAAATACTCAAACTCCACTTAAGTTCAGTACTCAAGTAAAGTTTCTTCGTTACTGTCCACCACTGATTGGGTAATACTGCTGCCTTCCATTCAGGAGAGTGGGGTTCGATTCCTAGACTGCCTGAAACACCACACTGCATCAATAAGAGCCTTTGGGCTTTTTAATAGACTTTCAATACTACATTGACCAACATCAGTGACTCATGTCGGTGGTGTGGGAAAAGGACGCACAACAAGCACCTAGAGATTCATAGATGTTTTTAAATGAAAAGCCTTTCGAAAACATTCACTTTACTGAAACGTTGGTTCTGCTCCAAACCAGGACCAACTCAACACAAGACACACTCGAGTTCATGAAGACCAGCGACCAGCTCCACTCTTGACGGAGTTTGAAACGTTCAGAGGGCTCCCGCACACTCACGCCTATGGGCACAGTAGGGGAGAGACACACACAGACGTGCCACAGTTACTCATACTCGACTGGAGTAGATGTTCGGAATATCAGTCCTTGTGATACAGTCCACAAAGCGAAGACTCCAGACGTCGCTGGGGAAGAGTAGAACTTTCTGCTGTGAAACACACACGCAGAAGCGATAGGTTTTCTTTACCAGTCCTTGTAACATAGTCCACAGAACGAGTACTCCACTGCCATTGAAGACGTGGCAATGAAGGCACGACCAGCATAACAGAAGGATCGAGAAGTCGTCTTCCCCCTCCCCCCAAAAAAAAAAAAACTCCACCCAAACCAAAAACCCGAAACCATAAGGGTGACCACGCAAAGAGTGACTGGATCGGTCGGGCTATAAAAACACACACTCACGCAACCAGCCAATCACACGACACTGACTCTTAAACATGATTATCACTTAAACCTGGGGCAGGTGGACTTGTGGTTAGATGCCTGGCAACCCTGCTGATGGGCTGATGAAGCTCATCCCTACTGCCTGGGTTGCCTAGGCCTAATCACCACACATACTCACATGATGTCATTCATACCTGTCCAGGGCTGCGTGCCACCTAATACTGTGGCGACGGGCTGCATTGGTGGTGCGTCCGAGATGCCTCGGACGTGACAGTGATAGGCAGAATTCGTAAGTTGCTTTGCATAAGAGCATCTGCCTATTAATGTAAATTAATGTAATTTAATAGGCAAACAACTAACTTTTTTTGCAGGGCAAAGGACCTCTGAATAAGCTCTGAGTTTTACACTCACCTTATAGGGATGTGGAGGGTCCCAGTGGACCCAGTTGTAAGTGACGGACTCCAGGGTCTTAGTGACATACTTGGCCCAAGGAGAAATTCGAAACATATATCGTCCATCTTTAGTCATGATCACGAGCTGCACAAAAAGATCAAATAGGAGAAAAGTTGCAGAAATGCATCCATATAAAAGATTGAAATCATATAAAATGTATTAAAAAGATTCTAATATTTCCAAGCTGACAAGTTCAAAATAATTAGTAGACAACAAGAAAAGCATCCACAATGAAACAGTTAATTTGAATAGTTATATAGCAATACCTTTTAGCCTTGGAATGAGGCTAACATTGCTAACAAAAAAGTCAATAGTCACCTGAAATGTTTGTGTAAATACATTCCCAAACATTTCAGTTCTGCACTGATCAGCCATAATAATAAAACCACCTGCCTAATATTGTATAGGTGTCCATCGTGCCACCAAAACAGCTTTGACCCATCGAGGCACAAACTCAACATGACCTCTGAAGATGTGCTTTGGTATCTGGCACCAAGGCAACAACAGAAGATCCTGCTGTCCTGAAAATTGCGAGGTGGGGCCATTTGATTTTTTATTTATCCTTTATTTTACCAGGAATGTCCCACTGAGATACATTATCTCTTCTTCCAGATAGTCATGGCCAAGGTGGCAGCAAATAAACTGGGGGAAAAAAAGTCTCAACATAAACACAGACTAGCAGACTAAGCACATGGAAATTAGAAAGAGAGAGAGTTATGAACAAGAAAAAGAGAAAGAAAGAATGACGAATTAACGATATATAGGTATATGGACTAAAAATTATGAAAATCAGACCACTTTGTGCAGCAAATGCTTAATCAGTTTGAAATCTGGGAAACTTGGAGGCCAAGTCAACATTTTTGCAGTGTAAAGCTGCATTATCCTACTGAAGGAGGATTAGGCAAAACCATTGCCTTGAAGGGGTGAACATGGTCTGCATCAAAGTCTAGGTAGGTGCTACATGTCAAAATAACATCCACATGAATGTCAGGAGCCAAGGTTTCCCTGCAGAACATTGCCCAGTGCGTCACACTGTCTTTCCTGACTTGTCCTCTTCCCATAGAGCATCCTGGTCCCAGGTAAGCAACACAAAAAAAAATGTGGTTCATCAGACCAGGCCACCATCTTCCATTGCTCCATAGTAAATCCTGTATCCAACACTTCAACTTCCAGTACTGACTGTTCACTTTCTGTCTAATTTACACTATATGGACAAATGTATTGGGACATTGGGACCTCCTACTTATTGAATTCAGGTGGTCTCTTACTTCCAGTGAAGGGCAAGCTTAATGCTTCAGAAGACCAAGCCATGCTTCCAGCTTTGTGGACACAGTTTGGGGAAGAATCTTTTCTATTCCAACATGACTGTGCCCCAGTGCACAAAAGCAAGATCTATAAAAACATGGCTGGATGAGTTCGGTGTGGAAGAACAGAGCCTTGACCTCAACCCCCCCCCCCCAAAAAAAACTTTTCAGTGGAATGTTTAAATATTAAATGTATTAAAATGTATCCAGGATGCCTCGTAAACAAGCCACTATAGTCCTAGGGTGCTATGTCATAATTTGTAATGTCATTGCTCAAACATATTTGATTAAATTACCTGCTATTTACCAGGTTTAGTGGGTGTGTTTAAGTGTGATATTACCAAACTGCGCAGAACACAGTTTCTCCAGGACCACAGTGGAGTCAAAGGGCCCATAGGGCAAAAAAAGTGAAATAAAAATGACAAAGTTTGCAAATAAAAATTTCAAATTCGATCCATTTATTCACTGGTTATATAAGGAGTGCTTTTACTCAGATTACTTTTTAAATGAGACACAGTAGAGGTTGGCCAGTCAAAACAGAAATCTTTTAAAGACACAGAAACAAAAACATGATCTTTTAAGGATTAAGATGGGTTTTAAAAAGTTCATTTACACATAAACCCTAAAAGCTGTCAGAAGTTTTTGCTGTTTCTTAAACACTTTTGGTGTCTGTTTGTAATACTTAACATCAACACTGAATAATTGTTTAAATTAAGAACATTTATTAATATGACAAATGATTCCACTCTTTTGAATGGTATTGTACAAATGCACATAAGTCATATACCCAACATACACACAAATACACAGACTTATCAACATTCCTCTCAGTTCTCCTTTCTACAGGCTCCCACCTGACATCTCCTGACCTCCAGCTTCTCTACAGGCCAGGCTACTTTCCCATAGCACAGGTAGTGAGGCTACAGAGAAAGCTAAAATAACAGCAAATCCCAAAACACAGCACACTATTGCTCACATACACACACACCCACACACAGAGCCAACAAACACAAAGACAAAAGCACTGGAAGCAAGTTTGTGTGTGTGTGTGTGTGTGTTTTCACGCATTATCAGACAAAAGCTTCTGACAAGAGGACAACACATCTTGTTAGTACCAGGAAAAGGACATTTTTAAACATCTTTTATTAAAGCAATGTTTCATTTGAACCCTTTATAATTATTCGCAATAAGTTTAAATATTCTAATAAAAAGAAACTTCAGATCTGCAAAAAAATCTCACATTTTTTTCATTCACTGTAGAGGATCTGTGAGCGTATTTTCACTTCCACTGAAGGTGTCTCTTGAAGATTTCACTTCAAGAATTTAAAATAATACCTACGGGCACATCCATCATAAAGTATTCGCACATACCAAAAAGGGCAGTGTTTTTTTTAGGATGTACAAAACAACAGAGTTATAAGGTTTCGATATTAAAGTGTTAATCTATATAAAACATATGGCCTGACAAGTTATAAAAACAATGCTTGTGTGTGTGTATTGCGGATAAAAAGATGGTGCACTTTGAAAAGGTTTCTTGTTGCTTGTCCTCGATCAGGGGCAGCTGCAGGACTATCATGGATCAATATCAGTTCCAGAGAAGCGTCAGGTCGGGAGCCTTTGCCTGGTCTCTGCTAACTCTTACACACACTCCCACAAATAATACGGCCCGCTGAGATGACCAACACACGTTGCTGGATGGAGTAGAAACAAACAGGCAGAATGAGCAGAGCAGAAAGACAGATTGAGTGCGACTGTGTGTGTGTGCGGGTGTGTGGGGTGATCGTTCTAGCGTGCAGTGACGGAGGCTGCAGCCTGACAGGTGAATTTCGCCGCTGTTTAAAGTGGCCCAGACAGGGTTTTTTCTGGATTTGCTGGAGTTTAATTTAGAATGGGGGGGGCGCACTGTGGGGGTGGGGGGGTGATCCCTTTCCTATTTAGCACAAGAATAGAGTTCAGCCAGGCATTTTTCAGTGTCAGTGCAGCGTCAAAACTCTAATTAGATTTTACTTCGATCAAAGCTCTCCCACCCCTTTCCTAAGAGCCAGGCACACACAGCAGCGTGGAGAAAGGCAAACATGTGGCGGCTTGCAATTAGGGTTGGTATCCACTTTTGTGCCATCAAAATGTCCAAGTGTGACTAAATAATAAGTAAGAATAATATTATGTGGTATTACTGTACATGGATTTGGGGGTGGGGGTGAAAAAAAAAATTGAATTTTGAATCTTTTCACAAAACAGGTCTTTCTAAAGAAATAATAAAAGAAAACTTTGCACCACAATATGCGTCCCTGTTTTTGATGCATTGAATTTGATCGCTCCACCTGTCGTTTAGTTCATCGGGTGGGGCAAGAGAGCAAGTTGAAAAAGGGGCTTTATCTAATAGCACCTGAAGAACATACACAGTGGAACCCAGAAGTTGGCCTAACATAAATACGACAAAGAAAATGTTCTGTCTGAGCCGGATCAGTCTGGACACACGGCATTGTGTTTTGACACCAAATCTGACTCAAGCCCGACTCTTCCAAATTTTGAGTCTGAAACAGCATTCTCTGCATCTGACTGTACCAGTTCATCACAACCCAGTGTTTTGAACAGGGCCTTGTGTTTTTACTGATTTTGTGTTTTTAATTCTACTCATCGCATCAGTTCGATTCAGCTTTAAGCAAAGCTTTTCTTTTTTTTCCAGTCGAGACAAACTTTCCATAATACATTAATCTCAAGCTGACTGACGGTAGATGTTGCAAGATGTTATCTTTCACTAGTTTAATCCTAAAACAAATATTGCAGTCTCTGCCTTCACTTCCATGCATTCTCCTAATTCTCAGATCAATGCTGAATATCAATACGAGTGTGTTGCTGGACACTGGCTGCATCCAAAAATTTTGCTGCTGCACCAGCGTAAGGCCAGAATGACCTGGAGGAGTTGAGTGGATATTCTGGATGGTGGACTTTTCTCAGTCCAGTAGGTGTAAACTGCTAATCTCTTATACATCTTTTCCAATACATTTATTTTTAAATCAGCATCTCTATAAGTATGACAACTATTCCATGGCAGTCTGTTAAATTCCTACACAAGCTCCTCATTCTGCTTTATGAGGTACTGATTAGTGATCACCTGAATCAAATCTTATTTAATGAGGAAAAGTGTAAAAACACTACTAGAAGTACGTCACGTTCTGTAAACACGGCATCATTTCTCTTATTTAGAGATTGTGATTTCATTTGAAATGATGCTTTAAAGAACAATATTTTTATTTGGAAATTTGAAGAAATATTGTCAGAAGTTCTGAAAAACAAAGGCAAAGCTGTTCAGTTTAATACTTGCACCTATAAAAGACAAAACCTCAGAAACTCAACTTTTTTGCAGTGGTCTCTTTTTTTTTTTTTCCTGAGCTGTATATTAAAAAAAACATGGCCACTTACCCTCCTAATCGTTGTACATTTTTTCTTTTTGACAGGGTTGTTAAGGTGTGTAAGGGTTGCTAAGCTGGCAGTGAGTTAGCTTGGTTGAATAGCAGATATTGATTTAAATATAGCTTTACAGGTATGAAGAACAGATGCAGACTACTTAAGCTCTGAGGTACGTTGCTCTTAAAGCGTCTGCCAAATGCCATAAAAACATAAATGTAAAACTTGGGTAATATTGCTGTGCAGCACCCACGCACACATGCTAACATGCCATTACCATTCCACTGACAAATGATGCAAAGAAACAAATGGATCACTGGTCTGTAATTGTAAAATACAAAGTGCACCTATGTTAGTAAGTGGAGCTGGTAAAAAGGACAATGAGAGTAGATACAGGGTATGTGTAGGTTATAAAGTTGCTCATTAGTGTGTATATATATCCCTTATTGAAAACGACACTTTTACTCTTATACATTCTCTGTTTAAAGTCACTCTGGGAGGTTTTTGGAGTAGTTTCTCTTGTTTACCTCAGTACCGGAACATCCAGCAAGACGATCAGTTTACGAGTCACGGAGGGAAGGAAGAAGCAGCATCTTTCAGGATTTCTGAGCGCAGCCATGCCTGTATCTTTGTGGTTAGGGTTGTAAGTGAGAGTTGCTCTTTTTCTCTTGCACACACACACACACACACACACACACACACACACACACACACACACAAACAAACACACTCACTGCAGCCTTCCCCTTCCCCACACAGACATATTCAGCAGCCTCAAATTCCTCTAAACTCCACTTTCCCTGACTCTGCTCCAAGCTCTGTTTGTACCAGTATTTTGATTTCCCTGGAGTGTGTGACTATATCCCACCTGTCTACAGCTTCTGTACCCTTCAACAGAGAGAGCGAGAAAGAGAGAGAGAGAAAACACAGAATAAAACATGGCCTTTCTGGAGACTCAAATCCACCGGGGCTCCTTATTGATCACATTCTATTGGCTGCTAAAACGCTCTGAGCATCATGAGTTCCCTCTCTCCCTTTCACCCTCTCTGTGAGAAGGCTGTGCGAGTCTTTCCTTTTCCTCCTGCTTTCCAAAGACATGCAGAATATCAATACAACTACATAGATGATACAATTTTAATTAATGAATAAATTAGGTTTAGGGGGTTGCTGAGAGAATGCAGAGGTGGCGTAAACTCACACAAACAGCAGATTTCTCATTCCTTTAGAATTGAGCGGAGGGCCACAAGTGGGGAGAGGGCAGCTCATAAAGAGAAGGGGAGTGGGCTTTCACCCAGGCACATGTGTGAAATAGAAGGGGGTGGAATCTCTTAGCCCAGCCCAGGTGATCTGGCCTTCACCGGTTTTCCCCCTAGATCGCCCAGAAATGCCATGAGACTGTGTCTATACTCGAAATGGTAACTTTTAAACAAGGAAAATACATTCGTAACTTCATCATATGTGAATGTGACTAGATTCTATCCCAAGCTAATAATTCCAATTTTGAATCATGTTCTGTTCTTCATGAAATGTCCAAAAAATGTTCAATCTCCAAAAAGCTTATTAAACATAATGTGTTTATTTTCTGTTTTTGTGTGTGCTAAAAAAAAAAAAATCTTAATGGGTAGCTGCAGCAACCAGTGCTCAGAGAATAATACAGCTGTTGTGAAAAAAATGCACTGTTGTCACAAATAACAGCATGGGTAGGCTTCTTCCCAAACAATCAGAAGGATCCAGACTAACTGTTGTATAAATATCTATACAATACATGATAGCAACTTTGAGAATGAATCAGTTCTTTTCAATTCTTTTCAATGAAGCCTAACTCAAAGACTTTATTCATAATATCTACACCATGTTTAGACTACACAAAAGGATAACATAAAGTAGCACATTGCTATACATTAAGAACAACAATTTGGATGAGTGTACTTGGATTTCTATTTCTCTCATCTGATTGTCCTTTGTGTATGTAGCAAGTCAGCAGAGGTAGCAAACATAAAACTCACACAACAAGAATAAAGTTGACTTGAAGCTTTAAGAAATCATTAAATCATTAATTGTTGGAGTGAATAACATTGATAGTGTCCTTACACTGACACCTGTCAAGGGGTGGGATATGTTAGGCAGTAAATGAATAGTCAGTTCTTAAAGCTAGTGTGTTGGAAGCAGAACAGTCAGCAAGTGTAAGGAACTGAGTGATTCTGACGAGGGTCAAACTGTGATGGCTAGATGAGTAGGTCAGTACATCTCTGTGATGGCAGGTCTTGGGAGGTGTTCCCAGTATGCAGTGGTTAGAACCCTCCAAAAGTAGTCCAGGGAAAGACAACCAGTGAACTGGTGAGAGGGTCATGGGTGCCCAAAGCTCACTAATGTGCGTGGGGAGCAAAGGCTAGCCTGTCTGGTCCGATCCCACAGAAAATCTATTGTAGCATGAATTGCTGATTATAAAAATAATGGCGGCTATGACTGAAATACATCAGAACATACAGTGCCAGTGCTGGCCCCTGAAATCACCTGCAATGAGCACTATACTGTATGACTGAACGAAATTGCATTTCTCACAGTCCCAGGTGCACAGACAGCACAAACAACAAACACGCAACATGAAGACAGATAGTAAAAACAGACAGTGTAACAAGAGTTTACCTCAAAACATATCTCCTGCTTGGCCTCCTAAATGTTTGTTGCACTGATACTTGTTACACTGTCTTGTTTTACTTTTTGTCTTTATGTTGTGTGTTGTGCGGAATTGTTTTTGTGCTGTTCGTGCACCTGGGACTATGAGAAATGCGATTTTGTTCAGTCATACAACTGTGTATGTGCATGGATGACAGTAAAGCCAACCTGAACTTGAGCAGAATGAGTATCAGAACTGGAGCAATGGAAGAAGGTAGATAGGTTTGCTATTGTGTTGATTTCTTTTACATTATTTTGACAACCAGACGTATGTACATGGCACCAGGATTCACAATAGTAAGAAGGCAAGAAGGCAGTGTGATGCTCTGGGAAATATTCTGCTGGGAAACATTTGATTCTTTTTCAAAACTCTTCGCAGAATAAACAGAAAAAACAGAATGAGAATAACAGTTCTCCATGTGGGCTAAACTGTGGATACTTTTCATTGCTTTTACACAAAATGCATTCACTGACAGCATGGTTCCAAATTAAAGGATAGTTTTTTAACTCAAACTCCTCCAGCAGCAAAACTGCATGTACATATTTAGAGCCCATTTTGCTGCTTCAAAACCTCAAAAATGTAGGCCCAAAACTGAGTTACTGTGACTCATTATATGACTTTAGTGATATACACAGTGATATACTTTATAAAACATTGCAAAAATGTATATAAATAAATTATAACAAACAACTAGTTCCGAATTCAGGTGAAAAATTAAAATAGGACAGAGAGAAACAGTACAAGTTCCAGGCCAGTGTAGGTACCCATGCTGTCCAAAAGAAATACAATGCAAGCATCCCATCACAGATTGGGTGGGGTCTGCTCTGGGTTGTGGGCAGAGACTGTAGTAAAGATTATAAAGGTTGGTCAACCCCTACAGTCAATAACTTAGTTGAAGTTCAGCTTAGATGTCTGATCAATGTTGCAACAAGCTACCAAAAATGTCAAGCTTGCAACAAGCTTTTCTGCAAGTGAGACAACCAAGATCTTCATTTTTAACTGCAGAAGTTTCATCCCTGGACTGACCGGACAATTCGCAGCAGTCACTGGATGCTGAATTCCCACTCTAAATTTAAAGGCCTTCTAAAATTCCAAGACAAGATGGACTAGCATGATGAAACATTACAGTAAAAAAAACTGAAAACACTGTATATGTTGTATCTTTGGCTTGTCATACTCATAAACTCTGAAATAACTACAAGCTCTAAAATTACTTTTGTGTGTTTAATGTATACAGTACATTAGATTTCAGTATACTTTGCAGTATGAAATTGTCAGTTATTGTTAGCATGAAACATTTTGTTTTGATTATTGCAAAACTGAATCCAGTTACTTGAAACCCAGATATTAGTAATTATTAGTAATGTTTGTTGAAAGAGACAATGTGCGGTTAGATGCATTGTGTAGTCAAATCGTCCATTGGTACTGCATTTTGAAAAAGCGTCTTCAGTATTGAGAATGTGTCTTAGGAATTTAAAAGATTTGTAAACATGTTGTATATTTTTAAACATGTATATATATGTATACACACAATAAACACCCACTCATTCGCGGTTCAGAATTCATGGGTTTTTTCTTAGAACCTAACTAAAGAACCTAACACTGTTCGTGGAAACCTCGGCAAACCTCTACATTTATTTAGCTTTTTCTGTGGCAGTATAGAATTCTTCATACATTTTCATGCTAAATTATTAAGAAAAATATTATTTACTAATACTGTAACATAAATATTTACATAAATTCAGCTACATTTCCATATAAAATATAACTGTATAAATGTTTTTGTACACAAAGAAAGCACATCTTGGGATGGTGAAATACCGCTGTACTCAGAGACTTTGAAAGTAGCCAATCCAAGAGTGTTATTCATTTCTCCTTGTTGCTGATTGGCTGCTACACTGTACAGTATGGATACGGGTTTACCTTTACATTTTTTTTAAGGGTAAAGTATTAAGCTGAGTTTAAAATAAAATTAAAGTGTTTTTTTGGGGGCATATTTGGGGGCATATTTAGAGTTTACACTATAAAATAGGCATTTTTAGGCATTTCTTTTCACTAACGTCACAAATTAGCGGTTTTTCACTATTTTTCACTATATTTTGGACCACCAAAACGCACGGGCGTATATATATGACTAGTTTTTAAGCTAGACACATCACAGTCTTCACAGACGATGCTCTGTCTCTCCTCACTTGATTCACTACCTCTTTTCGATTGGACCAGATGAAACTATGACTGACGACACCAGTCACATCAGTTACTTCAGCTTGTTCGCAAATGTTCACGTTAAACATGAGTGACATTGTACAGATATCTAACAGTATTTGTGATGTACTTTAAAGTTTTCTACCACGCTGTGAGACATGTCAGTTGCTGATATGGTGATGTGCACAGACACACAAACACACACACACACACTCACACACAGACACACACACACACTGCAAACCCTGTATTTAGTCTTGCCCACATCTTAAAGAAATACAATATATTTCTTAAAATTAGACTTTTAATAAAAAGTGAATCATGTTCTACAAATCAAATACATTAATTAATTAATTAAAAACAATCAAAATGATGTCACATCTCATTTTAACAAAATCAATTTTTTGACAATTTTGACTTTTCTGCAAAATGGGATTCTTTCAGCTGCTGCACAAATGAATCCACGCTTATGTTATTGAGTTTGTGTGTACAGACAGTACTGAGATACAATTAGGGTTATGTATGAGAAATTTATTTTTTTAAGCATTGAACTATTTGACTTTGGATTTATTTTAATTTTAAAGGATTTGTGTCTGTTAGGCAATGGTGGTTTGCGCATGTGGTTATTGTATCAGAATAGATTTTGGATGTTTATTAAAACTGAACATTTGTTTAGAATCTAACATGTGTTTACAATGGACAATAATAATACAAATAATAATACTTATAATAGTAATAATACAAAAACAGGACCTAATGTACCTTGCCTATTAGAGGTGAAAAGAACAGAATAGGGGTGTAAAATGGATCTGGAGTAATTTGTTGTTCAGTCCCTAATAGGCTGTGCAATCAGTGCACTCTGCTCATAGGAGACAAGAGCACATGCCATGCTGTTCCAACCAGCCGGAAGAGCATGAACAGCAGTGGGTCTATTGTCAGTAACCAGAGGACCTGCTGCTAGCTTTTCAGCAAAGCACAAAAGGAACCAATACTAGATTACATGCTACTACTTCAGACAGAGTGAGCGGCGAGAGAGAGAGAGAGAGAGAGAGAGAGAGAGAGAGAGAGAGAGAGAGAGAGAGAGAGAGAGAGAGAGAGAGAGA
>JBBJLS010000036.1:6331762-6346039 GCA_037577275.1 Bryconaethiops microstoma
CTCATAAATGTTCTACAGAATGAATGGGCACAAATTCCCACAGAAACTCCAAAATCTTGTGGAAAGCCTTCCAAGAATAGTGGAATCTGATATGCTGCATTAGGAGAGAGCAACTCAATATTAAAGTCAATGTGTTTGAATGCAATGTTATTAAAGTCCCTGTTGGTGTAGCGGTCGGGCCGTGTCTCAATATTTTTGACCATATAGTATACTTTGTTTTATGTAAACATTGTGAAAGAGTCAAAACATACCAATCATTCCTTTCAATGTGGTCGATATAAATTGGGAAAGTGCCGTCACAAAAACCATGCATTAAACATCCCTGCCTATTCAGTCTATTCAATTTTAGTCCACCCATTCTTGTTGAAGTTATAAAATTTAGTTCACACATTTATGTTGAAGTTATAAGGAATGTTTCTGCTTTCTGAATGAGGTATAAAACAGGCCAACCAATCATAACAGAGAGCATTTACATATGTCTTAAAGGCACAGTAACAAAAACAGATTAGATATTTACAGATTAGTTTTAAGTATTTCATCAAAACAAATGTTATATATGAACTTTAGAGAGAACATAAAATAAAATACAAAAATCATGGGACACTGACCCTGTAATGTGGATGTTCAGAGTACAGTTCTCCATTTGGACAATGGCGAGATGTGCTCTTATGCATTTTAGAATGAAATAAGAGAGAAAGAGAGAGGAGCGAAAACGGATGCACCGGTTCTCTTTTGTCATATATCTGCAGCATCTATTCAATAAATCTTACTGCCTCCCTGAGTTCAATGCAACTGACAGTTACAAAATGAGCCTATATATATTGGGACACCATGACTCTATCTCATTTTGCCTGCAGCTATAATAACATTTCTTCATTTTGTCTTCAGGAAGTAAGTAAGGAAGAAGATATACTGTACTGTACGTGTTCCGAAGAGGTGAATGTTACGCCTTGGTGTCAAAAGAAGAGAATGCTGGAAGTCTGAGCAGAGCCACTGGGGCGTCTTCAGGCTGTATTGTAAATGTACAGTAATGTATTTTCTGTAGATTCGTCTTTATTCTGCATAAGTGTGGCAAAAGCACAAGACTAGTTCAGAGGAATCAGTGTTTTCCAATGTAAATTGAAGAGCCAATTTCCAAAACTCACTCAGTCCAAAAGCATTTTTTTCCTCGCATTTTACTTGTTTTACCTATTGGAAAGCAACTCTTACAGGAAATTTTTTTTTAATTGAAATTTTACAGTTACTATTTTTCAGTGCCTGTTTCTAAAGTGCAAATCCTGCACATTGTAGTATGGGCAAATTTGTTTAAAAAATATAATGAAAACAATTTTTAAGTAAATCGATATTTAATGTCACAAAATTATGTACAAGTTTAACATTTATATCCTACTACATGACACAGCATAGAGTCAATGACAGCTAAATGCATAAAAACTGTAAACATACTTCTATCTACCAGTAAGTAAGTAGCACACTCACGACTGTGCGAGTGGACTGAGTGAGTTTTGGAAATTCACCTAATCTTGTACTGTTTATTATGCAAGGACAGAGTGTGTTTTGGTTGGTTATACTATTGCACATAAAGACGTCATGTAAAAATATGCCAATAGTAGTGTTACCTCAAAAGTCACAAAAATGGACTGAATGAGTTTTGGAAATTTGCTCTTCAGTTGTCAATGTTAGGCTCTTTATTCTTTAAGATCCAATGTGTAGCCATTACCTATTGTGTTTATACTTAACGAACTAGAGATTCCATTAGAGATATGAATACACTTCAAACTCCATGTCAGAGTACAGAGGTTGAGTGTTCTAGGAAATGTCATAAATGGTACAGTCATACAGCCTTCAGAGATCCCAGGTCTCATGTACACTACATCTGCACAGTCATTTGTATTGCCTGCCTGTTAGATCATATACTTGCCTGTTAAATAAAATACTGTGTAGTTTGTTCTGTCTGCACTTACGTAGTCGTGTGGTTTGGTTCCTGTGTTGCGCCGTGGCCCTGAAGGAAGGTTATTTCATTTCACTGTGTACTGTGTATATGGCTGAAATGACAATAAACCCACTGGACATGACTTGACACCACTCTTGTTCTGTTTTGAAGCTATGGGTTCAAAAATGTGATGAGTAAAAAAACATATTTACATCAGACTTTAGAAAAAGGTGTTTTTCTTTGAGATTTGCTGAAATTCTACAAACTATTTTTTAAGTCCACACAGAGGAGGTTGGAAACGGTTTACAAATCTGCAGTGTGGTGTGTCTCTGTACAGCTATATGTCAACATGCATCTACTGCCATAGGAGCTTCCAACGACATTTGTAGTGGTTAATTGTCCTGCTTATCTCAAATGGTTTAGCTCTGTATATATTTGTTGTGTTTTTCAGTGAAACTGTCAGGTCCAAAATGAGTCACTGAATTTGAGTTTTTTATGCATTTGCATATTTTTTTTGTTAATTATTATGAAGTGATATTACCATAAAGTTGGGTTTATACTAATTCAGAGCATATAGCTCTATTTAAAAAAGTGTATTTTATCACAAAGTTAGAGTAACAATGTGCCTAGCAAATCAAGATGTGAATGGTTCAGATTCAAGTATCTTTATTTGTCACATACACAGTTATACAAGTACAACATGTGCTTCTGAAAATGTGCTTCTGAAACATCTGTGACTATAGAAAAATATGTTCAAATAAACAATACAAGTTTAAACAAGTGCAAACAAACATTTGTAAACAAGTATAAACAAGATCAGAAGTGTGCAAATAGACAATATAGATTATGTAAAGTGCAGTGGGCTAGTTGCTGTTTATGTATACATATACATGAATAACAGATGTCAGGCGAGATACAGTGAGGTAGGGAGTACAGTTGTGTTTCAGTGAACAATAATGTTGTGATGGCATGTCAGGGGTAAAAAATGTTATGGTTTGGATCCTGAACCTCTCTACTCTGGCCACAATACTTCTGAAGCATCTACCTGAAAAGGTAAGATATGTCTCTGATGATTCTGGTTGCTCTGGTCCTGCATCACCTAATATAAATGTCATGTAGAAACTTTAGAGCTGATCTGGTGCACCATTCCACCGCTCGGATCGCTCTCTGTAGTTTCTTAATGTCCTGCACAGAGCTGTTCCCGAACCAGGAAGTGATGTTCTGAGTCAGGACACTATAACAGCAGAGTAAAAGTCCTTAGGATCACTGGACAGACCTGAAACGTACTCAGTTATCTCAAATGGAGCTATCTCACACTGCTTTGCCTTTTCAGACTGGGCTTGAATGTGTTCAGGACATGTCAGATCCTCAGAGATATTTGAAAGTGCTCACCCTCTCCACTGCTGTCTCGTTGATGTTGAGGGGTGTTGCTGTCTCCTACTGAAGTTCACCACAAGCTCCTTGGTTTTGCCAGCATTCAGTTGAAGGCAGTTCTCCTGACACCACGTTGTCAGTTTGTTCACCTCCTCCCTGTATGCTGCCTCATTGTTATTTTAAATGAGGCCCAGCACTACTGTGTTGTCAGCAAATTTGATGATGGATTTCGAGCTGTGTGTGGCCACACAATCATGGGTGTAGAAGGTGTAGAGCAAGGAGGGCTGAGTACACAGCCTTGTGGATCTTCTGTGCTGAGTGTGATGGGGCTGGAGACGCAACCGCTGACTCTCACCACCTGTGGTCCGCCTGTGAGGAAGTTGAAAAAACAGGCACACAGGCAGCAGCTCAGTCCCTGGTCTCTCAGCTAGGTGAAAGGTCTATGGAGCATTATTGTGTTGCTATTAGCTAGCAACACAATAATGCTCCATAGACCTTTCACCTAGGTCTATGGAGCATTATTTATTAGTCAATAAACAGCAGTCTCACATAGTTCCCATGTTTCTTGTCCACAGGACGTGGGAGATGGCATCATGTGCTGATCTGTTAGGACAGCACGTGAACTGGAGTGGGTCTATGGAGCTGGGGGTGGATGCTCTGATGTGGTCTTTAATGAGTCACATTTAAAAACCTCCATGACTATTGACGGTAGTGCAACAAGCCGGTGATCATTCAGAAAAGCACACGGGGACCAGAAACTGAGCCAGAGACTCATTGAAGATTGAGGTGAAGACTCCGGTGAGTTGGTCGACACGGCAGTTTAGCACGTGCCCGGAGAGGCTGTCTGGCCCTGGGGCTGTCCTGACATTGACCCGCTGCAGCGCTCTTAGCAGGCTACAGCTGTCAATAGCTGCATGGCTAGCATTAGCATGATTAGCCTCAAAACAGGTGTAGAATCTTAACCCTTCAGGTCTTGGCTTGCTAGGCACATTTTTGTAATATAACTTTGTGATAAATATTTTCAATGGAGCTATAATGCTTTTTAAGCGCTCATGCCAGTGGAGAGTCCTGCATCATATACAGTTGTATGGGCGTTCACTGCCTCATGGGTCGTTCCAATTATCCATGGTTTCTGGTTGGCAAAATTCCTTACTGTAGCCACGAGTTGATATCGTTAGTGAGCATGCTTACAAAGCTAACCACATCATCCACATCATCTGCACATGAGCAGAACATGTCCCATTGAGAGCGTCCTGTATGATGGCTTTTGGCCATGTCCAACGTGGGGAAAGTCTGACGCAGTCACTGCTTGATCTGGCACTGGGCGGGTCAGCCATGTCTTAGTGTAACACAGAATGTTGCAGTCCCTCATATCCTGTTAGAAAGTCACTCTTTCTCTGAGATCGTTCAGCTTGTTGTCCAGAGTCTGAACATTCACGAGGACAGTGCCGGGCAATGGAGGGCAATGGGCTCTCATTTTCTCAGTCTGTTCTGGACGATAGGGCGAGTCTTGTGGAGTTTCTTTGTTCATCGCCGTGGGCCCTTCTTTGTTCTCACTTGCACCTCAGAATATCTCAGCCGGCCCAGTTTAAAAAGTTTGAAAACTAAATGTGGAACTTAATTCCCAATGTCCCGAAGTGTTTCGCTGTAATAACCTACTAAACCCATTGATTTGAGGACATGAAAAAGGGTAAAAGGTAAATACAATTCTAAATAAGCTCACAAAGTGATCACACAGGTGCCTGAATGTGACCATGCCATACCAGAAACATGGTTAACTCTTGTATGCTGTTCAGAAAATATAAGGACTCTTTATGTGACACTATATAAGAGCCACTTTTTTTCCCTGAAGAGCATTTCAGTGGATTGTTCTTGAAGAAAAGACTTTTTCAAGATTCAAGATTCAAGTTTCAAGTTTCAAGTTTATTTGTCAGCCCAGCCACATACACAAGTACACAGAGGGTTGAAATAGCGTTCGCTGAAGCAAATAGTGTAAAACAAAGACAGACAAATGTCACACGCGCCAGTCATGTGACGCGCACGGGTCACAGGAAGTGAGCGCATCACAAGGTATATAAACAGGAAACAGGTAGATCCTAGTTGCTCATTCATTGAGTCCCTTCCACTCGCCCTGCCGTTTCAACCCTGGATTCACGTGAGTACTCACTTACCTTGTGTGCATGAATGTGAACGCATTACTCTTTTGTGGTGCATTTGCAGTACAAAGTACGTGATTCTACCAACCTTCTCGCTTCTGTCCGCGCTTGGGTTCATCCATCACGCTACACGGACGGACTCCTGGCCAGGTACGTTCTTGTTCACTTCCTCATCGTGACAACAAAGGTAAAACAAAGACAGACAAATAGCAGAGTCAAGAAACTGCTGCAACATTACGGTGCAGCATCTAAGCAAAGAATTGCAAAGTACAAAACAGGCAGGTAGTGCAAATAAGTGTGTATTCTGAGGTAGAGGAGTTTTGTTTTTTTTTTTACAATTTTTTCCAAAAACTGCAAGTTTTTGTGCAGTTTTTGGAAAGTGTCGGTGCAGTGAGTATGTTCAGACCCCTGATGTTACGTGCAGGCTCTGGATTCAGGAATATAATGGCTTGTGGGAAGAAGTTCTTGTGATATCTGGTAGTGGTGGTACAGATACTTCTGGAAGTGAGATGTGAGTTTAACAAATGGTTTTCAAGTGTAAGGAAAATTCATATGTAAACATAACATACCACCAATGTTATTAAAAGAACCCCGTACGTCCAAGGCAACTCTTTAGGAAGAGTTTAGGTCCCTAATAACATATACCTCACAGCAACAACCTGAAATTTTTAACAGAAAGTCCAGACTCTGTACTTTCAATTGATACCACAATACCACAATATAGGGAAGTATATTTTACTATAATTTGAATTTTGTGCATGCAGTCTTTTGCAGAAAGAAAGGCCATCCTGTACATATTTGTCCTTTTTGCAATTTTCATTATTTTGTGACCCGGAGATAAATGAAAGAAATGTGAATAATTGACACAAAAATCAAAATTGAAAAATAACCACTATATAATGAATGATGCATTACACAAAACACAACAGTATAGGAAAATATGGTAGAAATAACTTCATTTAAACTGTAGACTTATATTAATTACTTATATTAATTATTTAATGCTATATTTTCAATGTGAAGTTATGGAGTTACTACGTACTAATAGTCGTTATATACTACATACAGACAGACTAGCCATATAGCCACAACAACTACATATAAACAGATTTGTATTACAAACTAACTAGCAGCTGGCTCTGTACCTATGCTGACCATGTCTAGTTCCTTTTTATAGAGGGTATGCTTAGCATTCTGCCCTTTGCCAATGCAGTTTTTAATCCCCTTGCACGCAATAACCTTGACTTGAAGAGTTGAGACTAGGAAAAAACTGTGTATGAGATGGAGAAGAGTGAGTTATGATGTTGTAAAGAATATGCACACCAAGCAGCTTAAAAAAGCATGATTATCCCAGGTGAGATGCAGTGCTGGGGAAGTAGACAGCAGTGTATTGAATTCCTTGGGTAGGCTTGCAGCAGGCAGAATGAAAGGGCCCTAGATCTGCTGCCTAGGTTGTTATGGGCTGTAAGCTGCTATCAAAAGGCAAGTTGAAGATGCTGGCTGACCTCAAGTTCTTAGTCTGTGTTGAATGCACTGCATCCTCCCTGGAGAGGCACAAAACAAATATCCCCCACACACTCATAGTCCCCATACTGACTGACCTGATGCACAACACAAAGTCTGAAAGATGGCCAAGTGTATTCAGAGCACACATAGTGACTGAACATTACTAAAATATTGATGTAGTCATCAACTATATATCAACTGCATTGGTAAACTGACTGCTTGCTTTGAGGATACACTGTATAGAGTACAATGATCAGCCATAACATTAAAACCACTTACCTAATATTGTAACATTTCCCTATTATAACACCTTGAGCTTTTTGTTCCACTCCTAAACAGTTTTTGCGGTGGGTTGGGGTACGCTATCCTTCCAAAAGAGGCCACAAACATTATGGAATACTGTTCTGTTGCAATGAAGGGGTGTTCTCAGAGCTTCAAGCACTGCTCGTCTTGAACCTCCGCTGCTCAGATGAAGGCATGCATCAAGACTCCACCACCAGTGGTGGAACGAACTCCCTCTCGCAGTCAGTTCTGCGGAGTCCCTCGCTGTCTTCAGGCGTCGTCTGAAGACACACCTCTTCAAGGAGCACCTTGGTGACTAACCAGTCCTTTCGTTTCTCTCTCATACATCTTTTCCTATATATATATATATACATATAGGAAATTTTTTTTTTTTTTTTTAGAAACCCTCAGGCGCTTACCCTCAACTGTTTTAACTTACGTTTTTTTGGGTTTTTTTGACAGGATTTGTTAAGGTGTGTAACTCAGCTGGCAGTAACTTGGTTAAAAGCAGATGTTGATTTAAGTCCAGCTTTACAGGTAAACAGGTGTGGTTAGTACCACTTCAGGAAAGTAGTACATGCTAAAGAAACATCCACATAAATGTACATGAACATCCGTAAGACCTGCTGTTTTGGAGATGATCTGGATCACAATTTCATCCTTGTCAGTGTCACTCACATCCTTACACTGGCCCAGCCGTACTGCTTCCAACATATCAACTTCAGGAACTGACCATTCACTTGCTGCTTAATATATCCCACCCCTTGGCAGGTGTCATGGTAACAAGAGCATCAGTGCTGTTCATGTGAAAGACATTGTTTTGATGTTGTGTATAGTGGTATAGTCGTGTGGTGTGTAGCTCCATTGCCCTTTACACTGTAGCTGCAAAAAAAACAAAAACAAATGTAAAACAAAATGTGTTCAGAATGATTTTATAAAAAATCATATCCAAAATACATCATAATGACTTGATGAAAATGAATGTGAACAGATAATTCCAGTATATTACTTATCACTTCATACCTTCTTGTTCACAGAAGTTCTGAAGAATCTAAACAGAATCTAAACCTCACATACTACATTTTTACTGAACACAGTAAGCAACGGAGCTGTGGATTGGGAAACAAAAGGTTCTGTAACTATAAGAAAAGTGGAACTCTTTATGTAATCAAATGGCTTTAAAATGTCATGGTTTTATTGAAACTGCTGCCTTTACCGAAGAACCCATGAAGACCAAGGTGCACGGTTTATATACATAAAATTAAATAACATGATAAATTAAAATGTATTATAACATATTAAATATATATTTATACATTATATTACAAAACAAAAGTTAGTAAAATAGAATATTCTTGAACATTTTCCACATGTAATGTACCGAGGTTTTGAGCTGATTTACACCCAGAATTTTTTTTATGTGTGTAAAAGCCACTGGTGCCCTCACCCCTCAACCTCCAGAAAAATTAAATACAAAAAAATTAAATACATTTAAAAAAATCCCTGCTGTCGCTACAATCACGTTCAGAACATATATCCACTTAAAGTTTACGCTCAAAATATGTATTCATAAACATAAAGATATCATAAAACAATTAAATAATTAATAATGGGGGGGGGGAAGTAATTAGCATTTGGCAGCATTACAGTTCAAATTTGGCCCAGTCGTCTTGGCAAACTGTATCAATTCCCTAAGTACGTCAGGGCCCCTCTGTTGGGCTGTTTGAAAATCCTCCATAAACTTTTGAAAAATATGAGATTCAAGTCAGGAGATTGGCTAGGCCATGCACAATCCTTCACCTTTTTTAGAAACCAGACTGGAAGGATCCTGGTTGTGTGTTTGGGTTTGTTGTTTTGTTTAAACATTATTTCCCCTGATTCAGTTTCTTGGCAGATGAGATTCAATTCTCTTCTAATGCCTCCCAGTAAATCGCTCCATTCATGTTTCCTTCAGTGACGTCTAATGCCCCGTCTCACCTGGGGGTGTGGTGTTCTTCGGATCATACTCGTGCCCCCGTTTTCTCTTAGCATGATGAGCTGAATTATTCCCAAAGAGGTCTATTTCATTTCATTAGAAAAGAGTACACGGCTCCAGAAGATTTCCTATTTGTTTAAAAGCTCCTGAGAACATTTTAGAAACACGCCTCTTCTTTATGTTAGCAGCGTTGTGTGGGTTTAGGAACAGAGATGAGTTTTATGTAGGGTGTAGGCAGAGCCGACACAAGACATTTTGCTGCTCTAGGTGACTGGGTGGTAGGGGGCTAGTTTGCCTATATGCCTACGCTTGTTTTCTGTGTATTTGTTCCTCTTGCTGCTTTGCCTTTTTCCTTTTTTTTTTACTTTATAAGTCCACAATATGACATTAATTTGGTTTAACGCACCATAAAAACCTTACAAGCTTACAAGCAAGGGAGCAGGTGGTTTGGTGGTTTGGGAGTTGCCCCTGGAATCAGAAGGTTGTGGGTTTGAATCCCAGGACTGCCAGTAGCACCACTGAGGTACCCTTTAGCAAACGTAACGTCCCCTGCTCCCTGGGTACCCACTCGAGTAAATGGGTTAAAAATACAGAGAACATGTTCCAACTGTGGGCCTTGCTGTGAATCACACTTGACAAAAATGGCCACTTAAATGGGTTTTTTATCGCAGTACCTTCGAGACTGATTTATGTAAATTAGTTCTGCATGTATTGGGTAGCATTTACAAAATAGAGTTACAAAGACTTGATATGGCAGTGATGACAAGCAAGATCTACTGGACAGCCTGTGGATGGGGTAAATTACAAAATTACACATTCTTTGTAAATAAACCTCCTCTGTGTAGTTTTGCTCCTCGATATCAAAATGATGTGTGTGTCGGTGCAAAGATTTCCATATGCATGAGTTGCTAAACAGCAGAGGGCCACTAATTCCTTCCAGCCGTTCCTGACTGGTTCTTATGACCAGCGCGCTCTCTCTCTAAGCGATATGCAAATAGACACAGTCATGCTAATAGGATCTTGTTTGCGCTGGGTGCTGAAGCAGGAGGCAGCAGTAAATCATGCCCGCTGCTTGAGCCCGACCGTAGGCCTCATTTTGCTGTCTTCGACAGACGGACGTGTGTTTTTAACTCATCCTGCTGATGAAGACAAAGCATTTCCTCAATAACACAGAGGCCCGTTTTGATCCCGTGCCATGGAAGCCTTGGCCCTGAGGCGGTCTAACATAATAAGATTGCCAATATCTAGAGAAGCTCACGAACATCGCTGATCTTTAGCAGGCATCAGTCAGCAGGCTCTGTTAATGCTGAGCAAATCTTTCAGCTGGAGAAGGCAAAGGCCGTACACTTACCCAAGAAAGTTCCAATAAAAGGTATAATTGGTTTGACTTTTCAGCTCACAGGCAAGCACACTCGTTCAGCCACCACTCAGTCTTAACCCTTTCCATCCCACCCATTAAAATAATGACTTCGTTTTATCTCCACTGTCCAATGACCGATTTTCAATCTGATAGCTGCCTCTGGAATCCTACGCTACAATTTGAAATTTTTGATTAAAAGGTTTGCATTTTAAACTTTAACACAATTTTGTAGAGAAATAGTCTTACTGACCTCTGAAAAGTGGCTTGGAAAAGGACCTTGCCATTTCACTATAACTTCATTAAAAGAGAGACCTGGTAAGGTTTTTATTACCTTTTATTAATATGTTTGGTTCGTTTTAATGGTAGAATTATCTGTTTACAAATGTTTATTCCTCAACAATACTGACAGATGTGTTCAGATTCAGCACTCCAGACCAGATCAACCATCACCTGTAATTTACCAGTTCAATAACCATAGATCACCTACATGTGCTCCTAACCGTTAATCGCCCAAAACACAAGGCATTGCTACTTGCACGGGCTCCAATAGACACTGCTCCTATGACTGTGAACTAAAGACTCATTAAGAAACACTGAATGAAATGAATTTAGTCTCACTTCACCTGTTACTGTATCACCAACTACCAAGCAATTTTAGCCCCATTTAAACTTCTTATCTAACTAAGTAAAAACGTTTTATGCTAATAAATGAGATTCGGCAACAAAAATGACTTTTCACATTCACTCTTACCCAGCTAGTCAATTTAAGCTTTACACACTAGTGATCACAAGGAGGTATGAAAGTTTAGTTTGGTCATTTATAATTGGTGTGATTGCAGAAGCAATAGGTTTCCTTATTATTTTTATTCCACCCATTTTTGGCGCCGCTTCTCCTTGGAGCCTGAATTTTGGCAAAATTCCAACATCTAAATATCCATTAATATCAGGAGCAGTGCATGTGCTGCCAGAGTTTTGATTATTGATCAGGGCCAAGAATTAACCGTTAAAAAATATATTTCGTGGTTTTGTCGCCTATGTAATACATAGGGAGAGAGAGCGGACGGTTGAGTCCCCTTTAAAATGTGCATCGTCACAGTTAAGGCAGCCGGAAAGGGACCAAATGCAGAGAAACACAAATGTAGAGCAAAATACACAGCAGATTCATAAACAATTAAATTCAGTTCAATTCAATATTATTTATATAGCAAGTTTTACAACCAAAGTTGTCACAAAGCAGTTTCACAGAGTCCACAGAGTCCAGGTCCAGCGATTGCAGACCCCTATGGTGGTCAGTCAGTCTAGACAAATGTGTGGCGGTTCCCTCAGAAAAAACAGAACAGAGTTAGTTCATGACACTAAAGTTAAGGTCAGTTATAAAAAAAGACATGTGTCTCTGTTTATTGTGATTTAATTAAAAATAATTAAATGAATGCAGCTCGTGTTACCCATAAATGGCTTGGTAGGAGACACTAAGTTAGTGTCCCAGACACTCAATCAGAAAATTGCCAGTTTTAATACACGGTGCAAGTTTTTTTTTTTTTTTTTTGCAAATAAAACTGAAGGTTTTCCAAACACTGGCTTTATGGAAACCACACATGTAGTACATTTATTATTATCTTTACTTTTTTGAGATAATATAGAGAAGAGCCAGTAGTCTGCCTGAGTCCCCAAAGAGAAAGAGCAGGCAAGACACATACTTTCTATATTATTATATACATATTATGAAATATAACTGCATGTGTACAAACAAAGGGCACCTGAGTGCATAGCAGTGCTTCTTTCCACTTGGAGTGATGGTAGATGGATGGGCCAAAATAATTCAATAACAGTTAAAAAAACAGAGAAGTAAAATTTACATTTTGTTCTCAATTTAGATTAATAAAGTTCTTATCTAAACACGGTGGGTATGTAGTTGTAGTTATTAGGAAGTAAAACAAAAATGACATGAATATTCTAATGCATACTAACAATAGACCACACTCATCACAAAAAATGCTATAACTTTTATACAATAGATAAACATCCATTTGCATTTTTTTACAGTAACTCTTTCAGTAAAGAGCATGGTGTCACTATTTCCATTTCTAAAAAGTGACTGAAACCTGGTCAGATTGAGGCCATGTCCACACGCACATGGGTATTTTTTCACTTCGATTTTCCATTTTCGTCTTTTTTTTAAATCACGTCCATGCAAATGCAAAAAACGCTGACAAAAGCATGCCACGACAGCAGGTGGCGATATAACCTTAAACCATATAGCATTGGTGACCAATCAGAAGCTTTGTTGGGGCGGCGCGCGCGTCATTACCTGTTTCCAGTGGGCAAACAACCATGGCGCAAAAAGCAAAGAATGAGTCATATGTGTGGTCGGACAACGAGGTGGAGTTGTTTCTAAACATGATACTAAATTACCAAGTTACTAAAGCTCAAGATAACGTCGACTGAGAGTCTCGTCAGTCGAAATATGCCAACATCCAAGTTCTTTTCCTAGAGCACTAGCCGTCTGAAATGTCCCAAGATTATCCTCATCACAAGGAGGACATAACCAGGGCCATCATCACAATGAAGCTGAAGGCAATAAGGGGGAAATACAGCCGTAGATCCTGGTTGGAAAAGCAGCCATGGCCAAGTAGTTCTATTGTTCTTTGAGCTGTGTGAACAGATATGGGGTGGTTTGTCAGCGACGACTACCATTAAAATGGCAGATGTTAATTCAGCTTCTCATCATCCATATTCATCATCCACTTCGTCTACACTTGATATCTCAGATGTGCTTGACCAACCGGAGTCTGAGGGCCCCGATTTGGTGACGTCAGTTGCGAAGGACAGAGATTTACTCCATTTAAGTATGTTTTTAATAGTACATACATGTTAATAAAGTCATTTTAACCTACATGCTTTCTGGTGCTATCTAGTGAAGCAGTTAAACACTTTATACTAGTACCTGGCAAAGAAGCAACTCATTAAAAAAATAGGCACTTACCCATTATCTTTATGGGCATACTCATTTTTGTAAAGGTTTGTAAAGGTCCTTTGCTCAGCGAGAAGCTCAGCGAGCCTAATAACACATACAAATGAACTAGATGGTTTACATTCATCTGATTCTGCAAATGTACAATAGTGTTGAATGCTTGCCTCCAAAAAAATAAATAAATGAATAGTCGAAATACATGTTAAAACTGTAACCTACTTAAGTACTAGACACAAGAAAATGTGCTACTGTGATGTTGATTCTGGCTTACTTTTCATTATTCTGCTCTACTTTATGCCAAGGCTAAACTCAAGGGACATCAACAGGACAGACTTAAAAAAAAGGCTTTCAAATGAGACGCAGGAGCTAGCTAAAGAAGACATGCAGACGAAAAAGAGAATTTTAGACATAATGGAGACATCTGAGAGGCAAGCCGCGGAACACTACGGTAAATAATCAGCAACTCTTGAGAGACTTACCAGCTCAGTTGCAGATGGATTTTCACTGTTTAGACAAGTCATGCATCCGTCATCCAGCACCACCCCTGGCCCATTCCCACGTAACATTACAACAAATCCTCCACTGCTACCACTGAACATCCAGGGTCTGGACATTGAGGCTGTGGAGAGCTACAGGTACCTCAGTGTTCATCTGAACAGTAAACTGGACTGGACTCATAACTCAAACGCCCTCTACAAGAAAGGGCAGAGCAGGCTGTAC
>JBBJLS010000036.1:6360816-6371209 GCA_037577275.1 Bryconaethiops microstoma
TGTTACGCCTTGGACAGGAGCCGAATCGCAATACTCATCTCCCTTCACACTGGACAGGCAGTGGAGTGGGCTACATCTTCGTGCATTTTTTTCCACAATTCTATACTGTGGAGTACATTAGATGCCTTATAATATATATAATATATAATATACAGTTAATATACAGGTAATATACAATTTTGCAGCACCATGTTTAGATAGACTAATATGTCAAGTCACTCTCACAGACAGACTGGGAAACAGACAACTGTCTCTGTATGACGCAGTTTTGAGTATTCCACAATTTTGTAGCAATTAAGAATGAAAGTTGCATATTTCGTCAGTCTGAGAAATTCTTTCCCACTCAGCCGGTGTTTTGCAGTTTAAATGCAGCTGTATAATTTATGCACCTTTTTGCTTCTGTTGTTGAACGCTGACTGTCGCAGGAAGAGGTGATTGACTCATCATTGCGAGAGACAATGAGCCATTTCCCCCTTGATCACACAAGGATAAAGCTTTCCGATTTAAATGAATAATTCCTTAGCTGATTTTCTCTCTAATCATGAATGTGAGAGTGACAAAGATGTTCTAATCATGCATGTATCATTCTGGGCTGTATTCTGTCCAAGATGACAGTTCCAATAAAATCACTCTGAAAACTGTATAATGTCTCAGTTCGCTGCTGTACAGACCTATTATTTACAACAAATTATGTGTCAGTTGACATGCATTAATTCACATCATTAATTTTTACAAATTAAATTAATCACTCAAACTACATGCGATTTTTGAGCTTTTTCGAACACATACTGTATATCTGACAGACTGTGAACACTGTTTTGTATTTGTAATTTCAAACAGCTACAACAGCATGGTCTAGGTATTTTCTTTCCTTTACAAATGGCCAGTTTTAAGAGATTTTTGTCAGCATTCTGCAAAACTTGTTCATCTAATAGCAATTGGATGGATGGGCCAGCATTCCTGCAGTGCTCTGCTTGGTCCATGTAACCCAAGGCTAGGCGGGTGAGAGGAGAGCAAGTGTGAGACGAGGGCTCCACGGGCTCAGCTGGAGAGAGGGAAACAATGTGGGTTAGGTCATCTCCCATGGATAGCCTGCAAATCTGAACTGCGTGAAGATGGCAGGCAGCCAACATGTTTTCTTCTTCAGCTTTCATTAATTGTGGCATTACTTTCAGTGATTCTCTGTCCCCAAGGCTACCTGGCGTTAGCATATGTGTAGGTGCGGTAGATGCCAGAAGGCAGTGGAGAGAGAGAGAGAGAGAGAGAGAGAGAGAGAGAGAGGGAGAGAGGTCCTGCATCTCCATGCCGCATTGCTAAATCACCCACGTCAGTTTGATGCAAAATCAAGACTCACCATTCTCTTCTATTTTCCATTCTCTTCACCTGTACACTTCTATTTTTTTTATACTGCACATTCCCTGTCATGTTGCTGAAATAATGAAATAAACATAAGAATTAAAATGTTTATTTCATTATTTCAAGATGCATGGTAGAAAGATTTCATATAACAGGTTATTAAAATTGCATTGTTTCTTGAAGAAAACACTGTGGGCTGTTATTTTTAGTCATTTTAGTCCAAATCTAGCATAAATCTAGTTGTGAACAATTTATTAGAGAATCCTTCTGTAAAAATATATTTAAAAAGAAGCATGGATGTAGTAATTTAGCAACTTATATTACCCAAAAAATTATAGGAGAACTTGCACCACTTTATTTTTAAGGACAAGATAAATCTATATTCTATTTAGATTGTAGATGCAAAATCACCCGTACTTTTCTATTTTTTTTATATTACACATTCCCTGTCATGTTGCTGCTACAATTCTGTATTGCTGTTCTGCATCTTTCCACACAACACTCTGCTGCTAGAATACAGTTTTTGCCTGTCAAAATACTGTATCATCCTCACTGTATATGTTGTCAATTGCACTGATCATTGTCTTGTCTTGTCTCGTCTAGTTGTATTGTTGCTCCTGTTCTTTGTCTAGTCTGCACTTGTCATCTGTTCTGTTCTGCTATTGTGTTACACCATGGACGTGGAGGCAAGTTGTTTCGTTTTTACAGAGTACTGTGTGTATATGGTAGCAATGACAATAAAACCTACTTGACTTGACTTGACTTGATTCACTCTGCAGTTCCGTTGCTGCAAATCTCTTATGATTTTCAGAAGTGAGCGCAACTGTGATGTCATCAGTACAGTTGTATTTTGTGATGTCATAGCCCACACGGAAGTTATAAAAACTATTTTGTGTTTTAGCTTGAGCTTCTTTTTAAAAATGGCAAAATAGCGAGCAGCCAAACAATACATTTTGAAATCACATTTCTCTTACATGTGGCCTTTTTTGTGTTTACGGTACCTCAATCAGAATACTAATTATTACATTGCAAGGTCAACGAGTCAACTGAGAAAATTCGATTTCAAAATGCTACTGCTGCTTTTTGTTACAGAAAATGATGACAAAAGGATCATTGACCTAGGACCATAGGACCCACTGACCTTGACAGAAATGTATAGTTTTCCCTTTAGCTACAAATGCATCTTTTTCATACCAAATATGAAACCATGAAAAAGCGTTGCTTATACACATGTATTGACGAATGTCCAGGAAATCACTCTGCTGAAATTACTTTGTTTTGGAAGCAAAGCCATTATAGCTATTAGTTGGGCTATTATGATTTGAAGCTAGCATCCTTCGGTCACCATGAGCCATTACAATGTAACTATGGCAGCTTGATGCTCTGTGTGTACATGCCTGTTTTGTGTGTGTGTATGTGTGTGTGTATGTAAGGTCATATGAAAGTGTTTTTTAATGTTTCAGTGAACAAAATATTTGTCATATGTAGTGACCTTTTTACACTGTGACACTACAGAGTACACTGTTTTGGATACTATTCCAGAAGATTCATTTCCCCTATTTTTGTCTCCTGTGAATGTAGAGATAAATAAATAAACTGCTGTGAACAAGCTTCCTTCCACTTTAGGCACATTCACTAAAATATTTATTAACAAAAAACAAAAAAGTAAAAGCTGGAATATGGAATCTCAGATTTGCTGAGAGACAACATATACAACCTTAATGGGGCAATGTATATTGTTTTTGTTTTGTTTGGTTTTTTTTACATGACAATGCATGATATTTTATAATGCCCTAAAAAATATTTTCAGATTCACTTTGAAATATATCAGTCTTTGGGGATGTTTAGTTAAAGGTCTTTTTTTCCAAGTTTATGTACCAAAAACATTCATAATTACAATCTGTTGTCATCACCTACAGCTGAACACGCTGTTTTTATTACTTTTGTCACACATACCAGTCACGTGACACGCACGGGAAAACGCATCACAGGGTATATAAACAGGAAGTTGGTAGTGTCACTTTTCTCAGTCATTGAGTCTCTATTCTCCTCGCCCTCCTGACCGACCCTGGATTCCATGAGTACTCAGTTTGGTTTATTACCTTGTCTGTGTGTGTTGTGAACGTAGATTCATAGATAAAAGTGCGTGTTCTACCAACCCTCTCATGTCTGTCTGTGCTTGGGTTCATCCAAGGCTACACATGGGCGAACTACTGTCTAGGTAACCCTCTGTTCTCATTAATTCGTGACAGAATGACTGAGCCAGTTATAGTGAACCCAGCGTACTGGTTCGCGTTGGTAGACCTGGTCAATCAGCAGGGGATCGAGTTTGCTAATCTCAAATAGGAAGTTGTTGACCTCCGTAATAAGGTCATGCTCCTGGAGAGAACGCAATCTGATCATGCTGCCGAGGCACCTGCGTGCCAAATGACTGTCCACACTGCATCCTCCATCGCCTCTGCATGACCCCTACCCAAGATGTCACTTCCGGAGAAGTGGAATGGTGTAGATGGGAAGTGCGAGGTGTTTTTGACTAACCTCTCACTTCTGTTTGAGTTCCAGCTGGAGTGTTACGCCTTGGACAGGAGCCGAATCGCAATACTCATCTCCCTTCACACTGGACAGGCAGTGGAGTGGGCTACATCGGTCCTGAGATCGGACAACGATGCCAACTATTTGTATCCCGAATTCACCCGTCAGCTCAGGGCCGCCTTCCAACATCCTGACAACGAGGTGGAGGTTGACTCCCGTCTTTACCACCTGCGGCAGGGGGACAGTTCGGTTATTCGCTACACTGTGGAGTTTCGCATCCTGGCCGTGCAGACTCCACACTCCGAACGGCCTTCTATGAGGGGTTGACTCCACGTTTGAAGGATGAACTTGCCGGACGAGAGCTCCCCGACATGCTGGAGGGGATTATCCAGCTATGCATGCGCATAGATCAGCGCATGAGCTCTCATCCGAGTCCCGTCCCTCGTACCCATCCGCCAGTGAGTCCCCGGCCCAAGATAATCAACCTTCTGGAACCTCCACCTCTGTCAGAGGCCCACTCAGGAGCCGGGGTCTCTGTGGAGGGGGCCCGACACTATCGCGAGGGCTTGTGTGAATATTGCGCCTACCATCATCACCATCGTGCTCTCTTCCTTCCCCATTTACCTGGTCTGACCATTTCCCAGACGGAGAGGGTACTCACCTGGTCCTGTTGTTGCCACCTCTGTGACTCTGACTGTTTCCTGATTTACTGTCCAGGACCTGTTTGGAGCTTTGCCTCACGACGTCAGCTGGGACGTGGGTTGGGGAGTCCGAAGTCTCTGATGTCGACACCTACACCGTCCATGAACCATATTGGGACCTGAAGTAGGTTTTCAGCAAGGGACGGACCAATCAACTGCCTCCTCACCGGCCCTACGACCTTGCAATCGACCTCCATCCTGGCATGACACCCCCCGCGGCCATCTGTATTCTCTGTCAAAGGACGAACAAAGAGCCATGGAGGAATATGTGGCTGAAGGACTCTGCCATGGGATGATTCGCCCTTCATTGTCTCCAGCAGCCGCTGGGTTTTTTTTCACGAAGAAGGACAGTGGCTTATGTGTTGACTATCAGCGACTGAACAAGTTCACTATCAAAAATCGTCATCCGCTCCCACTCAGTCATTGAGTCTCTATTCTCCTCACCCTCCTGACCGACCCTGGATTCTGTGAGTACTCACGTTGGTTTATTACCTCTGTGTGTGTTGTGAACGTAGATTCCGGGGGGAATCTTCACTCTGGTGTGAGTGTTCATAGATCATAGTGTGTGTTCTACCAACCCTCGTGTCCTTGCTTGGGTTTATCCAACATGCAACATGTGGGCGAACTACTGACTAGGTAAGCCTCTGTTCTCATTAATTTGTCTCTTACTTTTTTCCTGAGCTGTATATACATACATACAGTTCTCATAATGATGAAAACACTTAAAATGAAATAAATATGATTAGCTAGTCCTCACAAGGAAACATTTTGTTTTCACCATAAAATCACTGTCACGGAATGAGGAAGACTTACCTGGACAAACATTTTCACCAGTGTAGTGTAGCAAAGGAACCCAATCGCGGATGCAGCACAAGACATTTGGAAGACCCCGTACTTTAGTCTGAGAACGCTCCACAAAAGGGTAAAAATTCCCACCGGGAATCTGCATTTTCAACACACACACAGAGTATATAGTAAAGATAGAAACTGGAGTGCTCATGGTACCAGCTGGATGATGGTCGAGTCAAGGACAGCATGGGTCTCAAAGACTGAGCGCTGGATGCTACCTTCTTCCTGTTTACATATCCAGTGAGGCGCATCATTTCCGGGACCCCGTGCACATTACGTGACTGGTGTGTGTGACAGTACACCCCCTCCATGACCGTCACCAGACAGACCCAGCTGAGAGGATACCCGACGACAGTTGTCCTAGATGAGTGTAGGGTCCAGGGTTAACCGGACGGGGACACAAGAGGGAGGGAGGCAGGCAGCTGGAGCTAAAAGGTGACAGGGTTCATCCGGTGGGTGATCTTGTACGGTCCAATGAATTGGGGGTGAGCTTCTTGGATTCGGTGTGGAGGAGCAGGTTGCAAGTGGAGAGCCAAATCCTGTCACTGATGTGGAACAATCGTCCCGGTGTCGGCCGACGGCGGTGCTATTGGGTGTGATGGTTGTTATACCTCTGCAAGGTCACGGTACTGGACGGGAATGACCTCCGTGTCGATGTCTGGGGCCTCGGACTCCCATGAGCACATCTCAGGCGTCACCCAGAGACAGAGCTCCTGACAGGTCAGGCCCCATTAGAGGATTTTCTGCTGAGTCCAAGAGATGAGGGGGTCATGAAGGAGAAGCCATGGGTGACCTAGGATGATGGGTGGAGAGGTGAGGCGAGTGACGAAAAAGGTGAGGTTCTCCTGGTGCTGGTCAATATTGTTGGAGAGGGGTGAGGTCTGGTGAGTGATGGGACTGGAGTGAAGGGGCCAGTGATATTAACTGGCCTCAAGCTTCACACCCTGCTGGGCAGCATAAGTATGATCGATAAAGGTCCCAGCCGCACCTGAGTCAACAAAGGCGGTGGTCATGATCCGTTTGTGGTCCAACTGGATATGAACCTACATGGTGAGATGGGAAATGGCCAGTAGAGTGGAGGTTGTGGGGACAGGACCAGATGAGTTCCTCCCCCTATTCACCTGGTCTGACCGTTTCCCGAGTGGACAGGGCAGACAGCTGCATAGTGGTCGGGGGAAGCGTAATAGGCGCAAAGGCCTTTGCGATATTGCCTAGCCCTCTCCTCTTGGGTCAGGGAGGCGTGTCCAAGCTGCATGGGTTCCCTGGCTCCTGAGTGTGCTTCTGATGGAGTTGAAGGTTTGGCTTGAGCTGGAGCAGGTTCCTGACTGATGGAGGTCTTGGGCTGGGGATTCGTTGGCGGCAGGATAGGAGGTACTGGCGTCGGACAAGAGCTCATGCACTGGTCAATACGCATACTGAGTTGGATTAGTCCCTCCAGGGTGTCAGGGAGCTCTTGTCCGGCGAGTTCATCCTTCAAGCATGGAGTCAACCCCTCATAGAAGGCCGTTTGGAGAGCGGAGTTGCCCCAGGCTGTCTGCACGGGCAAGGCACAAAACTCTGTGGTGTAACGACTCACCGAACAGACCCCCTGCCGTAGACGGTAGAGACAGGAGTCAACATATACCTCACTGCCAGGATGCTGGAAGGCGGCCCTGAGCTGACAGGTAAACTCTGGATATGAGTAGACTAAGTAGGAGTCAGATCTCAGGACTGCTGTAGCACACTATGTTGGCTGCCCGGTGTGAAGAGAGATGAGAAGTGAGATGTGGCTTCTATCGGAGTGGTAGGATCCAGGCGTCCAGGGTACCAAACTCGAAAACCAAAGACAGGTTGGTTAAAAACACATCGCACTGCCCATCTACACCATTATATTTTTCAGGGAGATAAATTTTAGGTTTATTATGGGAAGGAGAATAAGGCCTGGGACGCCTGTGTCTCGGCAGAGAGATCGTATTGAGCCTGAGCAAGAGTCATGAGCTGATGAGGTAGCCCAGCGACGTTTTGCTTCCGGTTTCTTGATCTCCACAGCCTGCCGATTCACAGTGTCAACCAGAGCGGCACATTCCGCTGGGCTCGCTGCATATGGCTCAGTCATTCTGTCACAGAGTGAGGAAGACTTACTTGGCCAAACGGTTTGCCCAGTGTAGCGTGGCGGATGAACCCAATCGCGGCTGAAGCATGAGAGATTTGGTAGACCATGCACCATAGTCTGAGAACGCTCCACAGAAGAGAAGAAATCCGCGTTCTTAACACACACACAGAGTATACAGTAGAAATAGAAATCGGAGTACTCATGGTACCAGCTGGATGATGGTCGAGTTGAGGAGAGCACAGGACTCTCCTCAACTCGACTGAGCGCCACGACTGAGTGCCGGGTGCTACCATCTTCCTGTTTATATACCCAGTGAGGAGCGTCATTTCCTGTTTGAGGAAAAACTGAAAGAGCAGAAAGGTTACCTTTTGGTTACTGAGGTGAAAGTTAGGTGTGTGTGTGTGTGTGTGTGTGTGAAATTTAGGAGGGCTATGAGTTCTAGCCCTAACATTTGCTTCAATTTCCACATCACTCAGTTGATTATCCTGTATAATAATACTGTGTGTGAACAGTGCTACTCCAGCTTTGATATCAAATTAGACGATATGCTTTAAAATATCAATTATCAACTGAGAAGGAGAAAGGCTGTTGATGGTCCATGATTGGGTGCGTTTCAGAGACTTAATCATTCACTGTTATTTAACTATTGGTGAAAATAATGAGTGTAATTATCCAAGACCAAATTAAAATGATTTTTATCTTGAATTTATGTAAATGAATGAATGGTAATTATTTGCACTTCTAAATATTCTAAGCATATTTGACATTTTTCTTTGATTTCTGCTCAACAAGACTCACACATCTCTGAAACTGAATCGCTAAAAGTCATAAAAAGTCAGTAAAAGTTTTTTTTTTCTTCTATTAGGTCTGTTTATAAATGGCAATCTTGTTGAATTTCACTGAGAATTATATATATATATATATATATATTATAAATTATAAAATTGATATTATATATATATATATAATATTATATATTTATATCCTTTAAATCTCTCTTACTTTCTCTCTCTTTCTTTCTTTCTTTCTCTCTCTCTCTCTCTCTCGCTCTCTCATTCTTTCTGTAAATTCTGACTCCTGCATGGCCACCGCTACTGTTGTCTGTAATTCTGTGTGTTAATTGCAGAGCGTACCATACAATTATAACTTGCTTATTGACTAAACCAATGTAAATTAATTTTTCCATTTGACTGTGTGTGTGTGAATGTGTTTGCCTGTTTGTTTGCCCTGTGATGGACTGGCAACCAGTCAAGGGTGTTTCTTTGCCTTTCGACCAGTGACGGCTGAGAGGGGCTCCAGCACTAATGATGGATATGTATGGATGGATAGATGAATGGATGGATAGATGGATAGATGGATGGATGGATGGATGGATGGTTTCCATTTGCATTGTATCTTTGACTACACTCAGATTAGCCCTGAATGCTTTCTGAGTGGTTAGATCAGACCTGCTTTTTATTTGGTAAGTGTTTCTTGCTTGTGATTAACACAATTTGGGTCACGTTTTGCTTTAAGGGCTTTGCTTTACTTTCACACTCTTAAAATAAAAAAACAGCACTTCAATGGGTGGTTCTTTAAAGAGCTAGTGTTGTAAACGAGTTATGTGAGAGTAAAGAATCTTTATAAAGCTTAAAGAAATAAATAATTTAAGTCATTAACAGTTTACATTCGTTTAAAAGTCTACTAGCGAAACATAAGACAGTCAGTTCTAACGCATACAATCAGTCAGTGCGAAGCATCCTCTTTTATTTTCACAGTATATCACTACAACAGTATGTTTACCTCACACAATCCAATTAAAAGCTAGCCCCTAAAAAACAAAAGCAATTATACTACTTATGCTTTCTTGCTAACAATGAGCACCCTGCGAGGTGACACTGAATTCCAGCTATGATGCATTTCCCTTCTGTTGTTCAGTGCAGAGCTCTATAAATAGAACGTATTATTTTCCTCATGTGTCAGTTCTTCCTAATTAGAAGATGATATATGTGGGAAAACGCACTTTTAGCACAGTGGAAAAAAAGGAAAGAGAGGAGCTCTCTTGTCTGACTGCGCCTACCAAAGCAATTTGGTGCATTAGCATGCGATTGTCTGTCTGTGCCTCTCTGCCCTACAGAGTGCTTATGGGAGAGGAAACGATTAGCCAGCATCCATCAAACCTGATGATCTTTATTCCTAAACATTCAGGTCCATTTACTAATAAATCTATTAATATCATGACTTGTTGTTTGCTAAATGCTAATGGATGTTGACAGACCTTATTCATAACTGCACTGAAACATTAACAGAGGAGACTGTGTATTAGTTGGAGAGTGCTTGTTTGCCTACGTAACAGGTTCAGCACATGTGGAATGTCAACAGTCAAGCAAGAAAGCATTAGGCAAACTCGTTGCCTAGGTTTTTACCTTAATGTCATGTTTTTTGTACAGAATTGCAAGCTTCGCCCTGCGGTGGACTGACACCCCGTCCAGGGTGAGTCCCTGCCTTGCACCCATTGACCCTGGGATAGGCTCCGGGTACCTGCGACCCTTGTAAGGATTAAGTGGTTACCGAAAATGAACGAATGAATGTTGCCTTACACCAGGGTTGGGGGTTTGAATCTGGGTCCTGGTCTTGTGTGTGTGGAGCTCGCATGTTCTCCTCATAGTGGCATGGGTTTCCTGTTTTCCTCATAGTGGCACGGGTCCATAGTTTCTCCCACAGTTCAAAGACATGAGCGTCAGGTGAATTGGGGACTCTAAATTGACTGTAGGTGTGAGTGTGTGAGGGAATTGTGTGTGTGTGTGTGTGTGTGTGTGTGTGTGTGTGTGTGTGTGTGTGTGTGTGTGTGTGTGTGTGTATGTGTCCCCCCCAAAACTGTATC
>JBBJLS010000036.1:6393959-6412170 GCA_037577275.1 Bryconaethiops microstoma
CTCTTTACCATCACGTTCGGAATGTTCTAGCTCTTCCACTCCTCTGGGAGTTTGAGGGTTCCACCACTCTTTACCATCACGTTCGGAATGTTCTAGCTCTTCCACTCCTCTGGGAGTTTGAGGGTTCCACCACTCTTTACCATCACGTTCGGAATGTTCTAGCTCTTCCACTCCTCTGGGAGTTTGAGGGTTCCACCACTCTTTACCATGACGTTCGGAGCGTTCTCTTCCACTCCTCTGGGAGTTTGAGCGTTCCACCGCTCTTTACCATCACGTTCGGAACGTTCTAGTCCTTCCACTCCTCTGGGAGTTTGAGCGTTGCACCACTCTTTACCATCATATTTGGAATATTTTAGCTCTTTCCTCCTCTAGGAGCTTGAGCGTTCCACTACCCTTTACCTTTATGTTTGGAGCGTTCTAACTTATCTGCTCTTCCGGGAGTTCAGTCATTCTGCCACCCTTTCTCTTTCAATCCATTCAGTCCGGACCTCCCTTTTCTGTCCATTCAATACAGACTAGTCCCATATCTGTCCATTCAATCTGGACCATTCCCCTTTCTGTCCATTCAGTCTGGACCTCCCTCTTTCTGTCTGTTCTTTCCAGACTCCCTCTCCTCTTAGAATCCAGGTGTTACGTCACCCATCCTTAGTGCTCCCTTTAAGCACCTCCTTCTGACACACAATCAAAAATGACCACAGCCCATTTTCAGTTAGCTCCACGTATGTCTTCTCTTCTTTTTCATTTTCTAGGGGACCTATCTGTTCAATCTTTCTGCACCCTGCAGTCTGGTCCCTCCCAGCTGTTTAACCATTCCTTTTCCTTATTCCACCTCTTTTCAGGCTAATACCCCATAAGAGGCTTTCCGCTGAGTCACCACTCATATTCCACCTTGGTGGCTCAGTGGTAACACACTCACTGCTCTCCACAGTGGAGTGGATTTGAGCCACACTCACGGCAAAGCTTTTACCAACACGTTCAACCTCCATGCTTGTTGTTTCCTTAAGGCACATTATCGATGTTCCTACCAGTCTCTGCACTTCTTAAAACCCAGATCGGCAAGGCGAGGGGGCCCATTACACAAGCTACTTAGTAATGTGTTTAGTAATTGGTAATACGTTTTGCTTCCATTAGTGCCAATATGTAGACATGTATTTTTTTCTTGAAACTATAAATATAAACCTGAATATACAAATATGTCGTATATAAGTCCTAAGCATTTTCATCAGTCATATAATCAGTTGATACCATCACCATTTGATTTGCCATTTACCTGTGTTCAAGAATTTTGGTACATTTATGTGAAAGATCTTTTCAGATTTTAACAATGACCAAGCAAATGTAAACAAAACATCTTGTTCTGCTCACCCAGTAACCTGCGAGGAAAAGACAGAAATTATTGAATGAAGGAAAACATCTTGTAATATGAGTAGAATCTAACTTTAATACATTCAGTGTTGAATTTATATATTCAGAAATTATATTTATGTATTTATACAATTACATTTAGAAATTAAAGTGATATGCTCAAATTGATATTTATTTTTATATACTGACTGTTTGAAAAAAAATCTTTTTGGGATTCTTTGTTTATTTTTGTGTGAGTTATTTTTAGAGTTTGGATTGCGGCAACAGGAGTTTGGAACGGTGCTCGGTGTGGGATTTTTCGCATGATTTAAGTGGCATGACCAGATAGCCAGCCATGTGTGTTTGACATTCTGTTTCTCTGAATCACACACAATTCAGCTCTATCAGGGCTCCCTAATGAATTATGCAATTAATATTTGTGTGATAACATTTATGTATTCAAATGAATCTCATTATTGCCCCTGCATTTTACAGATTAATTTTGATTACCCCCATTTAATGACAACATTACCATGGCTAATTAGATGAGATTAATTTGTGATGTTTGGAGTAATTTCCATTTTGCTCAAATCCCAATGCAGGGAAGATAATGGTGATGATCTTCGATAAGGAGTGAACTGTCCTTTGAGTGACTGGGTTATATAATCTTATCAACGAGGACCCATACGACCAAACACATATGAAGGATGATCCTCTTCTTCTGACAGCAGCGGGGTGTTTGTGGAAACATATGATATTGTGTAGTCAGTCTAAGCAATTGATTGAGGATTTCTCTAGTGGCCAGACTGTAGAAAAGGTGAAGTGGAATATAGGGTGAAGTGTCACAGGTTGGCACTAAGTAGCTGTTCTTACTGATTTATTTTTAGTGCAGGAAAAGGCTTTTTACAGTGAGTCTTATATGATACTATGATTACTGTACTAGACAACAACAGTTTTAATCTTACTACTATGGTACTAGAACTTGTGCTATGGTACTAGAATCATCCATCCATCCATCCATCCATCCATCCACAGTTCGCCAGTCCAGCACAGGGCAGCCACAAAGACTCAAACATTCAATTGCACACTCACACCTAGGGGCAATTTAGCATCTACAATTGTCCAGATGTGCATGTCTTTGGACTGTAGAAGGAAACGGGACCCCCTGCCAACAACATTAAGGTTGGGAATCAGTTTTATTAGTTTTTGCATTTTGTTTTGACATGGAAAAGTATCCTGCAATCCTTTTCCATCAAACCGAGCCCTGGGTTTCACAATGCAATGCAAGAAGGTGCTCGGCTTATGCAGAAAACGGTGTTTACTGCTAATGTGACTTAAAAGCCTTGGTCCTAATGTACCCATTTATTCCCATTGTGAGAGCACTCTAGGTAAGCAGCATTAGAGAAGAAGCAGTGAGGATATTTTAGCTTTGGTCCGGGTACGTTTTAGCCAAAACAGGAGGTGTACAAGTGCAGGGGTTCATCATGACCACTCTCGCAGTGTCTTATCTACTCGTGCTGTTTGTATAATGGAGATTGTGTAAAGGAGAGCAGCATGACCATCAGCAAAGGAGCTCCCAGGACTGCTCTCATCACTGAGTGCACACAGACCCTAAATGGGCTGCTGGAAACCTTGGAGAGCAATTTTGTGCAGTGCTCTAGAAGGTAAGTGGCTCCTGCAGAAGTACAAAATGTGATATACTGCATATCTCTGCAGCACGGACCAGAGTGCCTATGCTATATAGTTTGTTAGGCTCTTAAAAATGCAAAAGTGAGGCCCATTACAAAACAAATAGATGCCACTATAGATTTTTCCCTTTGTTTTCAATCGTTCTCTCTCAACATTTCTCTCTCAACTCTTATTTCATTGTTTCAAATTTATTCTGAAACCCACTTCCCGTAGTCTGTAAGCACGGATACACATGATTAAATGTTTCATCTTGTACATGAAACTCAAAGAAATATGACATTACAGAACAGAATATCGCAGCAGTCACATTAAAAGTTCCTATTTTTGTACACGCTTCACATTTTGTGCACCCTTTGAAGAAACGGAAATGGTCTAATTCTTATCACATTGTTGTAAGTCTTCATTGTTTTCCTCACCTTTAAGGTACACTTTTGGAGATAAAAAGTTTGGTTATGACAGAATGATCCAGTCAGGTCCAGAATTAATTCAAGTCAGGTCAAGTTAAGTCAGGTCAAGTCAAGCAGGTTTATTGTCATTTCAACCATATACACACAGTACACAGTAAAATGAAACTACATCCCTCCAGGACCATGGAGCAACACATGGTCCTGGAGGGATGCGTGTGTGAGTTCAAAGGGTGCGTGTGTGAGTTCAAAGGGGTGGGGGATACTGGTCTGATAGTTGTGGGGGATACTGGTCCGATAGGGGCACCTTTCCAAAATGTCCTAAAATGTCTTGATGGTTAATTAGCTCACAGTGAAAATATGATGGAAAGAGCTCACGTTTTGTAATAAAACCACGTATCACAGTTATCATGCGATGAGTAATACAAATGAGTAATACAAATGAGTAATACATCTCTCGAGCTCCTCTATGATCCTATAGTCCCTTGTTTGGGCTCTCTTCCTTAACTCACCCCCAGGTTTTTAAAAGGGTTTAAGTCAGGGGACTGATGGGACTATGTTAAAAGTTTCATGTGTGGATTTTCATGTATGGTTTAGAAAGCTGTCTTGCTTGAGGACTCAACGACGACCTGGTTTTGGCATTTTGGCAGAGGCAGCCAGATTTCCATTTCAAAATATGTTGAAACTTCATGGAGTCTAACAAGGTCCCTGGGGCTTTTGGAGGAAAACAACACCAAAACAGTGGGGATTAGGCTTTTTTCTGAATAACAATCCTTCTTTTCACACCAAACCCATCTTGAGTGTTTGTTACCAAAAACTTTATTTTTGTCTCATCAGTCAAAGCTGCAGAAGCATCTAGCCAAATCCAAGTGATTGTGTTGGTCTCATTTAATTTGCCAATCGTCTCCATGTTGATAAATGACTAAGGGAATTTACCATCCCACCTAAGTGCCGTGACCACTTAAAAGTTACAGAACACTAAAACCGACTTAGAAAAGTCAAATAGAATGAAGAACATGCTTCAGTTACATATTGTCAATACGATTTTCCAAGGGTGCCATTTGTTTTAAAGATGAGATTTCGGTTGGATTTTTCATGTGATTGAACAGTTTTGCCATCATTGTCTTTTTCATCACCTTTCCCAAAGGTGTCTTTTTTTTAATCTCTGACAGTATAATATTCACTGATCAGCCATAACATTAAAGACACCTGCCTAATATTGTGTAGGCCCCCTTTAGTTGCCAAAACAGCTCTGACCTGTTGAGGCATGTAACTCTGAAGGTGTGCTGTATTATCTACACTAAGACATTTGCGGCAGATCCTCTGCTAGTCCCATAAGCTGCAAGATGGGACCTCCATGAATTGGACTAGCTTGTCCAGCACTTCTCACAGATGCTTTATCTCAGGGGTGTCAAACTCTGGTCCTGAAGGGCCAGTTTGATGGTTCTCCTCTTCAAACACATTCACTAAACCCGGCAATTAACTGGTGAGGTGAACCAGGTGTTTCTGAGGATGGAAATCAACAAAAGATGCTGGACCATGGCCCTCCAGGACTGGAGTTTGACAACCCTGCTTTATCGGATTGAGATTGGAGGTATTTGGAGTCCTAGTTAACAAGCTAAATGAGCATGTGTTCCTGAGCACTTGTAAGTAAAGTGCATAACGTGACAATGCTGTCATATGAGAACACACCACAGCACAGTGTGAACCGCACAAAAATCTTTCTTTGTATTTAACCCATTCACCGAGTGAAGCAATAGGCAGCCAGGAACACAGAGCCCAGGGAGAACTCAAGGGAACCACAGAGGTGCCACTAGCAGTCTTAGGATTCGAAACCATGACTTTCTGATCGCAGGGCAAATGCCCTAACCACTAGTCCACCAGCCTTGTCTCAGCTGCCCTAAAACTTGCAGTGTCCCTTTGATATTAATATTAGATGCTAACACTAACCTAGTGTAATTCACTGAAAGCTTAATGGCCCTGAGTATCAGCTTCTTAGTCAGAGGAATGACATGTGGCATCCTCAGCTGAACATGCTACACTGCAGTATTTAATGCATCTCCATCATGGCGTCCTCAACAATACTTTGGTCAGCTTGTTTCACGTTTGAGAGAAGATCAGACACAACACAACGCAGCTAGAAAGAAAACCATGATGTACCTAATTGAGTGTGATGGTGATTGAGTGTGATGGTGATCATTTATTTCCCTTTTTAAGTTACCCATCACTGTCTCTAAATGTATGCAGCTTGGGTCTTCATATGCAAGTCAGATAGCATAATAGAACAGCATGAGACTGCTTGAGTAGGAGGAAAATCGTATCAGGTCAAAAGAAGCACTCCAGAACAGAGTTCCCTATAGAACTGTGCTGGAAGTGCACCCAGCATCTATCAGCATAGGAAGTGAGGTTTGTCAGATCCTGCTCTTCTCTTTTTGAGGTCTACAACTTGTAAATGAGAGGTGTTGACAACTATAAGGAAGTCTTTGTTTTGACTCAACAAAAGAGAATGAAATTAAACACAGAAGAGAATTATGTGACAGGCTAAGCGCAGCATAGACACTACACTTAAAATGAAAAATAATTAAAGAAATATCATTTGAAATTTGAATCTTTGTAACCACTGTAAACAAAATGGGGTGGCTGGTGGCCTTCTGGTTAGGGAATTAACCCTGCGATCGGAAGGTCATGGGTTTGAATTCCAGGATTGCCAGTGGCACCACTGAGGTACCCTTGAGCAAGGTACCGTCCCCACACTCTGCTCCCCGGCCGCTGTGTTCCTGCCTGTCCACTGCTTTACTTGGTAAATGAATTAAATACAGAGAAGGAATTTCACATTCTTCACACTGTGGGCTGTGGTGTGTTAATATTTGACAAATGGACACTTTACACTTACAAAATATTTATTATTTACATGAATGCCACTGCAGTTTTAATAAAGAACATAAATGTACATAAATGTACATAGAGTAAATGTAACTGGCTACCAATCCAGTCTGCAGTTGTTTTTTGAAATTTGTGTAGTGATCAGTCAAAGAATAAATAGTATTTCACTGTTTTTCAGCGTATTTACAATCTAACACTGCATTCATTCATCCGTTTTCCATAACTATGTAATCCTCACTAGGGTTGGAGTGACCAGGGGCCTATCCGGGGTCTATGGGAGAGAGGAAGGACTCACCATGGGCGGGGCGCCAGCCCACCGCAGTCTAAAACTTCATTTTCTTACAGAGTTCCATTCATGTGTTTTAAGAGTTCCATTCATGTGCCCTGTCATTCCTTTGCTTTTAAAAAGAAACTCGTTATTGTACATTTTCCTATATACATAGTTTTTCAGGTGATGTAAAATGCTCAGGTGAAGTTGTTTATGCTTGTTTTTTTTTAAATATCCTGCTCAAAATACACAATTGAATTAAACTTCCAGAAATGTGCCATATCCACATATGTTGGTAATGAAATGATTGCTCTTATTTCTATATTGGATAATACTGTATACAAACATATAAGAAAGCGCTATTTAAAATCAGAGCTCCAGGCTCCTTAAAAAAGTTTCTGCATAGCCCTGAGGAATAATATACAAAACAGCAGCGAAATATACAAGAACAGGATCATAATGGCTGCAGGGCTCGGCAAACACATGAGCGCGAAAGAGCGGTGGTGCAAAAATAGTAGTGCTAAGAATTATTAATGAGAGCTAGGTAGGTTCAATGAATGTGACAGCTAGACCTCAGTATCAAGACAGCTTGTGTCTTCAGCTTTTTAATAATGCGCATTCATGACGATAAATGACAGCCGAGACCACGGGGCATGGTGTCTTTGCTAGACTGATTGTGCAATGCCATAACAAGTGAAGGTTTCACCAGCTCCATACGCACTGCACTGTATGTAGCCTCTGTCTCCCCACAGTGACTGTGGCTTCTCTGTTCTCTCTGATTTAACATCTGAGCCAAAGTGTTGCGCTTTAAAGTCAGGGAAGAGATTCTCTTCCTAAAGACATAAAAACACAAAAAAGGGAGCAGTTCAGAAATGAGCGAGCGAGAGACATGGACATAGAGAAGGGGAGAGAGAGAGAGAGACAGAGAGAGAGAGACAGAGAGAGAGAGACAGAGAGAGAGAGAGCATAAGTGAGCAGAGTCTACAGCATCAATTTTCAAAGCATCACATTCTGCCGCTGGCATATACTGTATCACACAGACAGAGAACGCTGCAGCCAGTGCCCAGAGGACTCAAGACAGGGAAAGATTTCTGGGTGGAGGCGGAACAAACTGATAAGGTGTGAAAGCCGGGGAAAAGTGGAAGAAAAGAGTGAATGACAGGGGGAGAGAGAAATGGAACACCTGCTGGGCTCCGGCTTTCAATTACTCCTTACAAGATCTGAAATTAATAAGGTTAATTAGCCCCTATAATTAGTTAAACTCCTTTAGCTGTTAAAGAAATGCTCAGTACTTCTGCTTGTTGCAGGGAGTTCTTTATACTCCCTCTGTATTCCCCAGCTAGGTGGGAAAACGTCTATGACAACCACTATTCCCAAATGCCTCAAACTCTTCTTGCGAGAAAAACAGATTTCTTATTATAATATCCTTTTTTTGAACTCCTGGAGAATATCTACACTAAATATAAAGAGAAAGAGGGATCCTCAGAGCAATTCTGCAGAAGAATCACTTTAGATTCTTTAAGAACACTTCAATGGATGCAGTACACTTACATTGCACTACTCTGCCTCCACTAAAATGTTACCTATGATTGCATATACTACGTACATGATTATATGTGATTGCGTATACCAGTCTTTCCACTCTTACAAATAAAGGTGCCATGAATGGCTGTTGGGAAGGATACTACAGAGGAACCACTTCTGGTTCCTAAATAACTTTTCAGCTGATCATAAAGAAGCATTTTGGCAAATGGGTTGTTAGAGAGTGAAGAACTTTTTTCAAAGAAAGTTCAAAGAACAGACACATGGTGTAGAGATTTTTCTAGAATTGTGCATCTAAGACGAGAACCATTTCTGAACACTCATTTATTCATTCAAACAGTCATTCATTCAATCAGTCAATCAGTCATTCAATCAGTCAATCATTTATTCAGTCAGTCATTCATACATTTGTTTGCACTTTTTTTTTTTACCAGTGTTGTCATGGCCAATACCATTCCAACTACCCCAATCACACAATGCTACCAAGCTGGGAGAGAGAAGGGTAATAAATGCTTCCTCTGAGACACATGAAGTGCAACCGGATCTTTTGTAACTGCTGCTAACGCTCCCTCATTGGACAGCTCAAGACTGACTGCCAATTCTAATACGTCATCCAACAGATGCCAGCACTGGGTAATGAAACCATCTTTGAGTGTATGGACTGTAGTCTACACTTCAGCTCCAATAGTTCTCTCATTGTGTTTCCATGCTCTTCCAAACAAAAGGCACCACATTAACATATTAACATTGGCCCAGACATATTTAATAAGGAAATAATTATTACAACATTTTTGTTGTGAAATGATTGTTTCATGAATCATAAGGCCAAAACTCCCCCTTGAGGGATCTGAGCTGACTTACAGGTTAATTGCATCTTTATGAATGAACAGAGAGACTAAGATCCCCTGATGCCTTGTAAATACAATAAAGCCCTTTGATGTTTAAAGGAATATGAATTTTGCCCAGCCATCCCTTGGAAAGACTGTTGTAATCCTAAAGCTCTATACCCATAGTTACCATTGCTCATGACCCCATCACAGCACATTGAGCTTGTTTTCATTTAGGGGGGGATTAAAACACCACACGATGCTCTGTGGTGGACAGCACCAAAGCCCAGTGTGTTTGAGCTCCAGCAGCATGGCCACAGAGGCCAAAGTCTGAAAACAGAGCAAATCAATCTGGTTTTCCTCTTCTGTCAAATCTTATTGAGTCGAACAATTGGTGCCTTCACACTTTCTATAGAGCATGTTCCTTCTCTTTTTGCTTCCCTTCTCTGTTAGTTCGAACCATGTCATTTTTTCTCCATCCGCCTCATTGTGCTGTAATCCTCTCTTTGTTACTGTAATCATGTTTGTATTTCTGATATAATGGGATGAAGTGCTGCTGTCTTTGGGGATTGACACTTCAATTGTTGCCCACAAGCCTTGTTTACACCGGTCTCAACTGCGTTAAATGAATTCTTGTCTAGAAAAGAATGGGGCAAAATAAAAGGGAGGATAAATTCTTGAGTTTGAAGAGCATTAGTTGACCAGGGCTTGGGTTCCATTCACTCAGTTTTGCCTCAATATGACTGGAAGTGTTAGATGACAGTTTTGGGGGATTTAGTAGTTTCTAAACCTCAAAACGTGCGTGACAGACATGCTAATATTCAGGCTTTAAGCTTGAGAAGTTCCCACAATTACACGTCTGTGTCTGTATTTAGAGCACGTCTATACACTATATGGACAAAAGTAATGGGACACATCTCTCAGTTATTGAATTCATGTGGTCCCTTACTTTCAGGGCAGTTCAGTTTTAATGCTTGAGCATACCAAGAACATTTTCGACAACGCCATGCTTCCAACAGTTTGTGGAAGGCCCTTTTCTGTTCTGTGCTCCCCCAGTGCACAAAGCAAGGTCCATAAAGACATGATTGGATGAGTTCAGTGTGGAAGAATTTGACTGGCTTATACAGAGCCCTGACCTCAACCCCACCCAACACCTTTGGGTTGAACTGGAATGGAGATTGCGAGCCCAGGCCTCCAGATCCAACATCAGTGTCTGACCTCATAAATGATTTCCAGAATGAAAGGGCACAAATTCCCACAGAAGTGCCAACATCTTGTGGAAAGCCTTCCAAGAAGAGTGGAAGATGTTATAGCTGCAAAAAGAGGTTCAAGTCTATGTATTTGAATGCAGTTTCTGTTAGTGTAATGGTCATGCATCCCAATACTTTTCTCCATATAGTGCATAAATATCTGGGGTATTACCATGGGTCAGATGAATAAACTTTATTGATTAAGAAAAATAATGCTTAATAAAATGAAAAAAAAAATGGACTGCATGATTTGGTATCTTTGAGTAGCCTTAAGTTAGAATATTTTGGAATGTGTAAACATTACTCCGCCGTTGTTTTCTAGCAATCAATTTACAGTGAATAACTTCTCTCCTATCCCTTATAATAGCATCACCACTGTTTTGTTGTCTATGTGCATTCAAAAGATTGGCAAGGTTACTTCAATTCCATTGTAGAATGCTGATTATCTGCTTAAAATTGTTGTTAGTGACATTGTTTTGTATGGTTGAAATGGATGCAGGTCTCAAGGGGATATGAGGCAGAATGGTAGACACAGTTATTGAGAGAGTTGGGAGATAATCCTGCAAGAGTTTCAGATTGAATGTGAACAAAATAAAACTGCTAGAGCTTCATGGTGCTAGCAGTAGAAAGAAAATAAAAAAGAATCAGCATGAATTGTAAATGCCATCTCCCCTAGTGCTCCCCTGCATTGCTGGCAAATCCTCTTCTCCTTTGCAAATGCTGACCGTCTCGTTATTCCGAATCAGGATCTGGGGGATGAATGACTTTTGAAGTTTGGGGGAAGAAGAGGCAGACTGTAGACGGCTCAGTGCAATTTTGCGCCAGCAAGAGCTGCTGGGTCCCAGATGAAATTCCTGCTGAGCCTATTATCAGAATCGGAATTCCTGTTGGAATGCAGCGTTCACTGTGGAACTGGAGTCTGTTCATGGGGTTGTGTTTGTGTGTATGTGCACGGTGTATGTGTGTGTGTGTGTGTGTGTGTGTGTGTGTGTGTGTGTGTGTGTGTGTGTGTTTGTGTGAGTGTAGGGTGTTGTGAATGTCTTTTTTGTGCATGCCTCTGTTCACGGGTACCCGGAGGATGAATGGACTAGATTTGTGTGCATGACATTTGGTGCCTCTCCCTTGTGTGCATATTAATGACACGTGGTATTTCTGAAGCCCTATAAAATATGCCCCTTGATCGTGGTGTGGGGATGGGTATTAGAGGCAATGGGATTTCAGTGGTAGTGCTGCTTTCAAAGGTGACCTGCCTCTTGTTTGGTCTGGGAGAACATGCACAGCACAGCTGCAAGGCGTGCGTTGAATATGTGCAGCCATCACTGTCGATAACGCTAACGAAAGAACCATGGACTGAAAACATACATGGTGCTCTGTGCATAGATTCACCCAGAAGAGACGGCCTTCATAGCGGACACTTCCGTATGAAGGTCTTAGTAGTTACATGGCCGTGGAACCGAAAGCAGAGAGTATTGTCCAATTACCAGGTATCTTATAAGACCACGCATCTTCCTAAATATTCCCAATTGGAATTACATTTGATTGATCTATAGACCTCTGTAAGGTCTGCAGAGCTACAATGGTTCTTTGAAGAATCCTCCATTACTTTCACTGGTTATTCTACAACATCGCTGCAAACCATCCTCTTTGGAACTTTTTTTTTTTTTTTTTTTTTTCAGAAGTATAGGCTTCATGTATGCAGCCAATCAAAAAAAAAATGAGAGAGAGAGAGCAAGAGAGAGAGTGAGAACAGGGTATTCTCGCTTTGTGCTGGCACCTGTGAGCGAGCGAAAGCCCAGCAGCAGCTGTTCCTGATGGGTCTCTGCACACATACTGTGAGTACACACAGCGGGGAACACCTCTCCTTTTCTCCACATTATGTGTCCATTTATTCAAGCTTTTGACATTGATCCCACTCATCCCTTTTCAATTCCTCTGACATCATTAAGAGTCCAACTCTCTCAGCTATTTAAAAAAAAAAAAAAGCACAGTTTACCCAGTACTCGCAGCGCGGCATGACAGTGGGAGAGAGGCTCCATCAGCAGAGGAGTGCGGCGAATGGTAGCTCAGCTTTTTGAGGGCCTTCACCCTCTATTTAAATGGCTAATGGACCTAATTTAGCCAGCGCAGAGTCTGGGCTGATTTGTGATTGATCAGCCTCTTCTGGCACATAGTGATCATCACACAGGGTAACAAACGGGAATGATGTGTCTTCAAAAGACTAAAGAGAGGGGTCTAAGGGTGTGCTGTGGCTACATCTGTACCAATTAGTATAATTCTGCCTCTACACATTCTGTCTGCCAGCATCTTCCCTAGCCACCGCAAGATTAGTATCAGCCTCAGAAGCCACGTACACTATATGGACAAAAGTATTGGGACACTCCTCCTGCTTTGTCATTTGTATTGGAACACTCCAGTGCAATTACTATTTGTTTTGTTATTTACTCCATCTTATTTTATTTCCTGTCTTTTAACTCTGTGCCTGCACATTAAATTTAGTTGTTCCTTAAAAAAATTGACAATGACAAAGATGTATCTTATTTTACCTTAACTTTTGAATTCAGGCATTTCAATCATGCCCATTGCCACAGGCGTATAAAATCAAGCACCTAGCCAAGACATTTTGGACATACTTCCAACTTTGTGGACACACTTTGTTTGGGGAAGACCAGATTGAGCCATTTCCTCCGGGATCAATAAAGTTTTCTGTTTCTGATTCTGAGTCCCAGTGCACAAAGCAAGCTCCATAAAGACATGGTTGAATGAGTTCAGTGTGGAAGAACCTGACTGGCCACACAGAGCCTTGACCTCAACCACATCCAGCACCTTTGAGAAGAACTTGAACGGAGACAGCGAGCCAGGTCATCTCATCCAACGTCAGTGTCTGACCTCATGAATGCTCTACAGAATGAATTGGCACAAATTCACACAGAAACTCCAAAATCCTATGGAAAGCCTCACAAAAAAGGGGAAGCTGTTACAGCTGCAAAGGGAGGACCAACTCCATATTAAAGTCTATGTATTTGTATGCAACATCATTAGTCTCTGTTACTGTACATACTGATTAAATATCTTCACTACCATGTGTATGCACATCAATGCACCAGATTTGAGCATTCCACCAGGAAAGAAAACATCAAGCCAAGTACTAGTCTGTATACCACAATAATGGAGATGCTTTCAGAACAAGTTGTAGACAAAGCTGTTTAAGAGTTTAGACTTTTTTTAAGAGTTTTATTTAGTAGCAATTGAATGAGGCCATCTGTATTTGTCAATGGACATATCACTTTTATGCAGGTATGTTTTTGTTGCACCATTCTGAAAATCATCTGCCTACCCTACATGCAATGGAAGAATAATGCTTTGATTGGCTATATCTATTTGTGTGTGTGTGTGTGTGTGTGTGTGTGTGTGGAGGTGCTCATGGGGTGTGTATGGCTTTGTTCAGGAGAGTTGGTGCTTGTGTGTGAGGTGGTACTCGTGGGGTGTGTGTGGCTATGTTCAGGAGAGTTGATGCTTGTCTGTGATTAGGTGCTCGTGGGGTGTGTGTGGCTGTGTTCAGGAGAGTTGGTGCAGAGTAGCAGCAATTAGAGCGCGCGCTGCCCTCCAGGGAGGAAGCACGAGCTCCGTTCGCGAGCAGCTTCTCCTGCTGGGCTGAGCACTGGGTGCGAGAGCAGCCCCTGTAAACAAGGGTACTGTTACAGTGTTAAAGAGCCTTGCTGTCTTATGCACGTGTTGTAAGCGTGTTGTAACACCACTTATGGGCTCACAGCTAACTGTATAATGCATCTTATACCCTGTGTATTTTAGAACGAGGACTAAAGCAGCTGTTACTTACACGCAGTGCTTTAGTGTTTACTTCTTCTGTTGGACCATTAGGAGAGATACTTATTTATTTTGGCCTTTAAGGTGGTTCATTTAGCATTATCAGTACTAGCACATATTAACTTGTAGCTACTATAAAATATAAACTACAAAATGATAGAGGACGTATACCTTGTAGTTTAAATCAGTGATTGGTTAGCGAATGAAATGCCCAATGCTTTGGTTGCTTCTGAGCTCATTTTTTCAGAGCCACAATTACAATCCCAAACCATCATTTGAGATTTACTTGAGGCGATCGTGACAAAATGACTTGTTATATGACCGACTTAACCCTCTTTACCTGTTTCAGCTTAACCTTAGATAACATGCCTAGTTCTCCTCTGAGATGTTTGGTTTACTTCTGCTTTTTCCACATCTAGTATATGTAAAGGGCGAAGGGGGCTTTTGGCTGATGCTCTTATCCAGAGTGACTTACAATCATTAGTTACACGGACAGTCCCCCTGGAGCAACCAAGGGTTAAGTTTCTTGCTCAAGGACACAAAGGTAGAAAAGGGGGTTTGAAGCTGCAACTCTGTGGTCATCAGGTTCATATGTGTCTAATATATTTAATAAGATGATGGTTTATTTGTGTGCATCATTTAGTTAAGCCCACTAAAATGTATATTATTCAGTTACTACCTTAAAATATTCTAAAAATTATTTAGTAGTAACTACAAAACTGTTTTGGAAGTTATGTAGATATGGGAATGTAGACTGAACTGTGGAGACATACAGGGTCAGTATTTCAGATTAAGCCTAAGCCTAGACTACAAAGTATACAATTCACCATTTGCACTGCAATTTTATAGAAAACTAGGCCCGATTGATGTCTGGAAGACTGGATGACACAGTTTATGGGGACATATGACTAACCTCATAAATATGACTTACCTCATAAACACTTGGTCCATTTACTGTTGGTCAGTTTACTGGACAAAACCCGTTAGCTCTATAGGTCAGTTTACTGGACTAACCTCATAAACTCTGTTGGACAGTTTACTGGACTAACCATGTAAACTCTGTTGGTCAGTTTACTGGACTAAACTGGTAAACTCTTTTGGTCATTTTACAGGACAAACCCCATTAGCTATATTGGACAGTTTACTGGACTAACCTCATAAACTCTGTTCATCAGTTTACTGGACTAACCTCATACATTTTGTCGGACAGTTTACTGGAGTAACCGCATAAAATCTCTTCGTCAGTTTACTGGACAAACCCGATTAGCTCTATTCGTCAGTTTACTGGACTAACTACATAAATTTTGTCGGTCAGTTTACTGGAGTAACCACATAAACTCTGTTGGACAGTTTACTGGACTAACCACGTAAACTCTGTTCGTCAGTTTACTTGACAAACCCCATAAACTCTGTTGGTCAGTTTACTGGACGAAACCCATAAACTCTATTGGCCAGTTTACTGGACTAACCACATAAACTCTGTTGGTTAGTTTACTTGAGAAACCCCATAAACTCTTTTGATCAGTTTACTAGACTAATCCCATAAACTCTATTGGCCAGTTTACTGGACTAACCACATAAACTCTGTTGATCAGTTTACTAGACTAATCCCATAAACTCTATTGGCCAGTTTACTGGACTAACCTCATAAACTCTTTTGGTCAGTTTACTTGACAAACCCCATTAGCTCTATTGGTCAGTTTACTGGACTAACCTCATAAATCCTGTTGGTCAGTTTACTGGACTAACCTCATAACTCCTGTCGGTCAGTTTACTGGACTAACCTCACAATTCCTGTCGGTCAGTTTACTGGACTAACCTCATAAACTCTCTTCTTCAGTTTACTAGACAAATCCTATTAGCTCTATAGGTCAGTTTACTGGACTAACCTCATAAACTCTTTTGGTCAGTTTTCTGAACTAACCACGTAAACTTTGTCAGTCAGATTACTGGACTAACCTCATAAACTCTGTTGTTCAGTTTACTGGGCTAACCACATAAACTCTCTTTGTCAGTTTACTGGACAAACCCCATTAGCTCTATAGGTCAGTTTACTGGACTGACCTTATGAACTGTGTTGTACAGTTTACTGGACTAACCTTGTAAACTCTGTTGGTCAGTTTACTGGACTAACCCCATTAGCTCTATAGGTCAATTTACTGGACTAACCTTATAAACTCTGTTGTTCAGATTACTGGACTAACCTCATAAACTCTGTTGGTCAGTTTACTGGGCTTACCACATAAACTCTCTTTGTCAGTTTACTGGACAAACCCCATTAGCTCTATAGGTCACTTTACTGGACTAACCTTATGAAATCTGTTTTTCAGTTTACTGGACTAACCTTGTAAACTCTGTTGGTCAGTTTTCTGGATTAACCCCATTAGCTCTATAGGTCAATTTTCTGGACTAACCTTATAAACTCTGTTGTTTAGATTACTGGACTAACTTCGTAAACTCTGTTGGTCAGTTTACTGGGCTAACCTCATGAACTTTGTCAGTTTACTGGACTAACCTCATAAAGTTTGTTGGTCAGTTTACTGGACAAACCCCATTAGCTGTACATGTCAGTTTACTGGACTAACCTTATAAACTTAGTTGTTCAGTTTACTGGACTAACCTCGTAAACTCTGTTGGTCAGTTTACTGGACTAACCCCATTAGCTTTATAGGTCAGTTTACTGGACTAACCACATAAACTCTCTTAGTCAGTTTACTTGACAAACCGCATAAACTCTTTTGGTCAGTTTACTGGACTAATCCCATAAACTCTATTGGCCAGTTTACTGGACTAACCACATTAGCTGTATAGGTCAGTTTACTGGACTAACCTTATAAACTCTGTTGGTCAGTTTACTGGACTAACCCCATTAGCTTTATAGGTCAGTTTACTGGACAAATCCCATTAGCTGTATTGGTCAGTTTACTGGACTAACCTCATAAATCCTTTCGGTCAGTTTACTGGACTAACCTTATAAATCCTGTCGGTCAGTTTACTGGACTAACCTCATAAACTCTCTTCGTCAGTTTACTGGACAAATCCTATTGGCTCTATAGGTCAGTTTACTGCACTAACCTCATAAACTCTTTTGGTCAGTTTTCTAAACTAACCACGTAACCTCTGTTGGTCAGATTACTGGACTAACCTCATAAACTCTGTTGATCAGTTTACTGGGTTAACCACATAAACTCTCTTTGTCAGATTACCGGACAAACCCCATTAGCTCTATAGGTCAGTTTACTGCACTAACCTTATAAACTCTGTTGGTCAGTTTACTGTACAAACCCCATTAGCTCTATTGGCCAGTTTACTGGATTAACCACATAAACTCTGTTGGTCAGTTTACTTGAGAAACCCCATAAACTCTGTTGGTCAGTTTACTAGACTAATCCCATAAACTCTGTTGGTCAGTGTACTAGACTAACCTCATAAACTTTTGGTCAGTTTACTGGACAAACACCATTAGCTTTATCGGTTAGTTTACTGGACTAACCTCATAACTCCTGTCGGTCAGTTTACTGGACTAACCTCTTAAATCCTGTCGGTCAGTTTACTGGACTAACCTCATAAACTCTCTTTGTCAGTTTCCTGGACAAATCCTATTAGCTCTATAGGTCAATTTACTGGACTAACCTCATAAACTCTTTTGGTTAGTTTTCTGAACTAACCACGTAAACTCTGTTGTTCAGTTTACTGGACTAACCACATAAACTTTGTCAGTCAGATTACTGGACTAACCTTATAAACTCTGTTGTTCAGTTTATTGGACTAACCTTGTAAACTGTGTTGGTCAGTTTACTTGGCAAACTGCATGAACTCTGTTGGACAGTTTACTGGATCAATCCCCTAAACTCTATTGGCCAGTTTACTGGACTAACCACATAAACACTGTTGGTCAGTTTACTTGAGAAACCCCATAATCTCTGTTGGCCAGTTTACTGAACTAACCTCATAAACTCTTTTGGTCAGTTTGGTGGACAAACCCCATTAGCTCTATTGATCAGTTTACTGGACTAACCTCATAACTCCTGTCGGTCAGTTTACTGGACTAACCTCACAAATCCTGTCGGTCAGTTTACTGGACTAACCTCATAAACTCTCTTCGTCAGTTTACTAGACAAATCCTATTAGCTCTATAGGTCAGTTTACTGGACTAACCTCATAAACTCTTTTGGTCAGTTT
>JBBJLS010000036.1:6447755-6475186 GCA_037577275.1 Bryconaethiops microstoma
TCTCTCTCTCTCTCTCTTTCTCACACACACACACACACATCCCTCCCTTCTCTCCATCCCTCTGTCTCTCTCCCCATCTCTCTCTCTCTCGCTCTCTCTCTCTCTCTCACACACACACACACACACACATATACACTCCTCCCTTCTCTCCCTCTCTTTCTGTCTCTCTCTTCATCTCTTGCTCTCTGATTTCTCTCTGTTCCCTTCTCTCCATCTCTTGCTCACACTCCCGTCTCTCTTTCTCTCTCCCTTTCTACATCTCTTGTTCTCTCTCTCGCTCTCTCTCTTCTTCTCTCTATCTCTACATCTCGTGTTCTCTCTCTCTCTCTGCTTCTCTCCGTCTTTTTTCTCTCTCTCTCTCTCTCTCTCTCTCACACACACACACTCCTCCCTTTTCTCCTTTTTTCTGTCTCTCTCTTCCCATCTCTTGCTCTCTCCTTTCTCTCTCTTCCTCTCTCTCCGTCTCTTGTTCTCTCTCACCCTCTCTCTACCCCTCCCTTTCTCTTGTTTTCTCTATTTCTCTCTCTCTCTCTCTCTCTCTCTAATCTGTCTCTTCCACTCTTGTCTCTCTCTTTTCTCTCTTCTGCTCTTCCTTTTTCTCTCTCCCTCTCTCCCCTTTTCTCTTCCTCTGTCTCTCTCTGTCTCGCTCTTCAGAGCCTCTCTCCCTCACCCTCGGGTGCGAGCGGAGTGGGGCACTGCTGTGATCGGAGAGGATTTCCCGTGATCAAAGGCCCTCTTTTGTTCTTCCAGGTGTTAGGGAAAGTTAAAACAGAAAGTAGGTGGAGGTATCAGCACTGAGACCTCTTCAAGGGAAATGGGGGTGGAGGGTATTATTCGACTTCGGCTTCACTGTTCACTGTCATCAGTACAATATGCACCAGTGGTCTGCATGACATATTTTTTGATATGGACACCTTACCTTTTTTGCTGGCATTTATTTTCCTATTAATAAATATTTTTTTCATTAGCCTAGAATCTTTATTATTTAAAAAGTTTGTAATATTCTGCCATAAGTAATGACCATATTTAGAAAAAAAAATCAGATACCAATGCCATACATGCAAGAGATAAAAGAAAAGGGATCGGTTTTACCTGCCCGAGCTCAAAGTGGTACACAGTGCAAAATGAGACATACAGCTGATCTAAAGCCAGTTTTAGGTCAACTTCTAGAAACATGTCTTTGCAGCTGTGATCACATGGAATCAGACCTTATAAGACTGGAAGTGGATGAAATTATAGGTTCGCTTTTTGTTTTCAGCTTGCAAATCACTGTCTAGTTATTTAGTGTGCAGACTAAGTTTCATAATTTTTCCCACAGTGAAAATCTAGAGCAAAGCCGCTGTGAAAAGACATTGGTGGAAAGTTTCTGCGGGTTTAGTGAGACATCAAAAGATTAGCTCAGGTGTGAAAGGGGGATCTATACAAGTCTTACAAACATGGCTGGGTTTTCATATCACTGTTTGAAGGACAAGTTCTTTCGTCTAGAGCCCCAAGCAGAGTGTATTCCTTTTCATGCCCCATAGCCATTCGCGCAGGAGGCAGGCTTTAAGGCTTTTCACCAGCGATAGCTGTGCAAAAGAGGAAAAAACAAAAGCAACTGCGCCAAAGTGCGTATGTTATTGGGTTCCATCTGCTGGAGGATATGGCCTTCATCAAAAAAAAAACATGCAAGCGATAGAAGGACCTGGGTGCAGTGGACCTGAAAGAGAGCAGTTGTTGTGCTCTGGCTCATCCCTAGCCATCATTGTCTTCACTTATGCTGTTTTAATTAGGATTTCATGGAAAATTAGTTATCTTCTCTTGCAAATAATCTGCTTCTCTTTCTTTCTTTCTTTCTTTCTTTCTTTCTTTTTTTTTTCGATTTCCCCAAATGTAACGTGATCTTTCAGAAAAGGCAATACCTGCTGCAGGGGCTCACAACACGATTGGGCAATCAATCAAGTTTATTGACGAAGCTGGATGAAAGCAAGTGTGCGATGGAAACAAATGTGTGCGGCGGCGGCCAGCCAGTGCCGGAGGCGGATGGCGGGTAGGGTCAGTAAATCAAGCGGCCTGAAATAACAGCTACAGGCTTCCTCCACGCCACAGATTACCTATAGAAATCTGTTAGCCTCTGCTATCGACTGTCACTGCCTCTGTAGCAAGTCGCCTTTCTTCCACCAACGAATGTTGATGTGATGTTCAGAGGCTGTACACAAGAAAGCAGGAGACAATTACACTTTTTGCTCCAAAATGCCGAGTATTGCTGATGGCTAACATGAGACCCAACACCATTTGGATCCAGATTGAAGAGATTATTAAGTGTAAACATGGATAAAGCTATTTGGGTACCTGGAGTTTTCATCTCGGCATGTTTTTGTAGCTTCTGAATCCACCTAATCTGAATTCAGATGATCTATACAGACATTTTGAGTTTTTTCTCCCGTTTGTATCATTGCTCCAATGCAAAACACCATTAACATACAAACTACAGACATTAAAGGAATACTACGGTGGTGCTTAATCTAATCTAAGACACATCTGCACTGTATTACCACAAACAATAATTTCCTAACCCTAACCCTATATGTAGAAAAGAGCAGACCATCTGTTGACCTGACGTAGAAACCTACTGCTGAAGTAAGTGGTTCTTCTTTTCTTTTACTAAGCATGCAGGAACATTAAGTTTCAAGTTTCAACTTCAAGTTTTATTGTCATATACAGATAACAATGTAGCATCATTACCTGTAATGAAATTCTTAGGCTCGTGCTCCCCAACTTTACATAAATATATAGAAAGTGTACAGATTGATTAAAAAAATTTTTCGTAGTATTTACAAGTATGGAATGAGTTTAATATTTACAATATTAATAATATATCTAGTGCAAAGTGATGCAATGAGGTATTTAGAATGTGGAGTGCAAAATTGTGCAGTGAGGGTTTAAAGTGACATTTGTTTAAAGTGACACTGTGAGAGTCCAGTAGTTGTGGTGAGTGTGTGCTGGTGTGTGCAGAATGTCAGCAGTTCAGAAGCCTGATGGCTTGTGGATAGAAACTGTCTCTGAGTCTGCTGGTGCGGGTCTGGATGCTCCTGTACCGCCGGCCTGATGGCAGGAGTGTGAAAAGGATTCATTGTACTTGTTATCTATAAACTGTGGCAGATGGGCATAAGGTTAAATCATTTCAACCTAACAAAGTAACCCCAAAGGCACAAAAAACAAAACAGTGCAATACCATCAAGACACAATAGATAAAAGCTGAGCATAAAATGGGAATTCCACCGTTTTTTTCATCAACCAAACTTCACCACCATTTTTGGCACCTCTTTTTTGCAGAATTAATTTTCTGCATCACACCTTTTTAGCTGAAGACCTCCTGGGGCTGCTGAAATCATTGCTGTAGTGTGAGTTATAATGTCAGAGCTTTACTCTCTTCCGCATTCTCCCTCTCTACACATGGCGGGTGCAGCCAGGGTTTTGTAAGGCCATCTGCCCCTGTGAGATGGAATTTAACACCTGCAAGTACAGTAAACAATCAATTAATTAGAAGCTCTGGATGCCACACACCTGCCAAAGTGTTTATACACATGCACTATAACATACTCCGACAGATTTTCATGCTTATTAAGCCTTTATTCAATTTTACATGAATAGTTTACATTTTCTTGTTTTTCATTATATTTACACTGGATTTTTGTGTGATACTGTGCCTTTAAGACTGATATATGTAAGTGACCTCTTTTCTGATTGGCTGCCCTATATTGTGAATCATTCAAAACACAGTCCAGGCATCAGTGTTCAATTGCATTGACTTTTGTGACACGATACAAACATTGAATTAAGAACAGATTGCTTTTGCAGCTTTAATTCCATGTATTGGGTCTAGTGAATTGCACCTTTACAAACAACAATTATTATTATTATTATTATTATTATTATTATTATTATTATTATTATTATTATTATTATCCATAGTTTATATTTCATTTTCATGTTTTTGTTTTCTTTCCCTACATTATTCTGGCCCATCAACAATGACCATTTCAGACAAAACCTTTTTTTTGGAAGATATGCAACTGCTGTGGGAAGGTGAAGGGGAGGGAGGGAGGGAGGGAGGGAGGGAGAGAAGATAGAAAGAGAGAGAAAGGGAGAGAGAGAGAGAGAGAGAGAGAGAAAGGGAGAGAGAGAGAACGAGAGAGAGAGAGAGTGAGAGAGAGAAAGTGCAAGATGAATAGTTAAAATGAAGAGAAGGTAATATAAAAAAATCTCTCTAATAATCCGGAGGATCATAATGAAATAGACATTATATAAAATTATATATTCATAATGATTTAATTTTATGCAGCATGGGGGAGGCTGCAGGCCATTAAGGTGAATGAACATGAGACATGAAAAAGAGGAGTTGTCTTTTATCAGCAAGTTTTATCACATGCTGTGACGCAGAAGACGCTGATACAGAACTGCTTATTTTCCTATCAGAAAATCCCTCGCTACCTGTTTGGAAGAGGTCAGGAGTGTTTCACTGTGCATTCACAGCCAGAACTGTTTTGTGTGGGAGGGGATTTAGCATGCTGCACCTTATCCCACACTGCCCAGCCAATGCACATGGAGCCAGGGAATAGAGCGTACACTGGTGCATTATACTGCCTGTATACTGACAACTGAGAAATTTTACAGCTCAAAACTCCCACTTCCCACTTCAGAACATTCACGCATGCCAAGTGTTTAAAATGATGCTAAACAAAGAGAAGGAGCAGCTTGGTTAGTGATTTATTAAAAAATATAATCACTGTCCAGCAATAAACTTCTCTGAAATGGTAACTTTGCTAATGTAAGTGGTCTAAAGTAAACTTCAACATCTGATGATTTTAATTACACTGTGGGTGTTGCCATGTTGATGAAACGTTATGGAGCTACTGCTTGGAGAAGCCTTCGAGAAGCTGAGAATTTATCTCATTTCCAAAACCTGTGATTTGATGCATGTTGTTTTCTGCAGGCATGCATCAAAACAGCGTCACCTGTAGAAACTTCAAATTTTTCAAACACGTAAAAGTAAGCTTTGGCACTGCAGGACCTCTTTGTCCATGAATGTGTATTAGCGTTAATATTTCCAAATTTCTGTTGTGATGTGATAAAGGTTAAATGTGCTCTAAAACTCTGAGAGAGAGAAGCACCTGCTGTCCATCTCTAGTGCATATGAGTTCTGTTTTAAGAGATATGCAGTAGCAAGATCGAGCAAATGCCATCACCCTCAGCAATGATCTAATAGCAGATGGTAAAACATGCATCATTACAGTGACTACAACTAGAATGGACCCACTGGGCACACAACCATATTTCTGTGCTTATAATCATTTCAAATTTGCATAAAAAATGTGTTCGCTTTCTTAATGGCTTGTATTAATTCACAGTCAGTTTTAAACATAATTCTGCAGAGTGGTGCGAAAAACATTTGTAATGGTTAACAAGGTTAGCAAATGTGCTAGATGTGAGGCCCCAGATTTCCATGCTGGCCCTGTTGCTCTGTATACCCAACTTGCAAAGCTGCACATTAACATATCCCTACTAAACCGTATTAGCATTACTGTCATTAATAAGCTGTTATCTCGGTTGCATTAATGGTTGCGGAACACTTGTGTTATGAACAGAGCTTAAGTTAGTCACCTAGCATACTAGAATTGTGCTAGGTTTACTGACTGACCAGGAACTAAGTTAACTAAGCCTAGAACTACTACAATTTTGCTATTTTCATTTCCGCATACATTTCCACATTCATTCATTCATTTTCTGTAACCGCTTAATCGGTACTAGGGTCGGCTGTAACCCGGACCTCGGCCACGCATACACACACCATTCACTCACACACTTACACCGTTTAGTCACTCACTCAGATCTACGGTCAATTTAGAATCCCCAATTCACCTGTCGCACATGTCTTTGGACTGTGGGAGAAACCGGAGACCCCAGAGGAAACCGTACCTAAACAAGTAACATATAAAGATTTAGGAGTTAATGCTCTCCTCTGGTTCTCACACTGTCCTGAAGCTTGAATGTTTCCTCATATTGTGAAGTTGTTAAGACCATATGAAGTTAGCGGTTACTGGTCATTTTAAACACTAATTAGGAACACTTTAGGAAGGAAACCTAGCACAGAAACATCCCAAAAAGTACCCATGTCTGAACACGTGGAGGTGATCTTATGTTAGATGAAGTGTCTTAATTGCATCTGCCTTGATGTTAATTTACAAGCCACCTTTTAAAAGGAATGATAGCTCATGGTCAGTACGTAAGTGCGAGATTGTAAATCAGAAGTAGTGATGATATTTAGCCAACAGAGACAATAGTTTTCACAAATGAGAATTACAATGTTAAAAAAATGTTTGATGAACATTTTTCAACACTGGCCAGCAAGGGCTACGTATTAGCTTTGTCTGATTTTTTGCGGGGAATATCACATATCACATGTGGTTGAGTCAGTTGAAGTGGGTTCATGAGGTAAAAGACATCTAAATGAAATGAAGTGCAATGCTCAAGTAGGAGAAATGCGTAAGATAACTCCTGTCTGCAGTGTTGTTTTGACAGAAGCCCCCACATACCATCTGTTTCACTGCTCTGCATTACTGATCCATCAAACACTACACGCAAGGGCCCAACTGCAGGTTTCACGTATTGATTGGGTGCCAAAAAAAGCTCCTTTGTGACTCTCGGAAAAGACCTGAGTTTTTCAGCAAAACACTACCAAAAAAGAGCAGTTTAGTTTAGCATGCGGAAGCTCCGCTTGTCTTTCTGTGGTAAAAATGCAGTCTATTTTCCTGTTTTTTTGTCTCTCTCATAAGCACTTCACTGGTGTGGTATTGGTGCATTAGCACCGCCTCAAAGGGGACAATTTTTCTTTTCCTCGTGGCAAACACATTTGTAGATTTGATCACATTCCCACTGTTGCTTTTTTTCATCCGGTGGATGAGACAACAACAACAGTGTTATTTCTTTAAAACACCTCCAATTACAGATAATTCTGCTCCGTTGCTTGATTTGTGTATTATTCCTCTCTGTTCCGTCTAGCTGTTTCTAAGCTATGTGAGCTGCCGCTGTTGAACGGACTGGTAAAGATCTGAATGGACGGAACTGGTGCTTATGCATGTAGCCACATGAAGTGGCTTTCATAAGTGATTAAGATTGGTCATGATTGGACTCCAAAACCCCCGACAAATCCAGTCGTCTTCCCAGCTCCGCCGCGCTCCGTGCCCCATGGGTGATCTAATTCAGTCACTCAGAATTGAGTTAGCGGCCTTCAGCCAAGCTCTCCTTTTTACTTACATTTCAGATGTCCCAAGACTGTAAGTTGCTGTCAGAACTTATCGCCCAGTGGAAACGTTTACATATTGGAAAACACTTGACATGAGTAACCAATGTCTTGGTTTTCATAGTGAATACTGGATTTTGCTTAGATAGGGTTATTTGGAGTGTTGTGAGCATGATGTCCGTACATGTTCACAGATACTATATGCAGAAGTACTAATCAGCCTTTATCTGAGGAAAGGAAAAGAACAATGAGATAATATCATTAATTGGATGTAAAGTCAAAACCAACCAGGTTTTAGAAGCGTTTACTTCTAAAACACATTCGGCAATTGGAAGCTTTATTTTGATTGCTCAAAATCACATAGCACACATAGCAAAAAATCTAAAGAATGTGAGTCAGCTGAGAAGACGCCTGGTGCATTTGAATGATGTTGGTATGCCTAGTCAAAATAACAGCAGGAAATATGTCTGTGAAAAGACTGTGTTTTATTTCACTGCATTCATTTAGCCCACAGAGTTTCAGGTAATTAATAATTTTCAGAGTTTTTCAGAGTTATTGTCTTTGTTTCCTATGTCTTTGGAAAAAAATAATGTTGTGTCTGAATTAGCCATAACATTCTCTAGTTATTATATCATGTTTTTTTTTATTTAATAAGTTGGCTGACCTAGAGATCTCTGTTTCAGATCCTGCACATTTTCACATTTTCATTGGGCTTATAGGTCATGACAGGGCAACTGTCATACTAAATTTAGGTCAAGATTTACAAGTGATTAGATACAGTTTGGGTTTTAGCATTAAGGCTGAGTAGCAGATCCCTCAGCATCTGTGAGGTCAGTATGAATATGTCCTGTTAGGTGTTAAATATTCTGTAAATCCCTATGCTGGGGTTGCAGTCCTACTTAATGCTTTTGTGGACTGCTTCTAAAAATAAAGCCATGTTGCCAGATGCTTGCATATTTAGTCTACGCTGACCTTATGCACACACATACGTGCACACGCATGCGCATACACTCACTCACGCACACACACACACACACACACACACACACACAAAAACACACACACACACACACACACACACACACACACACACACACACACACACACACACACACACTAAACCTAGATAATCCAGGGGGCTGCAATGACCTTTCACCATCTGTTGTTCTTGGGGACCCTAAATGGGTAATTGTGTGCATGTCGGTGAGCTTGAGTCAGTGAGTAGGTGAACGTGTTTGTGCATTATGAGATGAAAAGCAGTTATTTTTGTCATTAGTATGACTGAGAGTTGTAGTCACACAGTCTTCGCCCAAACCTGAACATAGTCTGAGAACATTTAGTCTGAAACAAAAACTGTCTATAGTTCTGTTGTAGTTGGACTGTAGTCTGACAAAATATCATCCAAATCCAACTGTTGCTTCTGTTCACACCCAGCCACTTGCACCCTGCTGAATAAGACCCTGTACCCTGAGGAAATGTTAACTTGCTTAGTTGCAACAGCTGTCATCATCAGATCATGGATATGCAACATAACTATCCATCTATCTATTCAACAGCCATTGCTTTTTATAGACATTTATAGGCTTGTTTAAACAAATATTTCAAGCTCTAGTGAGAGCACACATGCATTAAGACCAATTAGGCGTTTCTAAAGCAATGAACTACTGTAATTGAATGGGATGATTTGGTTAAGCGTACTGAAGGTGTTTTCACTGCAGGTCTTGCTGAAGTTTAGCCTCTGTGGGTTGTTGAAGCCTCTCTGTAATTGCCTGTTTATGAAGAGCTTAGCATTCCTTCGCACATGCAGGCTCGCCCTGCGCTCTGGTTAATGAGCACAGATAAGGGAAGCTGATGGGTCCGGTGAGGCCAGGGCCGCCAGATCCGCTTCAGCCACGTGCTTCAGAATTCCGGCAGCTCCTCTGCGCCGTTCCGGCCTCCGTCTGGTCCGACTTTCAGCTCAAATGCCAGACGAGGCAGCAATCAAGAGTTTGCCTCTCGGCCTTTTCTTCAGGCTTTGAGCTGGAAAAGGCTCCCGGCATGAAAAGAGGTGGTGCTACTGTAGGCCTGACACAGCTAATCCAGCATAGATATAAAAGTGAGAGAGAGGTAGAGAAAGAGAGAGATCGGGAGCGATAGAGGGAGAAAGCACTTGCTGGCTGAGATAATGAACGAGCTAAGCAGTGTATTTATTTATTTTTTCTTCAGTTACGCAAAAAAAACATCAACAACATCTTTGAAGTTCTGGGTTTAATGGATGTCAACTGATCTTCAGCTGCATGCTTGTGACCCGTCTATGTTTGGATACCAATTTTTCAGACAGTTTGAAAAGTTAACGGAAAGGCAATTAGGGAGTTTGGGTGAAGGATATATAACTTAAAGAATTCGCAAAGAGTGTAAGCGTGTACATGTGTGAGAATGTGTGAATTTGTGTTTGTATGTAGGAAGACAGCAAGAGGAAAAGAGTTGTTTAAAGCGTTTTTGGAGTTGTGAGCTGCACAGAGAGAGAGAGAGAGTGTGTCATTAGAGGGCCGCTAAACGATGATTTTTAGGCCAAGCTGATGATTGGATGTGAAAAGTCTGAGAGACTGAGCGGGTAATGAAGGCCTTCTCTGCCAGAGCTTTGGCCATATGTCACAGAGCTAATGAGAAAGCATGTGTACCTCTCCCTATTCGCCCGTACTTTGATTGATCAGGGCGCTGAAAGAGATGGGGCCGAGCTGAACGCTGTGTGTTTCAGCACGCATGGATGAGGCTATTGTTATTGTTGTTGCTGCTGCTGCTGCTGCTGGTCTCACAAGCCAGAACATTTGCATGATTCTTCCTCCTCCATTCGCAGATGCATACTTCGCCTTTAACGATGGAGGATTAGTCTACAAATGAGCAAGAGACCAGAGGCTTCATTTCAGCATTTTCCATGCGTGGGCGAAGGCATGTGTACATGTTTGCACAAACGTGTGTGTGTGTGTGTGTGTGTGTGTGTGTGTGTGTGTAGAGGTTTGTAATAGGGGTAGCAATGCATTGAAACAACAGTGAATGTGTGACAATGCATTGTGGAGGAAAGGCATACTATTTATTATGATATTAGATATGTCAGTCAATGATATGTCAATCAACAATCCAGTCTAGCACATTCATTTTTCTTGGTTCAAAATTCGTTCTAAATATTGTGCGAATATTGAATTATAAACTCAGTTTTGTGAATTGGGTTAAGTGTACCATTACAAATCGAGTTTGTTGGCATCAGTTTCAAGAATTTAAAAAAAAATTATAATTAAAATGTTGAGATCAGAGACGGGGGGTTTTAAATGCTCCACTTCATGTCGTACCTGATAACACGCTTACCCGTGACAAAATCTCTGTAATGTGCGGTATCTCATGGCTCATTGCTTTAAGTCAAGGCATATTTATTTGTATAGTGCTTTTCACAACAGGCATCCCCCAGTGAGCAAACCTGAGCTAACATGTAAAAAAACAGCAAAACCTCATAACAGGTGAAAGAAAACTTGAGAGGAACCAAGACTCTAAAATGGGACCTGTTCTCTCGAGTTGACACCTCAGAGCAAAACAGTAACACAACAAGCTGTTAAATATGACTAATTTAGTGAATTACTGAAGGACATTGTGTAATGAATGATGAAATAAAAATGATAAGAACCACCTATTAATATTATAGCTTCATACTTAAAAATCTGAAAAACAATAAGAACCACGGCACAGTCCGAAAGGTGGTTTGGCGAGGGTTAGGTACATAATGGCTATGGGACTTAGACTGAGGAAGTAAGGGGCCCAAGGTCCAGTGTACTTTGCCTTTTTACGTCAGTTTCAGGTGGATATCTGATGTTTCTGGTCACGTTGTTGATGAAGCAAGTCTATGAGCCTAAATGTGCATTTTATGGACAGTATGCTTGGTGAAATACAAAATATGATTCGCTCTCTCTTGCATGTGCACGTGTGAGATGACACACCAAAGAACATACTGCAGGTTGCATGCACTGTCTGTGTTATCTAACAAACTCTGCCTTCTTAGCTGGAGTAGAATTATAGCCCTGGAGAATGCTTTGGTGGGAAAGAGCTTATTTTATTAACAACCCTCTCTCATTTTCAACGTTCATTTTCTGTTTTATCTCAAGCTTTCTGATGACTTGCTTAACTGTGCCTTTTAAACCCAAGGGGCGGCTGGTAGGCTAGTGGTTAGGGAGTTGCCCCTGTGCTCAGAAGGTCATGCGTTAGAATCCCAGGACTGCTAGTGGCACCACTGAGGTACCATTCAGCAAGGTACCGTCCCCACACACTGCTCCCCGGGTGCTGTGTTTCTGGCTTCCCACTGCTTCACTTGGTGAATGCGTTAAACACAGAAAAAGAATTTCACACTGTTCACAGTATCCTGTGGTGTGTTCACGTTTGACAAATTTACACTTACACATGCATTTCAGGGCTGTTCAGTTTTGGGGGGGGTTACATGTAATTTGCATAATAAGCTGCAGTAAATTAGACTTTAATTCAGATGCACTGAGAGCGCGTACTATAGTCGAATCAAGGCTCTCAGTGTGGTGTACAATGTACAATTTTCTACTTACAGCCCACGCTTGCATGTAGTCCAGCAGGACTTAAGCTATTGACAAACTATACAGTAATGTCTCACTTCCCTCTAGCTGAGGTTTACTGTCTCCTCAGGAGGGGAGATTGAGTGAGCATGCAGGTGAGCTTTTCTGTTTACAAGCACAGCAGGAGGGCACATGGGGTGACTTCATGGTGGGTAGAACTGGTACAGAGGGCAAGCAGCATGAACGCACAGTTGAACATGTGGCAGCATTGTACCAGATGACAGGGGCAAAATGAAATAAATTAGAATTGAACTGAACAAACTCACAACAAGGTTTCATCCCTAAAAGCCCTTGTTATCATCATATTACAGACACAGTTACTACAGTGCAGTAATTATTCTACAACTACTAGGCGTCAGACAGGCGTTAAAATTTGCTTTGTGAGTTGGCACTAAGCCTGCAACAATGTGTAGAACTGGAAAAAACCCACCCAAATACCTTAAAAATGATGCATTTCCATGCGAATTCATATCAGTCTAATGAATATATATTAAAAGAATCCATTGGCAGATTTAAATTAAAAGACATGAAAACATGAGATGGAATAATCTTATATTTTTTATAGAAGTCTCGATGAGAAATGTTAGATTTATTGATTTGATTAAAATGTTTCATTTTAAAGGTATAATTTGTGGTTCACTTACACACACGCACAGGTCTTCAGCACATACAGACATGCTTCTCCGTTTTACAGAAGCACGCCGTTGCTTTTGCTACGAAATCCCAGCAGTGTTACAGTCAGCCGAGAGTATCTCCACTACTTTCTCCACATGAGAGATTAAAGCTCTTTAGAAAACATCAATAACCCAAATACGAGCGTGGAAACTGGAGTGTATGTGCTGATCTCGCAAAAGACGTTTTCTGGTACAGCAGAATTTGCATTACCACATGTTAATCTGAAACAGTTCTGTTGTTACTTTTATTTCTGATGCACACACATTTGTTAGAGCTCAGTAATTGAACACATCCATGTATTAAGTCAAGACAGTCTCAGGCTCTTGGGATTTTGAAACCCATGCTCTCATCCGGACAGGTTTCTCTTGCCTGACAAAAATCAACACAGATTCATTAAGTGTAGTTGACTTCTGCCGTTTCTCTGGGGTCTGGAACTTTCACGTTTCTTCAGCCCCTTTTGCTATTTCTACTACTGCAAAGTTCAGAAAACAACAATAAAAAATCTCCAGCTTTATGACAGTAGGGTATAAGAATGGGTAATAATCCTGTCCAGTAACGAAATCGTCCACTGTTTTTTAACCTAATCTCTGTCTGCTGCATTTGTAACATTAATTCTATCAAAATGGACAGTGAGTTAGAAGTTTTCTTGCAGCAAATAAAAGGAATGAAAAAAAAGTTAGTGTTTTTGAACACACCAACTTTGAATCTATTAATGAGCTGATTAGTTGGATCAGGTGTGTTATCAGGTGTGTTAACACTAAACTGTGCAAAGCAGGGGGCTTCCGGGACAAGAGTTGATTCACACTGTACCTTTAAGTCTCTTACTCTAAAACGTCTACGTGAGAATTTTTCACATGGACTGTTTCATTTTTAAGCCATTTTTTAGAAAAATGTCTTTACTTGTCAGGAATGACTGTTAGGCACCTTTACAGTGGCCAGCACTGGTCAAGGGCACTACAGCTGTAGCCAGTGCAGGATGGTGATCATGCAAACCACTTGGATGCTGGCTTCCTTCCTCTTCCTGCCTTTCCTGGGACTGCAGGGCCTTATGGTCACCAGCCCGAATCGTCTCGTTCCTGCCCCGCTCTGAGGCAGTCGGCCAAGCGCTTTGGTACTCCGAGGCCTAAATCACGTCCCTTAACGTGCAGGATGGCTTTTCGAGGAACAGACGTCCAGCTAATGCCTGAAGTGTGTTGGGGCTAAAAATAGGCCCCAGTGATTGGTCATTTGCTTTTAATGGTGAGACATAAAGGCGACTTTCCCTTTGATATTTAATTGTGCATAATGAAAACATTAGCACAGTAAATCAATACGGATTCGCACAGGGAGCGGAGAGGAAGAGATAACAGCGAAACAGGCACGGCGTATGAGAGCGGGCGAATGAGCGAGCGGCGAGAGACCGGATGAATAAAAAATGGATCAAGTGGAAAAGCTGTTAGTCACAGGCTGGCGCAATCAATCGGGCAGGCCTAGGATGAAGAATTCCCTCGCCACGGCAATAAACAGGACCCTCAATTAATTTTGGCCCGGCCGTGTGACTCAGCAGCTTGGGCCTAGTAATCGAGCCCGTATGCTGGAGAGAGAAACAGCAGCAAATAAAGTGCAGATTATTCCTCTATCACCGAACCTCATAGCCAGACTTACTAAGCCTTCGCGAGAGAGGGTGAGAGAGACAGAGACAAAGGGGCGGCGAGGGACGCTGACAGACAGGCAATGATGGAATGAAAGGGAGGATGGATGGAAGCAACAACAAGGAAGGGGGAAGAGTAATGGATGGACAGCGAAATTGAGTCGAGATAGAGAGCGGAAATTGTTTGTTGCTGGGAGAATGTTCAGCTGGGTAGATGATAAAGGTTAAATTATAGCTATCTATTGCCACTGGTGCTGGCTGTCTGACTGGTTTGGCATCCTTTCTATTAATAGTCAGAACTTCCCACAGAGAAATCAATGGAGCACAACTTTTCCCCACACCAAATCACATATCATTACCAGTCAGGATGCAGCACCTCGCACGCTGGCCCACCACAGCGGCGGGGTAACGGACACAGCCGGACCTCCAGTCTAATGAGGGTCAGATTTTTCTTTTTTTGCATGTGGGAGATGTGAATAAAATGGAGCGAGTCAGGAGGCCAGCGGGGAGGCCAGTGCAGAGAGCACATTTATCAGCCTCTCATCTCTGCACTGTACAGCAAGCAACAAGCCTGCCAGTGAGGGGCCACAGCATGTCATCAGAGCCGTTACTTATAGTGGCCGGAGGAAAAGTGAGCTGAGGAAAAAAAAAGAATCTCGAGGAAGTGAGCAAAGGGTGAATAAGGGAACTATGAAAATGAAATATTTTGCAATAAATGTCTGGTATTTTCAAAAATATAAATAGAAGGACTGTAATATATATTTTTAAATGCAAATATATTATGTGAGGGCGTGAGTGTGTGACTAGAATTGAAGGAGCAAGCAATTGAGTGAGTTACAGAGTGAGTGAGGAACAGACTGAGGGAGAAAAAATTTGTTATAGGCTGTTTCTCACAATTTTATATATATATATATATATATATATATATGTATATATATTACCTTTTGGTATTTGAGTAAGTGATTGAGTGGAGTGAATGAACAAGTGAAGGCCTGAGCAAATAAATGAGAGAAGAAGCGAGTGAGCGATTGAGTGACTTAATGAACTGAATAGGAGGTTGAGCAAGGGCTAAATTGGGCCTGGGTTATCCATGGTTTAGGACTATTCTCTTCTAAACATAGGGCTATGCTCTTCCGAGGAAGGGCGAGAGGGAAAGAGCGAGTGAGAGAAAGAGCGAGTGAGGGAGCACGTTAGGGAGGGATTGAGGGATTCAGTGAATGAGTGAGCAACAGAGTGTGGAAGAGAGGAAGTTAGAGAGCAAGTGAGAGAAAGACTTGTGACAGATGTTTAGCTGATGGAACGATGTATGCTATCAGTGAGAGCCCAGTAGACGTAAAGGACTCTAAACGGCTCTTTCGGCAGACGCTGTTGAGGCTTGTCATGTCCGAGGTTGCTGCAGCCATTGTTTGGTTCACAGCTGAGTGGTTCTCAATGAATCAATCCATCAAACAGTCAGAGGATCAATCACTGAATGATTCATAACTCATTATCCAGGCTCTGTATTGCAGTAAATATTTATTCTCGCTGCAGTCCTGTGTACATCCTAATGATTTTGTAGCCTGTTATGGACCCTCTGCGCACAACATCCAGGCTGCGTCCCAGTACCTCCCTGAGGAGCTGCAGCCAGAGTAGTTTGGCTTGGTAAATAAACATGTGGCACTTCTCTTAAGAGCAGTCTTGAGAAAAGCTCAGCATCTCCCGCATGGCTCCATTACCTGTCCAGGGCGTTTCAGGCACACTTATTAGGCTAAATATCTCACATTTACTGTACCTGTGCAATCAATTTGAATGAAACATCCAATAGATTGAGCAGTTTAAATTGCCCTTCCTCAAATTAAGAGCATCTCTTTTGGCCCTAAATAATTGAAAATGTGAAATGAGTGCGATAGAGGGGAATCTTGCCGAGACTTGAGGCGCATACATCTCGACTATTGAATTCCCATTTAAATTCTCCCTCTCGCTCTCTTTCTTCTCGTCTCAGCGTTAACTTTTGCAGGCGGTTAATTTCATTTGGAGCAGAAAGCTGCGATTCCTTCCTCCAGGGCATTAGTGGAGGAGAACAGACGGGTTCATGTTCCTTATGAGCTCTCTGCCCCTGCAGAGAGAGAAAAAGGGAAGGAGCGAGAGAAAAGCACGCTAGCTTTATACCGCATTTTGCTTGTTTGCCGTGTGCAGATTGCAGGGTTTGGAGTGTGTGCTCTTACTCTCTGTGCTTTTGCTGTAGGGAGGGCTTGGTATTACATAATGACAGTCATCTGCGGTGGGCTGGTACATGTCTAAGCCTGTGTTAAAACGGTGGTTTGCCCAAAAATCAAACACACAATTTTCACACCATCCAAAATACAGTCGATCAGACTCAGCGTGTTTTTTGCCTGGAATTTGCTTCTGACTGTTTGGACTTTCAGGAAAAGAAAATAGCAGTGGTGACCCTTAAGTCACTTGGGTGGTACTCTCAAGGGTACATCTTTAATGCCTTTAGAACATTAGGGAACATAAGCGTCCATTATTTCACTGCAGTTTTATTTTTCAGTTATATTCACGCCATACAGTCATGCCTCTTGTCTTATTATTTTATTTACTTTTTTAGAATCATAGGTTATGAAAATATGTAAACTTCTCCTGGGAAATTTTCCCTGGAGTGTGATTTTAAATTTCATATAATATGCACAGTTTGCTCTTTGTTGTGCCTTTGAGGGTACATTTACATTGTTTGTGCCTGGGGGAACAGAAATGTACCTGTGCAGAGTACCCTTTTTTCTGACAGTGTGGAACTACAAGGTTAATGTAGTTACCAGAGCATATAGATTTTAGATGTATTTTGTGATCGATGCGGCAATGCATCAAAATCTCAACCCAGTACCAGCACCATCACTTTACAACAGTACGTATTTATTTAAGCTTACTTGAATATATGAAATTGATTAAAGAAACCGGTCACAGACAAGTCATTTCACCCAGGTCAATAATGTCATATACAACATCATAGGATGTTGTATACAACAAACTAAATTCTCCCTCTCCATATGCAGTTATGGGAAGCACACCAACACTCTCAAAGTCTTTGTCACTGCCGAAAATCATGCGACTGAAGCAAGCGATAGCACCGCAAAAGGCAGAAAACCATTTTCTGATGGTGTATATACTAAAGATGTTTACTTCAGAGGTTCTGTTTGAAGGCTAACCAAACAAAGAGACAATCAAATCAAGAAGAAAAGATATTCCCATGTCAGCTGGAAGTTCTGAACGACACATGAAAGAAATGGCGGAAAATGTCAGCTCAGCAGAAGAGAGCAGGGCCAAGGATTACACTGACTTGTAGGCATCTGTTGTAGAGTTTGCATAGGCGTAGCCGTTTGTCCATTCCTCTTTTTTCTAGTACAGAACACCTGGGTGGGAGAGGAGACAAGAACAAGGCCTAGGTGAACAAAATTATAAGGGAGCAGGGCTAAGGTGGGGCGTAACCCAAAATAGCAACAAACTGACATGGAAGACAGACACATGGCAAATGTAAACAAAGACAGGGAGGCGGCAGGGGCATTTGGTACAATGACAAAAGTACTATAGTGGGGATTTCATATATATTTGTGTATCTCTCTCTCTCTCTCTCTCTCTCTCTCTCTCTCTCTCTCTCTCTAACTAACAGTTATTACAATTATGTTTTGTAATAATATAAAGCAATAAAGCTATACATGTGGTGTAAAGTGGTCAGCCGGGGTGGAGTGGGGTGTCATATGGTGTCTGTCCTACTCTTTGATGAATGGTGAACTTTTTACAGGTGTAAAACACATTTTATATTAGTAATAATTTTACGAGCAGCTCCTGTTCTCTAAATGGAGAAGTAGTGGGGGACGTTTATGTGTGTGTGTGTGTGTGTGTGTGTGTGTGTGTGTGTGTGTGTGTGTGTGTGTGTGTGTGTGTGTGTGTGAGAGGGGAGATTACTGAAAAAATGTGAATAACACCTGGGAAATGAGCTCTCTGGGGTGGCCGCAACAGCTGGATGCTGTGTACATGTGTGCTATGTTACACATGTTGTGTTTGCTCACCCACTCGCACGCGTGTGCACACACAAAGCAGATTAAAAGAAAAGGTAAGAACAAAAAAACAAATAAACAAACAAACAAAAAATGTCTGGCCCCGGTCTCTGGCTTCGGTCCAAAGGACAGCTTCATCTCTCAGGATGTGCGGATGGCAAAGGTGAAAAATGCTGGGATGTGGCTCTGTGTGAGTGTGTTTGTGTGTGTGTGTGTGTGTGTGTGTGTGTGTGTGTGTGTGTGCGCGCGCGTGTGTATGTGTGAGAGAGAGAGTGTGTGTGTGTGAGTGTTTGTATCGGTTGTTACACAGATCCGCTCAGCAGGTACAAGGACAAAGAGGACAGAACAGTAGAGCTGACTGTATGCTGGGTTTGCAAGATATGGACATAATTCCACACTGCCATTATATTGCGAGTGCGACACACAGTCATATGCAAATGTAAGGGCACCCGTGGATGTTTTGTTGATTTTCAAAGTGAACATACGTACACACCTTCTCCAGAGAACATGGTTCTGCACATTTTAATGCACAATTACTGTTTACTAGCAGAATTTGTCAGTTTGAAAAATTGTTTTGGGGAAAAAAAACAAAACATATGTGCGTGCATGTAGTCAGCAAATACAAAGTTATGCAGTAAACTGTGCATACTTAATTTTGTTTTTTGTAGAAGTGTGTACTTTTATCTAGTCAGAACATCAACAAAATACATCATTTGACTCAAGATGTATCTTCCTCAATATAAACAGTCAAAAATAACACCTGATAAAATGAAAGTACACCATATGGACAAAAGTATTGGCACACCTGACCATTACTGCAAAAGGGATTTTAATGGCATAGCACGGACTTTAATGAAGAGTTGGTCCCACTTATTGCAGCTATATCAGCTTCCACTCTTCTTGGAAGGCTTTCCACATGATTTTGGAGTTTCTGTGGGAATTCTTTGCCCATTTATTCTGTTGGTCATTTATGAGGTCAGACACTGATGTTGGACGAGAAGGCCTGACTCGCAATCTCTGTTCCAGTTCATCCCAAAGGTGCTGGATGGGGTTGAGGTCAGGGCTGTGTGGGCTAATCAAGTTCTTTAATACCGAACTCACCCAACCATGTCTTTATGGACCACAGTCACGCTGGAATAGAAAAGGTTCTACCCCAAACTGTGTTGGTAGCATGGCCTTGTCCAAAATGTCTTGAAATGCTCAAGTATTAAGATCGCCCTTCACTGGAAGTAAGGGGCCTAGCCCAAACCCTGAAAGACAGGTGTGTCCCAACAATTTTGTCCATATAGTGTACTTATTTCATGTAGATAAACAAGCTTTTGGACATCTTCTGATGATGATCAAACAGACATTTCTCAAGATTTACCCTAAAGATTATTTTTATACCACAAAAGTAACTTTTTCCTTGTTTTTCATTAAGTTGTCCATACGAGTCATAGACTTCACACCTATTTTATTTTAACCACCCTCTTGGTGGCTGTAATACAGCACCATATAAACAATTCACTTGAGAGCTTGCCAGGCTAAAGAGCAGCCTCCACTTGGGGGGGTTAGCTTTAACATAGTGTTACAACCACAGTAAGCCTCCAAAGTAAATAATGAGAAGTCCACATTTTTCCATATAAACTTGCTGGAAGGTTTTATTCATGGATTCATTAAGACCTTAATACAGATGGTAAATAAATATATTGAAACTTTGCAGATATTATATTAGTTCTTCTACTTTGTAGTCAAAAATAAGTTTCCCAGTGTCTGACACAGCTTCTTTCACTAATCATTTATTTGCAAGCTTATGTTTCGATGTATTTTGGGCAGCTTGTGTGGTTCAATATATATCATATGAAAATAATATATGAAAATAATAAAGCCCTTTTGTTTTTATGTATTTTAATTGTTGTCTATAACTGAATGATCACTCACTTCCAATGTAGACATAGGATGAGATACCTTAACATGCAATAGACAAAAAAAAATTCAGTGTAACAGGAAAGTGTAATCGCTGGGTAATTGTTAAAAAAAGAGCCCACCTAATGGAAAAAAAAAAAAAATCTGTTCCTCAGTTTTCAAAAGGACCTCTCATAACAGTCATGTGTTAACACTTGCAATGAAAAAGAAGGGGAAAAAAAAAGATTTCTTAACATTCTGTCTAGAAATAATGTGTGGAAATGCAGCTCACCCCTACTGCCCCCCTGGAACAGAAGCGTAACTAGAGGCTGGTAAAATTACAGGAATCAGAAGAGGCAGCTGAACGCGTTCTAGCAGAATCATTTCATGCAGGCAGATGACTTGACTGATGGCTTACAAGGTGAGTAGGATATGTGATTGGAGATGGACAACCACCCCTCCTTCGTTTCTATCCATCCCCCCACTAGTCAGCCTCCGTTCCCTCAGTGTGGAAGTGGCTGCAGATGACTGGGGCGGAACGAAGCTATCTCAATTAAAGATGGCATGCCAATCACAGCCTGTCATCAGAGTCAAAAGCTTGGCAATACTTTCAGTTGAGATGGAGAACAGTAAACAATTTGTAGGTGAAGTCAAAGAAGGGTCAGATCCACTGTCTGTTCAAAAGTATCCCAGCACTTGTGCTAAAATTAGTGAATCAGCTTTAGGCATGTCTATTGCTGACACAGGTGTTTGAGGGCAAGCATTAAGCTGTGTAATCTCCACAGAAAAGCACTGTCAGAAGAACAAGGACTTCGGAACAGTCACACACAAGCCTGTGATCACTATACGCGACATTAGCTACAGGAGTGTAAAGCCTCCTGCTATTGTACTGTGTAACACCGAAATATGTCCTCTGGAGTGATTAACTATCCAGCACCATTGGGACAAGCCGGAATGATGAAGCTCTATTGAACCAATTTGAAATGAGCTGGAGTGATGAAGCTCTGAACACCTCAGAGATGAGTTAGAGTGATAAAGTTATACTGAAAAGCCTTTGAGAGCAGCTGAAGTGATGGAACTCCACAAACACATCCAGGAGGAATTGGAGTGAAGAGGCTCTACTGAATGCTTTAGAGATGAGTTGCAGGAACTAAGTTCCACTTTAGATTATTAGGAATGATAATGTTTCACTGAACACATTCAAATTGTTGAACAGATTGGTTTCCACTGAACATCATTAGATGATGTTGGAGTGATGAAACTCCACTGAACACATTTGGTTGCCATTTGGTTGCCACGCTGGCCAGCATTAGTACCTGACCTCACACAAAACAATCCTCAAAGTGTTGTTCCAACATCTAGTGTAAAGCTTTCCCAGTAGAGGCTATTGGCATTAATAGCTGTAATTGCACTAGAGGGGGAGGCGACATCCTATTCTAAACTTGATTTAGGAAGAAATGGTGGAAGAGCAAGTGTCTGGATACTTATAAACATTTCATGTAGGTGGGCTTGACAAAAAGTCCCTGGTCTTTGACTCCACAAGACACACACACAAAGGAAGCCACCGTTATTGAAGGTCACGCTTCAAGCACCTTAGGTATCACTGCTTTCACTAATATGCCTCAGTGTCACTTAACACGGTGAGTCACGGCGAGGCCGGGCCACTGCAAGCTGATACCGGATGCTACCGTTGTATCAGCCATGTTCAGACTATCTTTAACATCAGTGAGGTCTTTCTTCACCTGTCCTGCCTCAGGTGCCTGAGCAGTATTAGGAAGGCCAGGAGAATAGGGGATCTCATGGGGAGGTGATCTCATGTCACCATCTCTTGGACTTGCTTCTCAGAGCCACAAAAGACAAGGGATCCCCCTTTGTACCCAAGAGAATCCATTACAACAGCTGACACCCCGTGATACTGGGATTAGCATGGGAGGTGAGCATCTGCCAACATCAGTGTCAGAGATCACAGCCTGACAAACTTTTAACCTGTAGGAACATTATCCTGTTATGATTCATAAGATTCATAACTCAGTTTGAATGATCTACTATGGAACTGATATGTGTGACTGAATAACTGACTCAGAATTTAGCCTGTTGAGTAAGTGATCAATATGTTAAGGCATGGCATTAATTACAAATATAACCAAATGTTTTTATACCAAAAAATACCAAATTTCTATTGGTCCATTCACTGTGATATTCTCACATGATGTAAAGGGTATGATACAAGTTTTTGATGTGACAGCACCAAAAGGAATAACAGGAATTATTTGTATAGCGATGTTTAAAGAGACTGTTTAGCCGGACTGTTGTCTTAATATTTAAATATGTTTCCCCTACTATATTTTGTGTTATCCTAATGTTTGAGATGATGTTTTACGTATGATCTGTAACTGTTTCTTCACTGCCGCAGGCCTTAAGTTATTTGTGCTTTGTTCTGCTTGAATGATTCATACGTAGGTCACTGAGTGTCTTAAACAAAAACGTTGCTCTGAAACCGGTCAGGTTCAGGTACTGAAGTGAAAACGAGAGTCTCTGAAGGTCCTTCAGGAAGCCTGGAGAACTATTTCTTAAGACTACATTAAAATACAATAAAGTCTGGCTCTTCGGAAGCAAAATCTCAAGACATGAGGTATGGCTCAACACTTTTATCAAGTGCAAAAGTGTAATTGAAGAGCAAATTTCCAAAACTCACTCAGTCTATTTTTTGTGATTTTTTTAGGTAACACTACTATTCGCATAGTTTTACATGACCTCTTTATGTGCAATAGTATAACCGACCAAAACTCACTCAGTCCTTGCATAATAAACGGTACAAGATTAGGTGAATTTCCAAAACTCACTCAGTCCACTCGTACAGTCGCGAGTGGTATTTACTTACTGGTAGACAGAAGTATGTTTACAGTTTTTATGCAGTTAGCTGTCATTGACTCTATGCTGTCATGTAGCAGGATATAAATATTAAACTTGTACATAATTTTGTGACATTGAATATTGATTTACTTAAAAATATTTTTTAAACAAATTTGACCATTCTAAAATGTGCATGAATTGCACTTTAGAAACAGGCACTGAATATGACAAGTAACTGTAAAATTTCAATTAAAAAATTATTTCATGTAAAAATTGATTTTCCCAAAAAAAAAATGCTTTCGGACTGAGTGAGATTTGGAAATTTGCTCTTCAATTCACTTTTACATCACCAAATTGTCAACCTTTCTATATACATTAGAATGAAATGTATTTAAATGTAACTTTTTTACTGTGCCTTTAAGACTAATATGTAAATTACTTCTGTTTCAATTGACTGTCCTGTATCATGACTTGAAATGGAAGCTTTGAAACCTTTATACGCTACACTTTTAGTAAAAAGTAGAAAAGAAAATAAGATTTTTTTAATGATATGGGCCCTTATAACCAAAAACATTATTTATTTGCCCTGTAGAGTTACCATATTAGAGATACATGGTTATGGTCCGATAGTGACAAAGTACTGAGAATGTATTTGTAAATCTCATCTTGAATTATACATGTGCCTCTGATGTGTTGGTGGCATGAGACTGTCCCTTGGAGTGCACCGAAGAGTGTGTGCCGTCTTCACTGAACGCCCTCTCAAAGACCCGTCTCAAAGAGAGCTTAACCTTCTCTTTAAAGTCCTGCCCCATGAACACGTACAGGACAGGGTTCATGCAGCTGTTGATGTACGCCAAGGAGATGGCTAGTGAGTCCACTTTCCTAGTTAGTCTTGAGGCACTCAGCCCACCGTAGATCTGTACCAAGCCCAGAACGTGATACGGCAACCAGGACAGAAAGAAGGCCACAACGACTGCCAGCATGATGCGGAACGCCCTTCCAGAGCGGAAGCGGCTGCTGCTGACCTTCCGGCCGATGAGGGCATAACATAGTGAGATGGCCAGCAGAGGTATCAGGAAGCCCAGCACAAACCTGCTGACTGTTAAAGCCTTGTAAGCGTCATCGATGGAGTTGTCTTCGTCCTGGATACTGTTACCGGAACTGAACGTGCAAATGGTCTCGTTCAGGTCTTCGAACGTGAGGACCTCACGTAGGATCATGGTGGGAAGGCTTAAGAAGAAAGCCAAGACCCAGGCCACCCCACAGCAAGCCCATGCCACCCCCAGGTTTCGATGATTCTGAGCCCAAACTGGCAGGACCACCTGGACAAAGCGATCCAGGCCAATGAAGCTCAATGTAAAGACGCTGGCAAACATGTTGAGGACGATAACAGCAGGCAGAACCTTGCACATGATGCTTCCATACGGCCAGTTGTTATCGATCAGGATATCTGCCACACTGAAAGGTATGGAGAGGCAGCAGAGAAGGTCAGCAATGGCCAGGTTGAGGAACCAGGTGGTGTTTACTGTCCTCTTCATCTTCACACCAGCGATCCACACCACGAGGGCATTTCCAGGGACTCCGAGGATGCAGGTTAGACAGTAGAAGACCACTGACACCATCCTGATTGAGTCATTCTCTGGCTCATCTTCAAAAAAAGCGTCATTTTCATACATGTAAGAGTCTGATCCATTTAAATCACTCATTTTGTATTCCGTGTTCAAGGAAGTCAGTGATTTCCCAGCTTCAGCGTCCTCTTGTGGCTGCCGAGAAAGACGTCTTGATGTCAGCTCTGTTAATCAATCTCTTGAATGGACGATTAAAGTGCGTTCCTGTGGTGAGGATAATTACATGTGAAAAGGCACAGTCTTGAAATATCCTTAAAAACAGATAAATCACATTTCACCTGAACACATCAAATATTACTGATAAAAATAAGTAAATTTATAAACATACCCTGAACGAAAAATCCTTACATTTGAAGAACTACATTACACCAGATGATAAACAGACTTACCCTACCAGAACAGGCGAGCTAAAGTGCACAGTGTAGCCACAAGCATTGAGGAAGAGGAAATCCTCATGAAAACAGTGGCTGTGTTGAAATCAGCCACATCTAATCAGTTTTGAATCGAGCTGCTATTTGCATGTGCGAATCAAGGCACTGAAAATGTAGGCTTTCGCTCAGGCACAGAATGTAAGGGGAATTCCACTGATTCTATCATTCTTTCAGGGTGGGCTTGATGAGACATGCATTCCAGAGACCCGCAGAGTTAGACCTTTCCCCAGTGGTAGACATAGGGAACAGGCATCTTTAAAAGTTGTCTTAGCATATCGGTTATTTTCAGATGGTTTTAAAAGATATATTTTAGTACACTGGCAGCAGATAGATTGGCCAATCAAGGAGAAACCCATTTTTCCAGATATACCACTGTTTTGCCATTAACATTACATATACACTCAGAACACACATTAAGATTCACTGATGGTTTCAGGCAAGATATAAAATGACTATATTCATAGACATTGTGGTCAGTAATTAAATGCACCACTGTAAAGAATATATTTGCCGACAATAAACCATTTCACACCAAATCAGTCTGAAAATCTGTTGAATTACACCAAATTGTGACGAATCAGTCGGATTCCCCTGTGAGGAAATATTGTTTAGCCACACTTTAGCTCAACCCACACAGTTGAATGACCTAATAATCTCAATAAATAGTAAACATATATGGCCAGTTTCCCAGACCCAGATTAAGCCTAAAATAAATGTCAGACAATTAAATCTAGTCCAAGATAAGTCTTAATCCATGTCTGAAAAACCAGCACAATACGGAATATGCAGATTACATTACATATTAATGCTTAAACTATAAATATTGATATGTAATGTAATATATCTGCATATTCTATATAGTTCTGGTTTCCCAGTCCCAGAAAAAGGATAAATGTCAATGAAAATGAAATCTAGTCCAAGATTAGGCTTAATCCATATCTGGGAAACCAGTACTACAGGCAATATGCAGATGTATTACATTACATATCATTGCTTTATTTATAAATACTGAATTCTCTTGATGTGATTTGAAGGCTATTTACACGACACTGATATCCGGCTGATCTGAATAGAAAAGAAAGACAGAATTGAACATCACCTACCAAAGCAGTGAGTCTGCTAATCGGCATGTAAGAAGGAAAAAAAAAAATGACAAACATGCTTCACACTTTGCATGCTTCCTATTTCATGAAACTGTAAAACAAAGACAACAGTTTGAAACATCTCAAGTCATGTTTGCAGGGACATCAGTTTTCAGAAGCTGCAGTTGTGAGACTTACATGAGTTTCTATTCTATAAGTGATGAAAATGCAGTTCTAGAAGCTTGAGGAACTTTCTGGAGGCGTGAAAGCGACAACACAAACACGTTTCCTTCCTTTTTCCGTCTACAGGAATTAGTGGCCAGATGAATGCACCAAATGAAGCAGCCAGGAACACAGCACCCAGGGAGCAGTGTGTGGGGACGGTACCTTGCTCAGGGTACCTCAGAGGTGCTTAGCAGTCTTGGGAATCAAACACACAACTTCCTGATCAAAGGGCACATGCCCTAACCACTAGGCTACTGGTTGCCAGCTTCACATCGCAGTGATCTTAGATTTGCTTGGCCCTAGAAACCCACTTCACAAAACTCTGGACATTCCTTGTGCTGATGTTGCCTCTAGAGGCAGTTTGATGAATGATGTAAGAGAGGATAAGCGATTTTAATGCACTAAGTGCGAGTTTGCATGGTTTATAACTTCATGACTGAGCTGTCGCCTCTCCTAGATGCTTCCATTTCCATTCAGTGTCTACTGGGGCAAAACTGTCAAACTGAGTTGTGGCAGCCTATGACCGTCACATTTAAAGTCACTGAATTCGTCAGTTCCATTCTACTGCCAGTGGTTGTTCTTGGAGTAGAATGGAACTGAGCTTGATTTTATGCACCTCTGAGCTATGGGTGAACCTTTGGTCATTAAGTGCATTATAAATATGTCTTAGAAGATAAGGGAGGCGGCTTGCAGAGGCATCATTACCCTTACATGAGATGGGGCACTTGGCAGTTAGCTAAATATTCTGAATTCTAATCATTTCACAGAGCATCCTTAGACCTACAATAAAATTCAACTAAGAATACTTAAGTTCAATTGAATCCTTGCTGTCACTGTTAGTTTGCATTAATGCTAAAATTTCTTTGGCATGCCAACTGTATTTAACTGTAAAATTTATTTTCTATTACAATAGTCCTGAAACCCTCGTATTGGAGATCAACCTTCCTTTGTATACATACAGTACCAGCCAAAAGTTTGGACATCTCATTCAACAATTTTCTTTGTTTTTAATTTTGTCTACATTGTAGGTTAATACTGAAAACATCACCTATTGCTCTGATGACAGCTTTGCACACTCTTGGCATTTTTTCAATCAGATTCATGAG
>JBBJLS010000036.1:6475286-6489839 GCA_037577275.1 Bryconaethiops microstoma
GCAATATCATTTAGATGCCATTAGGCCATTATCGCCATTACTAATCTATACCATTAAATAATGTGGTTAGTCGCTGGGGGGTTAATGTGGCTTGTGTTGCTATCAGAATAACACAGTGAGTTTAATCTACTCCCAGAATCCTAGAGTTTGACACAGCTTGCAGAGTAAGGCCTCGTTGAGTAATATTCAAATCAGCAGAAAATAATACCCATCAATCATAAAGCGGTAGAAGTCCAATAAAGTTAATATTTATTGGGTTGATTGTGATAAACCTTAGAATAGGCTTGAGTTTTAGACAGTGATGGGGTAGTGAAAGTTCTTTGTCCTATGTTTAAAATAAAGGCCCCTCCCTTTTGCCTGTCTTTCCCAATGACAGGTTTTAAACAGAGCAGCCTAAAGGGTTAAACACTTTTTGGAGCACACATTTGCCCCTTTTTGTCTGTATCTAATTCCAGATATTTAGGAGTGGAGAGATGTAAAAGGAAACAAAAAGTTGAGTCTGTCGATACAGTTTACTTTACACTGAATTGAAACATGCAGAAACGACAGTACACTCTTGCTTTGCAGGAGCTCCTTGCAAATTCCCTCCAAAACTGTGCTGGTTGCCGGGCCAACGGTGAGAGAGTGTATTGGACTGCATTGTGGTGCGTGCATGCGTAAGGAAGTGGGGGCCCTCAGTGTTCCTCTATGAACTCTTGATTTAGCCCCCCTGTCTCTTGTTTGCTGCTGTCCACTGTTCTGTCCAGCAGCACAGCACTCACTGGGGCCCCTCCTTGCCTGCTTTGTTGACTCTAACCCCAGTGTTCCACACAAGAATGACCATTTTTATGGCATTTTGCTTTTTGTGGAGAGTTCAGAGGCCTTGGAGTCAGTGTAGGAGTCTTTCCGCCCCCGAGGTGCAAGGGATTACCAGTGGGAAGTGGGTGGAAAAAGCCCTGGCAAAAAGGCCTGCATGCCCACACTCACTATAATCACATGTCACCATAGCCCCCCTCCCCAAACACCCCCCCACCCTACCCCACCGTCCATTTCATAGTAAATGAATAGAAATGAATTTTGGAGGGACAGGGACAGCATTAGAGTGTAAGATGGAAAAGAACCCAGTCAGAATCTGCTCCCTGAGCACAGTTTCTTCACTCCGTGAAACTTATTTACTCAAGATTCATACTGATTCAATTTCATACTCTGTAAGAAAAAACACGTCTTTTAAAAAAAGAAGGAAAAAAAAGCTAATTTTCTTTGCATGAAAGACTAATAGCGAGTCAGTGAGCAGAAAGCAGGGTGCGTGTTCCCCTTTGCTGCTGCTCATTCATGCGTGTGTTTACGAGCACTTGTGCTTATCAAGCAGTGAGATACTAAGCATAACTTAAACAAGCATAATTGGACCGTTATCAGTCAAATGAATCAATTATGGCTGACACCGGCACTGTGATTAAAGCAACCTCTGACTTCTATAAGAATAGCACGTAGGTGCACACGCAGAAACTTAATGACGCGCTGTCTTTTTCTTGATTTTAAGAATGATGTTGGTGCACGTTGTGTTTTGAAGCTTACAGTGCCTACATCTAGCCACCCACAATATCTCAAACAGAATTGAATTAATATGGGAGAAAAAAAGATTCACATTATAGCCTCGAGTTGTAAGCATGCTTGCTCTCTGAGTAGCAGTCTCAGGGCGTGGGCGGTTTCTCTCTCTCTCGCCGTGTCTCTTTGATCGGAGTGGTGCGGTGTGAAGAGCAGAAGTGCTTTAATGAGCAAACCAAATCTCATTTATGCGGCTCAGTAGATCTTTCTGCATGCTGATCAATGCTCCCCCTGCCTCAGTGCAAGGCACAGGAGCACACACGCATACCAAGGTCACTTTGAGGAACTGAGTTTGTCTCTGAAGGTTGATTCAGGACAGGCTCCTTGTCCAATATGCAACCATCAGCCGGTGTGCATCAGCACTTTTGATAGGTACTCACCGCCGCAAACTAGGAAAACCCCTCAAGCCCTGCCGTGTTGGAGATGCTCTGACCAAGTCGTCTAGCCACAGTTTAGCCCTTGTCAAAGTCAGTCAGATCATTACGACTCAGATCATTCCTGCTTACGACACAAGAACTTCAAAAACTGTTCAGTTGTTGCCTCCCAAGGGATATCCCATCCCTTCACAGGTGCCATTGTAATGAGATAATAAATGGTATTCACCTGGTAGTGGTTTTTCATTTTATGGCTGTATTAAGATATTAGGATTGTCAAAATAAACTTGTTAATAATGTGTTGGGTGATTAATTATTAACACTACTACTTAGTTTGACCCTTCTAATCATGATGTAGGCTAAAGCAAAGTTGCACACATGCTATACGTTACCATGACAGAATCGGCAACTGAAGAGCTCTCATTCAAGCACAGCTTTCCAGTTACTTTTAAAGTAATATCTTTAAGACTTTGTCCTTACAAGAGACCTGCAGACGATTCAACAAGCAGCAAACTAACAAAAGCATTACCAAAGTGTAAGGCTTCCATCTAAAGCCTTCAGTGTAACAACAATTTGCAAGTTGCATGAGCGAGAGTGAGATATAATATTATTATATTATTAGTATATCATAATTTTGACCATAGTCATTATCTTTACACTGAGTTGGTAATACTGATATTGCTGAAGTGTGTTATATGCAGATGAGCCTCTAGCCAGTCATTGAATGTTTCATTGTGTGATAATCAAACCTCTCTCTCTCTCTCTCTCTCTCTCTCTCTCTCTCTCTGTCACACATATACACACACACACACACACACAAATAAATGTTCTTCCTTCCAGTAAAGTGAAACAGGACCAAAATTATCATTCATGATTACCACATATAACACAGATATTTCTCGAATCGAAGCCTGACAGAAATAGAAGAGATTCTTCAGTACGTGCTGTTTTTGTACTTCATTACTGTGGGTGTTAGGAGCAAATCAAACATACTGTAAACAGTAGTGCACTTCTACCATTGTCAGTGTTGTTTTCCTTTGTATCTGCTAATAAAAAAGCATCCTATATGCACAGTTATCATCAGGTACTACATATGTATCCCTCAATACAAGCTGTTAAAAAAAGAGTTTCAAAAGCCAAGCATATTTACACTTACAACTCAGCCTCAGCAAGGCCTCACTCCCTTGGTGTGAACCTGATAAGATTTAAATGTGTCTTTTTGATTGTTTACACCTGCTCAGCTGAGTCCCATGGTGTCCAAAATCGGAGCAGGTTGTAAATAGCATGTGAGCTTCGTGTGGTAGATCCTAGGTGAAATCGCCTGTGTGCACAGCGGGTGCCAGCCACGAGCTGACGGAGCTTAGCAGTAATTTGGTAAAAATAAAAAAGTTTTTGCACTCGGGCTGTCTGAAAAGTTTTTTTTTTTTTGTTTATGTCCCCTTAGGCTTTGTAGCACAGCTGAAGGGAGAGACGAAACAGCGCTCTTGGTTTTCTAACTGGAGTAATTTGATTACGTATCATTTTCACATACCTGGCAGCAGTTGTCTCTAAAGATACACCATGACTCATCGTCTTATGTGCTACATACACAGACAAAAACATGCATATTTATGTATACAAATGTCTGTCTCTTTTTTCTGAAATACTCTTCCTGGCTGGAGCCCTATTAACCTAATGAGTCTTGAATGAGAAGCAGTGTCATCACCTCTCCAGGGCAGTCAGGTTAGCGGTAATCCGGTCCAAATGAGTGCAGGGCCCGACCGCAGTGTTCTTCATTGCTGTTTCTGTGGCTGCAGCATGCACTGGGTTGGATTTAATCGAGGCCTCACTTCTGACACACTCATGTGAGTCACGTCCGGCTAAATTGAGCCGAGCGTGACGCTGAGGTAGCCGCTGCCATCGCCGCTCTTTTGCTCATTGAGGCCTACCGAGACTGCCCTCGGAGCTCATAGATACGTGACTGCACTGCAACCGAAAGGTTACCTTTTTATTGCTGCGTGGTGGTGCCACATTCCCTGTACTCTTTGATCCCAATCTACCTGTAGCTCAATGCTCCCAGTTTCCTTCAGCAGAAGCCCCTTGCCTCACTGTTAGATCCTCTTAGCTCATTTCAGCTGGACCTCCTTACTTTAGTGCAGCTGGAAGCCCTTACATCTCTGCTGTTGAATCCAGCTGTTCCATTTCAGCAGGGCCCGCTATCTTACTGACGCTGGACTCCCTTACCTTACTGCAGCGTAGCCCTCCTGTTTCACTTCAGCTGGATGCCCCCTTACTTCACTGCATCCAGATGTCTTCTGTATTACTGTAGCTGGAGCCTTATTTACTGAGGCTGGATCCTATTCCACTGAAGCTGGACCCTTCTACTGCACTGCAAGTAGGTACACCCCCCTTGTACTGCAGCTGCACCCTTCTAATTTACTGGAGGCTGGACCCTCTATTGCACTGAAGCTGGACCCTCTTATTGCACTGCCAGTAGGTACATGCACCCCTTTCCTTTACTGCAACTGGACCCTTCTTATTTACTGAGGCTGTAGAACCTATTTCACTTAAGCCATACACTCCTAATTCACTACAACCCCATCCCACCCCCCACCCGTTCTCCATATTTGACTTCAGCTGGACTCCCCTCAATGCATCTAGAGACCATGCTTTCATGAAATTTCTCTGCAGCTAGACTGTCCTGTTCCCATGCATCTGGTTGTCCCCCACATCACTCCAGCTGGATGCCTTGAGCTTCAGTGCCAGACAGTTCTCCTCCAGCAACTCCCTTGCATTTCTTTACTCCCTTGTTACTGCTAGCCCCTAATTATAGCCGTGCCCCTTCCTCTCTGCAGATGGCTCTTTTCGCTCACTCTGTATTTACACCCCTGCCTCGCTGCACCTGGTCCCCACCCCAAAGATCAGTCAGTTCCCACCTCATTAACTATCGCTGGTCAAAGATCAAAAACAGTACATGAATTCTTATGGATTACATGCTGACATTCTTGTTCATTTTTGCACACTGCACTGCATCAGAAAGAACCATGGGCAAAGGGCAAAAATGCAGTTTTAACACTTTAAATACAAGTGCATTGGACAGTAAGTGTCCCCCAAATAATGTGTTAAAGTAAGTATGAATGGATAAATGTAATAAATCACTGAACGAATGAATGATCAAACTTCACTTCTAGCTTTATTCTAGGAGCTAGTTAGAAGTCTGTGTATTTCACAAAGTGCTTTCATGTGTATGCCCCTGAGTTAGTCAAGGGAAATGTTGGGCCATTTGTGTCGGTCCGTTGTTGGTCCATCTTTCAACTGGAATCAGTTATAAGGTTTAATGACATTTCTTGTATGTCAGCATTAAACACCTCCTTTTGCCACATTATAGTTCAACGCATCAACCGTCACAGTTCTCATCAACCATGATTACTCACTAGTGTATCAACTATTAGCTGAAATCACACCAAATAGCAGCTGCAAGTAGGTTATACAAAAGACGTTATGTTTGCAAAATGATTTATATTGTCAGGTTTTTCTCACTTTCTTCTGTCTGTCACCTTCCTTCCTACACACAAACGCACACAGACACTGCCAGTACACATAAATATATGTAGTCTGGAGGAATGGTCAGTGTGCCAATTCTGAGCGCTGTCCACCTTCTGAGAATCCCTACAATTGGCACTTGAGCATTGGAACTGAACCATGGAGCAATGTAAGAAAGTTTGAAATGGATGGCGTATATTGTTAAAAAGTCCTTCCAAAAAAATTGGCCGCAGTCAAAGACAGAGGAAGATAAACTGATAAGAGTTCTCTGTCTGATATGGTGTCATTCCATTCAGCTGCTTTCATAAAAGTGCCATAACTTATACCAGAGAGATAGTCACTGATTTAAGGAACTACAAAATCTTTTCTGGGGTAAAATGTTAAGTCATCATTTTCAGTACAATCAATAAAATTGTATTTTTAATCAAGAGTTCATTCTAATAATAGAAGCATAGGGCTTCTGTATGTAGCAACGTTGTCCTATGTGGAGCCTTAAAATACACAGTAGTAGAAAAGCACATGCCAGGGTCTCTTGTAGCCCTGAGGGATGAGCAGCTTCCCTGGCACCGGCTAAGTGCATTCACTGTGTGAGCTTGTACTAGTGGAGCTATGTGGCTCAGCTTGAAGCTCTAGTATGGTTAGAACCCAAATACTCAATATTCCCCACCTATTCAGTATTCCCCGTATCCTCATTCACAGCACCATTTCATTATCCCAGCCTCTTCTTTTTCTCCATCCACAAGTGCTAAATCACAGAAATTAAAGCACAAACACTCAGACAGAACAGTTAATCTCCAAGAAATGTTTAGACTTCTGGACTCTGAAGCTTTATTTCGCTGTTTTGTTTTCGGCCTACCGCTCCTAGGCAAGTTTTAATTGCTTGTATGTTTATATTTCCAAATTAAACTCATTTCTCCAGATGCAGAACAAGCAAAGCAGTCTCTGTTTTGCCATCTTTAATCAGACAGGGGGACCAATGTGCTAAGCCTTTTGCGTCAGTTTCAGACGCAATCGGCTGCCCACGCATTGTGTATGAAGGAAGCGCACACATAAACCGAAATGCCCAGTTTGTGGACTGCATGCTGCTTGATACTTTCTCACATGGATTTTTTTCTGCCTTTTAAAACCAGTTTTGTGAGGTCTCGAAAGAAGCGATGTTCAGAGACTTGCTTTGACAATAATAGAGTGGCTAGACGGAAGCACAAGCCTCAAACACGGCTGGAAGGATAAACACTTAGAATCTGATGTAAGCGTGTGAGAAGACTCATCGCAGTACGTTTTGTGTTTCCCCTGTAGAATGGATTGGTTGGAAAGAACTTTATTTATTAACATATCTCCCTTTTCGTCTCTGAACGTTCGTTATCTTCTTTGTCTCCAGCTTGTTGACACCTTATTTTACTTGTATGAGCCTTATAAAGCATGCGGCTCATGAGCGCACAGATAGCTGTGGCCTTAATAAATCAAATGTTAAATTCAGATGCATTGTGAACACATATTGCATCAAGGCACATTTTTCCCTGGGCCTGCGGATGCACAATTGGCCTAGAGAGATTAAACCTATCAGATGCTGTTATAGACCTATAACAGCCTGGAAATTTTACCAATCACTGCAGTTTTCTTGCACAAAAACATCCCAGGTTTGGCTGTTTTAGTCAATTACTGCACCATCACGGCCCAAAATGGTGCAATCAAATGATGCACAAACAGAATTCTTTCCGCTGCCTGGCTGCGGAAAGTACGAGAAGCAGTTGATTGTGGTTGTGGTTTCACATATTTAACAATCAAAATCAGTCTCCTATCATCCAAAATCACAGCAAACAGCTACTGATATGAAGCCTATAAAAGCTATTCCACTGCACCAAAATGCCTCGTGATAAAAAAAATGCCTGAGTGGAGCAAAAAAAGCCAAGTGCATTTGACTGTTCATATTGCTCCCAATTAAGTGGAACCACAGTATATCAATTTCATGTTCTAAGATAGAAGCACCCCGAAAATACATGCACAGCCCATTAGCTGCCAAAGATTTAACATGCAGTAATGAATGAGATGCACTGAAAGTAACCATAAGTGCCTAATTGTTCATAACATGTGGTTTTCTTTAAATCAGACTGATCGAAAAATAATTAAAAGTGTCAAAGCACAGCCAGGCAGCAAACTCCACGCTGACGAGCATCTCCTGTTAACATCACATCATGAAATCCCACACTGATCTCGCGCTAAGCCATGTTCTTTGCAACTGACCAAAAGGGGATTGATCATAATCCTTTCTTTTGTTTACTAACCTGAACGCACTCCATATACAACTTAGTTTAGTGTCAGCTGAAGACACTAGGCAAGTAGAAGACATTAGTGTCACTGTGCTGCTACATCCAGTGACACCAAGAGGCTTCTTAACATAGACAACAACAGTTAAAGTGGCGGCAAACAACTTTCTCTGTCAACCCAGGATCCGAAACTCGAGCTGTGATTAGTCCCTGTGCATGATGTTTTTTAGAACCAGTCAATCACATGGGATAAAATAAATTGTAATAGATAAAACAACACAATTTCTGCTGCCTATCCTGTCTAATATGCTTATTATGTTTAATGAGTTTTTGTTCGTCTGTCAAAAAGCAATATTTTTCATGCTGTTTGCTGAAGAGGTCACAAGGGGAGTCTCAGTTGGCAAAGTTTTTTTTTTTCTAATTTAATTTTAAAATGTTTGTTTATTTTACTGGCCGCACAGTGGTGTAGTGGGTGGCGCTGTTGCCTCACACCTCCAGGGTTGGGGGCATAAATCCAGGTCCTGGTCTTGTGTGTGTGGAGTTTGCATGTTCTCCTCCGGGGTCTCTGGTTTCTCCCACAGTGCAAAGAATATGCGCATCAGGTTAATTGGGAGATTCTAAATTGACCGTAGGTGTGAGTGAGTGTGTGTGTGTGTGTGTGTGTGTGTGTGTGTGTGTGCCCTGTGGTGGTCTGGCGCCCCGCCCAGGGCACCTGCCTCACGAACGTAGATCCTGGGATACGCTCCAGGTACCTGCGACCCTAGTAATGATTAAGTGACTACAATGAATGAATGAATGAATGAACGAATGAATGAACGAACCATAATCATTTATCATTCATAAGAATAAAAAGTGAACATGAGAACATTGTAACGTATAGTGTTTATTTGCTGAAATGAACACATTGGATAAAGAATGACTAAACATAAATGTGACCTGTGCAAAAGTTATGCCAATTTTCTATTTTTCTGAAATCTAATAAACAGAAATTGAGCTCTATAATGGAAACATCATTTTTAAGTTTTATGTTGATGATGTGTTAACTTATTTTCAGCAAAACAGGTCATTTGACTGAGAGTGACTAGAAGTAGTTGCTGTGCCACTCTTTGTGTCTGTATTATACGTGTACAAAATAAATTAGCAAATGAAAATTGCAGCAGTTCTTCAAAATGTAAAAGTTGGCCCTTAATGGTCCAAGATTTGTTTATAGCCTCTCTCTGTGAGGAGCCTGGTGAAAAGGGAGCCAGTGTTGTGAGACTAAAAAACAGGGCTAGATCGAACGAGGTTTGAATTTAGCCAGCTAGGCAATAAATCCTGCCTCGGACAGTCAGTCTGGTCTTGAGGTTTATTTTATCTACCATCCATTAAAACATTTAAACTGTGTGTAGGCCTTCGGCATTCCCAGCTCTAGCCTAAATCTAATCTGTGAATGTTGCTAAGCTCTGCCTGAAAACCATAGTTGCTTATTGCCTCGAACCGCATTGAACTTGAGGAATGGTTCTTGTCAGTTGACTTTTGTGACCTTTGTGTATGTGGTTGTCCTTATTCTGTTTCAGCCTCTCTGTCGCCATCTCCCTTTTACATTTGCTCACATGTTCTCTGTCTCCCAGCTGTGTGAAGAACTTTTGGGGTGAGTGTATGAGTGTGTGCGTGTTTGGGGGGTGGGGAGGGTGAGAGTGGAACGTGTTGGGGGATTATCAGGTTTATCAGTCTGTAATTTGAAGGGATTGAGCTAATACCATCTCTCCATGACCTTTCGCTACTTTCCTTTCAGATCAGAGTGGGACAGCGTCTCGCCCCATCCACAATTAATTCCCCCCTCTTCAGAATCAATCGTCTGACTCTATCTACTCTGACTGAGGCAAAGATAAAGACTTGAGTCCCATTTGTAATCTTTCCCTTTGACAGCTCTTCCTGCACACGGGCCTTTTTTTTTTTTTTACTTGCCCTCAGGAGCAGTTTGAACACTCTGAAATTGGAACTCAGTGGAATTAAGCGCTGATTATTTCTGAGCCAGGGGTGTTTTATTTATTTATTTATTTATTTATTTTTGGAACCAGCAAAAAAAAAAAAATCCTCTCTTGAAGTTTTTCCTCTCCCTTGTTTACGAGTTTAGAGAAACTTGTTTTGCTCAAACGATCTTTGATCGTCACAGAAGCTGCTGTGGCTTGGAATGCCTGGTAAGCAAATTATGGGCAGAGTAATTTCATTAGGACTATATAGAGTGTTGTAATGCGCTGTGCACAATATGCTGAGTTTGATAAATGGCCCCGTGGGATTCAGGCCCTAAAAGCACCCTCCCACCCATGGAAAAGCCATTTTAAACGGAGTTTAATTGCTGCTTTTCTCTAGTGTCTCCTAATAAAGCTGAAGGGTGTCTGTTCTCCTCGTGCTAACTCTTTTAATAGACCCTAATAGACCTTAAAAGGCAATCCAGTGAGAGGGGAACAAGTTGTGAATGGAGAAAAATGCTCCTACCTGTACAGCTACTGTCTGTTCATCAGTAATGACAGGTGACAGGAAATTGTATAGTCTGGGACCTCACTGGGTTCCATGCTGAAGAAGATGTTCTACATTCAGGGGGTCCTCAAGTTACGACACAGATCCGTTCCTTTGACAGTGATGTAACCTGAATTTTGGTGTAAGTTGAAACACACCCTAGCCTAAGTCACTTACCAATCCTAATGCATTTGTAAAATCTTAAAAACACAACTAAGCCACAGAAAAAGCAAAAGGAAAACTCCCTCACTCTTCCGCCACGCGCAACTCTTCTTCTTCTATCACCCAGTGACTTGTTATCCAGTTATTTAAGTACGCTATGTAATAATTTGGATTTGAATACTAAATTACACTTAAACTTAAACTACAGCCACTAATATTTATAGTGAAAAGAAAGTAGCATTCATCATTGTTGTTCTTCTTTTCAAAGTTGCACTGCTGTAGGGAACTTGTATGACTGCAACAGTGACATCATGTCTAGAAGACAAAAAAAAAACATGACCCCAGATGTCATGCAAAAAGAACAAGTTTCAGGCTGTCATGCACTTGACCTTCTGAGTTACATTTTGCGATATTTACCAGATAAACTTTTTTCCACTCCCTTTTCTTCGGGAGCACTTTTGACTTGGGGCAAGGGCTTTTTTCTGCTCTAGTTGTTGAGCTGCGATGCAGCACTGGAGCAAAGGCCTCTGGGAGGTTCACTAACTAAGTATCTGACATTCTTCAATAGTTGCTCCTCTGTCTCTCTTGCTCTCTCTCTCTCTCTGCTTCACTGCAGGTTTCTGGTAGCCTCATGTCTGTTTGTGGCTCTCCTCAGGCTCAGGAGTCAGCTCGGTGTTGTCATTTGGAGAAAACTGTAGAGACTACAGCAGCACCTTTCATTTGGCTGGCTGGATCAGCTCTGATTCCACTAAACAAATCAAACACTGAACATCAGACACATCCTAATTCAGCAGTTTTGAACTATCCAACCTCACGTCTTACCGTGTCCTGTGTGTTATGTGGAACCATATGCATGGGTGGGAAGCTAACAAAATGCTCCATGAATTCCTTGTAAGTCAGAGACGTCTGCATGTATGGAAGTAGCTTTGAACTCTTGAATGAAACCCCTTGGGCTCCATCACGTCAGTGAAGCGTTTTGTTGCTGTGGTAACAAAACTTCATGTTTTACAGAAGAAGGAAGAAAAACACGTTTTAGTCAAATAAGTTGCACCAAAAGAGATTTTTTTATGCACAAACAAGATCCATTGCTGTCATGTTATGCTACCAAACTTTATATGATGTTGTGTGTAGCCCTTTTAATGTGTTACTGATCTAAGTATTTTCAAAGCACACAGTAAAGATCTCAGTGCATTTCATACTCACGTAATAGCAGCTTCATCTGTCCCTAAAACATATTTCTTATACTTGGGTTTATTTGCATAAGATAATTTTATGAAAATATTGAATACCATGGTAAAACATGCATGGCTTGTGTTTCACAAATATAAAAGTTAAGTTAAAAGGTGTTGAGAACCAGGCAGTGCTACATCTCCCTTTGTGCACTTGAGCAGGAGTCCCTGGAGATGCTCTAGGGGCCCAGAGCAGGTCAGAGATAAGCTTATCTGCATCCTAATCAATAGCCCTCACAGCTGGCCTCGCTCTGACCCGCAGGGCCTATTACAAGCATTGAGTGGGATTTACTGCCAAGGCACAATGAATGTAGAGGCATTCCAAGTGCTGGAATTTATGACTGACCCTGGCATGGGTTAAGGTTAGATTTAGGACTTTGCCTGGGTGTTATGGAGGGCTAGGTGTTGCAGTAGCACTCACAAATCTGATGAAAGGCCTTAGAGGCAAGGCAGGGGGGTACTGGTGTGGAGAAATGTCAGTGGCATGGAGCAGCAGATGGCAAAAGTGAAAGGCGTAAAAAAAAACAACAGCAAAAAAAACCTGGTAACTGCCTTTGTTCAGATGCACAATTGCTGCCATGGGAGGGTCATTACAGCTCGATACATAGGCTCGGTGTGTGTGTGTTTGTGAGAGTGTGTTCCTTCTTCCTTTGTTCCCTTGTGTCTCAATGGTTTGGACCTTTAGATAAAAGGTCAGTGGATACACTCTGTCCTTGTCCTCTATTATCGGAGGACCTTTGGGAAAGCGACTGTAACATGTCGCGCATTTATATCCTTCATTTCTGATTCTTCTGTTGAAATGCCTCTTCTTTTGGTCTAAAAGCAAAAGATGACATTTCGCTTTTCCATTTGTCCCACAAAAGGCAGAGGTATCCTGGATGTGTAAGTGGCAAGATGTGGCTTCCAGACAAAGGCAAGTTTTGAGGGCTGTGTGGAAAATAACACAGTCGTTCTTGATTCATGTCAAACTCGTACAAATATGATTCCTTTGCATAATGCGTCATGCAGTTCTGAAATGCCGGGAGTCTTTGTTCAAGTTCATATTCTGTTAGTCTGCCAGCTGTCTGCAGCAAAATCATACGAATCGGTGCTGTGGCATGAGATTTGAGAGTGTGGATTGAGAAGACCTATGAGTCTTCTCAAGGTTTCTCCCTCTTGCCATACTTGTTGCCCTCACTTACTCAAGGGCTATGACACATTAATTCGTTGTCAAAGAACGATAACATTTGAAATTTTGATGACTGACCTTGGTAGTGGCCAGAGTAACTAAAGAACACCTGGTCCCCTGTGTAAAGCTGCACTCGAACTCACTGCAAAGACAACAGCTAATAGATAATACTCCTCTACATTCTGTGTCTGTGTGAAAGGTAGTAGTATACCTACCAGGAGGAGGCAGTTGCCTATAATTATCACAAGAAAATAGACAACCCAGTGTCCAAAAACACAAATTAGCTTAGCGCCTTTGTAGTTTCTCATTTGCTCTGACACAAATAGTTGACCCAAGAATTCTCTCTGCTTACCTCTGACATCAGTTCAGCAAGATCATTTGGAAAAAAGAGGCTGATAACGATGGACTAAAGCCACTGTTTGGGGAACTAACAGAAACGCTGGCCAGCACAATGTTTGCTTGGTTACATCAGGGCTGTGTAAGAACCACAGCTGCTTTGTGACAACACTAATGTATAACAGACGCCTGTCTATTAGGCAATGACGTCTGTAATGTTAGTGATAAATTGATATTTGGGGCGGCTGGTGGCTTGGTGGTTAGGGAGTTGCCCCTGCGATCAGAAAGGATTGGAATCTCAGGACTGCACCACTGAGGTTCCCTCGAACAAGGTACCGTCCCCACACACTGCTCCCCGGGTGCTGTGTTCTTGGCTGCTCACTGCTTCACTTGGTGAATGGGTTAAATACAGAGAAAGAATTTCACACAGTTCACACTGTGTGCTGTGGTGTGTTCACATATGACGAATGGACACTTTACACACTTGACACATATTGCTTTAGAGAGCTACATTATACACAGTAAAGAACACAATTTCTACATTTCTGTCTAGATAGCTGCTGGATCACCTTTAAAGGTCTAAATGTTGATTGAGGGCCCCACGGTGGCGCAGTGGGTAGCACTGTTTCCTCACACCTCCGGGGTTGGGGGTTTAAATCTGGGTCCTGGTCTTTTGTGTGTGTGTGTGTGTGTGTGTGGAGTTTGCATGTTCTCGTGATGGCATGGGTTTCTCTCATGTGTCATGTGAATTGGGGATTCCAAATTGACCGTAGATGTGAGTGTGAGTGAGTGGTGTGTGTGTGTGTATGTGTGTGTGAGTGTGTGCTCGCACTTATAGACCCCAGGATAGGTTCTGGTTACCCACAGCCCTAGTAAGGATTAAGCAGTTACAGAAAATGAATGAATGTTGATTGATACTGTTGTCGAACTAGCATGCTAACATAACAATCGCAGTATATTTCACTGCAGCACTTTTTATGATGACATGGCAACATGAACAGAACAAGATTTAAATTCAAACCTATACTGAAAGGCCACATGCCTTACTGGAGTACCTGTAGCTTCTTAATTTCCATGTTACGATCTGTGTGTCTCAGTGTACAACCTAAGATTCTATGTATAGCTTCTATAACACCACCGTTAGCTAACATGAAATTAGCATAAGGTACTTTACACCATTGCAGCGGTGTAAATTGGATAAATACAGGTAACATCTGCATTGAAAATGTTTGTAATTGAATGTTCACAATTTGAGTGTAAAGAAAATGAAGTTGATAATAATTTTTGTAATTCAGTGTCTTACATGGGATCTCAGATGGACTGTGTGAATATAGCTTTGGCTGGAGGTAAATGTAATTTAATGAAGTTGAATTGAACTGAATTGACCAGGCATATGCATACTGTCCACTCTATTA
>JBBJLS010000036.1:6489939-6503101 GCA_037577275.1 Bryconaethiops microstoma
CACACACACACACACACACACACACACACACACACACACACACACACACTGCTGCAAATTGTACAAACAGTGAACAGGAAAAAAGGGAAAAATGGTCTTATTTTTTTTCCATGACTCTTAAAGGCACATTAACAAAACCTAGCTGAATTATATGGCATATAGAGAGCTTTGAACATGGTCAGGTAAACTTAAACAGTGACTGTTTTGTGCTACACAAACAAAATCAAAAGTGGACCTAGAGAAATAAAAAAGTTCAAGATAACTAGGTTATGGACACTTGCAGCATTAAATTCAGTCAGAGGAAACATTGCATTGTTTGTGTTTTTCCACCTGCTATCGTTTTGCAAGTCTTAATTCACCTGTTCTTTTGTTGTTTAAAGCTTACTATGCCAAGAGACAATATAACTGGGATGTTCATGTCCCAGTGCCTGTTCTTTGATAGGGTGTCATCACTCAGTGATCACCAAAAGCCAGCTAAACCTTGCCGCTATCCAGGAGACTAAACAAAGGCACTGGGATTCATTTGATCAATGTCTATGAGATAAAAAGCTTTCAGCAAGTGCTTTAACCCCCCTCACCCACTCCTATTCATATCTACTCCCTGCCATAATATTGTGAAGGCTTACCGGAAAGTACGTCGCTATGTTCTGAGGAAGCGGGCGAGTGCCTAATGCATCTTAATTGTTTGCTCCTTGGCTGGCCTCCGAAGCAACATGCCGCAGACAGAGAAAATATGTTTAAATCGCTTCTCTTCATTCACAAGGGTTTAATCGTTCCTTGGGAAAGACCACAATGGCCCCACGTTTTTCAGAAGGCCTGTGGAGGGAGATGAATTTTGAGTAGATTGTGTGAGTACACACATACAAAAAAATCTCACACACGTACACCCACAACGAAGAGGAAGGAATAATATATGCAGTCCTAAGTTAAGTTATGCAGTCATCCGATTCCACCCTCATTAGTAACGTGTGGCGTTGTGCAGGCAGATGGTTGTGGAGAAGTGTGCATGAGGACTCCTCTCTATGACTAATGCGCCTCAGCTTACAGTGGCATGGAGTGAGTCAAAGGTTGAGCTTGCAGAATACTGTACCGTTTACATTATTTCAGACTCCGGCGTGGCCGGAGAACTGGTATTTAAAGAAAGAAAGAAAGAATGACAGAAAGAAGGAAAGTAAAAGGAAAGAAAGAAAGACAGAAAGAAAGAAGAGGGAAAGAAAGAGAGACAAAAAATTAAGAAAGTAAGAAAGAAAGAACAAGTATGAAAGCAAGTAGAAAGAAAGAACAAGAATGAAAACAAGATAGGAAGAAAAAAAGAACGAAAGAAAGAAAGATAGACAAAGAAATGGAGAAAGAAAGAAATAAGGACAGAAAGAAAAAAAAACAAAGAAGAAAAGGACGAGAGAATTAAAGAAAGAAAGAAATGGGCAAGGAAAGAAAAAAGACAGAAAGAAGGAAAGAAAGAAAGAAAGAAATGAGGAAAGAAACAGGGAAAGAAAGAAAAAGAAATGTAGAAAGAAAAAAGAAAGATAAAGAAAGAAAGAACTAGAACAAAAGAAAGAAAGAAATGCAGAAAGAAAGGGAGAAAGAAAAGTAAAAAGAAATAGGGAAAGATAGAAAATAGGACAGAAGAAGAAAGGGGAAAAGATAGAACGAAAGGAAGAAAGAAAAAAGAAAAGAAAGAAGAAAGGGAAATAAAGAAAGGAAGCAAGAAAGAAAGAAAAAAGGAAAGAAAGAAAATGAAATAGAACGAAAGAAAGAAAGGAAGGAAGAGAAAAGCCTGAGGAGAGGCACTGAAAAGAGCAGCGTGCCTCAAAGGGCCCAGTGTGCAATCCAAGCTGTAGCTTAGTGGAAGTGCAGCTCAGAGATGATGAAAATGCACGGTTCCCAAGCTACCAGCGCAGCATAAAGAGGCTAATCTTTTCATCTGACTTGCATTTCAGTCAAATTCAATTCAACGCTGATCGCGCTGTTTGTTTTGAAGATCATTCGTTAGCTGATTACGCAAGACTTACCGCAGGTTTCATCCTCATCCACGGTGTAGCATTTCATGGTTTTCTTTGACGAACACAGAGGGAAGGAGAAGCGTCTGCTGATACTCACCGTGCATCTGTTGTGAAAGGCATCAGCGGTGCTGTGACTCAGCCACCACACCTAGATGGGGAAAGAGGTTCAGGATTTAGATCTCACGAGGAAAACTGCAGGCCTGGAAGACCATAATGCTGCACACCCTGGAACAGTGGTCCACAAATGTCCTGATTCAGTTACGTTCTCAAAAAACAAATGAAATCCAGAACCCAAAAGGTGACGTATATCCGAGTAAAACACTATTAGGTAGGGTGTCTCAGCTAGTGTTTCAAACGACGATATGATGATTGCAGGGGCAGGTACGTGATATTATTGGTTAGTATTATCCCTCACATCCCCATTCCCCACTGGAGCAAAATCATATAATCAAATCGCAGACATTTTAAGGACAGGAAAACGTTTTGGTTAAAAGTTAATGGGAAAACACACATTTGGTCCTTAATAATATACACTATATGGACAAAATTATTGGGACACACCTGTTTATTAAGGTTTGGGGTCTAGGCTCCTTAATTCCAGTGAAGTATCTTAATGCTTCAGCATACCAAGACATTTTGGACAACGCCATGCTTCCAACTATGTGGACATAGTTTGGTGAAGGCTCTGTTCTATTCCAGCATGACAATGTCCCAGTGCACAAAGCAAGGTCCATAAAGAAATGTTTGGATGGGTTTAGTCTGGAAGAGCTTGACTGGCCACACAGAGCCCTGACCTCAACCCCATAAATGCTCTACAGAATGAATGGGCATGAATTCCCACAGAAACTCCAAAATCTTATGGAAAGCCTTCCAAGAAGAGTGGAAGCTGTTATAGCTGCAAAGGGGGACCAACTCCATATTAAAGTTTATAGTGTATATATAGTGTAACTGTGATTTTAATAATAATAATAATAATAATAATAATAATAATAATAATACTGATTATTAAATAATTCCTGCACATGCTGTATGTACCTCATATGTCTTTTGTCCCTCACACCAGTTAGAGGTTCATCAAGCTAAAGGCTCATTCTGTAGAAGGCCTGTATACAACCATATATTATTCAGCAAGATGCTGACTACCCGAAACCTGGTCAGATCAGGATCACCATCCCACACCTGTCTTAGACTTTCACACACCTTGATTTCAACGTTAACAGGGTCACACAGTAGTTTAACTCCCTGGGCAAGCACTCCTTCCACCACAGTGGACTCAGCGTTCTGGTTTCCCCTCATAGCGTCACCAGTAGCCACTGTTGTGAGTGTGTATGCGTGTGTGAGTGTTGGGGAGGTAAAAATGTAATTGAAATTCATCAAGGATGTTTGGTCACTGGACTTCATTTTTCTCCCAATGTAAAAGCATATGCTTCAGGAATATTAATATGAATGTTGAGCTAATTTAGCATTTTTGCAAACACAGTATCTGCATTTTTATAGCCCTATTATCCACCCGTGAGCTCTTGGAAAAATTGATGCTGTAGTGAAACACAGATAGGGACGTACAGAGAGGTTATTTTGATCAAAGAAGCTTCTCTGTATATTTTTCATCGGCATGTCAAAATGCACGCGCCGTTGCACAGTTACGTTTTTGACACGTTTTTTCCTACCTTAACTGTGCTTTTGATCTCAGTATGGTCTGTTCACAGAGAAAAAAGGTGTGAGATCTACATACTGTAGCTTCATAATCACAGCTTTAGTGAACTGATGCTATAGCATCTACAAAAATGTGTGTTAAAATTTGATAAATTCTGTTTTTAAAGGTTAGATTTTAAGATATATATGTATGAACAAAAGTATTGGAACATACTTGTTTTTCAGGGTTTGGGCTAGGCCTCTTAATTCCAGTGAAGGGTAATCTTAATGCTTCAGCACACCATGTCATTTTGGAAAACACCATGCTTCCAACTTTGTGGGCACTTTGGGGAAGAACCTTTTCTATTCCAGCATGACTGTGCCTAGTGTGCAAAGCAATGTCCATAAAAACATGGCTGGATGAGTTTGGAGTGGAAGAACTTGACCGTCCTGTACAGAGCCCTGACCTCAACCCCATCCAACACCTTTGGGATGAACTGGAGATTGTGAGGTAGGCCTTCTCATCCAACATCAGTGCCTGAGCTCATAAACGCTCTACAGAAACTCCAAAATCTTGTGGAAAGCCTTCTAAAAAGAGTGGAAGCTGCAAAGGGGGACCAACTTCATATTAAAGTATATATATTTGAAGGCAATGTTAGTAAACTCTCTGTTGGTGTAACGGTGAGGTGTCCCAATACTTTTGTCCATATAGTGTAGATCGTAATCAAGCTAGCTGTAGCAGTGTATTTTGATTGACACTGACACAGTGGAATTTATCCTCAAGACCGAACCTGAATAGGTCAGCTAATGTTTATTTTTCAAGAAATGTAGAATTTGCAGTTTTTTCAATTGGCCGTGATTTTAATCTCCACATGAGTGATTTTGACTTGGAAGGCGAGACTGTGGGTCCTGTCACTCTCTTCCTCTCTGGTGTCTCCTCCAGGATCTCAGCAGGTGGCCTTAGTCTCTCTACACATCAGTAAAGCACCATCTGATTACAGCCATATAACTGGATTAAGAAAGCTGCTTGTTTGGCTCCTCACTCTGCAGCCGCCTTTGAATGAAATGTCATGTTTGGGAACCAGGCAGTGTTGAATTATGGAAAGTGAATGAAAAACTGAGTGTCCATATATGCACTACATGGAATACAGTCAGGGAAAATTAATGTGACTGTATAATGTGCAATCAGTGAACAATGATCAATGCAAAGGTTTGGGACCCCAAGTTTTGTTGATTTCTGAAAAATACATTCTTTTGTGCATTTTAATACAGAATGAAAAGTTTTTAATTTGTTAAACTGAATTGAACATATTGGGAAAATGTAAAAAAATGTGTTTGGCATTTTTTCTTGCTTATTTAGTTTTGCACTAATAGCTCTCTAATTAGCATCATGAAAACTGCATGACTGAATCATTACACACTTGCCTCAAGCCATGTTGAGTTGTTAACTAATCTAGAAACAGACTTATATTGAGGTTGTCACATGGTTGCCCAGCAAGGCTTTCATGATACAACCTTGAAACACCAAATATCTTGGAGTATGTGAAAAAAATGGGTTATTTGATTTTCCCTATTCCCAAACTATTGCTTTAATGCTTTATGGTCCACATCAAATATCTCCTTTCCAGCTCTTTAATCTGCTCCTCCTCATCAATAATGCTTTAGTGCTGTTCTTATTTTCATGTGATATACAAAGAAGCTGACCTAACCTGATTTTTTTTTACTTTTCTTTTCTTTGTCACAAATGAACTTTTTGAGCAAGGAAACACACAAACAACAGTCGTGACACATGTCATCTTTTGTCATTGTTCTGACTGAAAAGTGAATAAAGTCACTCTCACTCATCACAGTGCATCCAAAAATAAAGGGCAGCTTTTGGGCTTCTTTCATATGGTGATGAGGAACACAGTAGTACATAGAAAAGTACATTGAAAGCTCCGATTGCACATGCTGTTCCATTCCTCTCTGCCCTTAAATGATTTAAATGAGTTAAACAGCACAGGATCAAGTCTCTAAATGTATTACTGAGGGTCACACTGAGTATTTCACATTAATGTTAATTTCTTTAGAGCTACATAGGTAGTAAAACGAAATGACATTTTAGCACAAGAGCCCAGTGCCACCTAAATATTCTGCTCTTCTGGAGGACAATAAATAAATTAAATGTAAGTTTGAAATATTGATTAAATCTATATATCTGTCCAGTGCTGACCATTTATTTAGCAATTATCTGCATATGTCGTATTATTGCTCACATGTGTGGGTTGAGCGTTTAGTATGTGGAAGAGAACATCACACCCGTACACAGACTGGGATGTAGTCAGTCACTGTAACTACATGCTAGCTGGGCTTTTCAAGGACACAGCCTTGCACTTTCTGTTGCTGTTATTTTTCGGTCAGGTGAGAAATCACTTGGCTGGCACAATCTTTCTAACCCGAGGACAAATGTATAGAGCGGACATTCATGAATTAAAAAAATTCCCAAAGAACCCCCTGGCCCTAGCTCTCTATTGCTCTGCTTTGCTGTTGGTAGGGTGTTCTGAAGTGGCCATCAGGTAGATGAGAGTGCCTCCCCTGAAACACACGCAGCACCTGCTTCCTCCCCTTGCCGGTGGCAGGTCCGCGAGGAGACCACCGTGGTGAATGTTTCAGCACTTAAAATGTGCCCTCGAAATTTTTCTGGCATTGTTACAGAGCAGCTACTTCAAAAAGTCCCTTTACTATTTCCCCTCAGCACCACCAAATCGCATTGTGACATTTCAGGAGAATGGTCTAAAGGAGAAGGACAAGTGGTTTCTTTTTCTTTTGCTGCTGAGTAAAGCAGGTTTGATTTTAGAGACAACACCGGGAGGCTTTCAGAGAGAGGTATAAATTAGTAATCAGCGGAGGATGTCGGCGGGGCAGCTTTCATCTTGCAGGACTGAGGGCGGCACAGGACACACTACAGAGAGACTAGCACTGCCTTGTCACTCCACCACTTCAGCACAGGGTCCTGGTTTTGCTCTCTCTGTCACGCTAGGTGCTGTTTGCTGTTTTCTGTTTTTTTGACCAGCTTTTCAAAAGGATTTTCAGAACTAGAGCCCATGCATCCACACATATAAAGCACTCTCCGAATACTTCATAAAGTTTACATTCAGATTTATCACTTATTTCCAATGTACTTGATCAGGCACCACGTTTGTCGTGTCAGGTTTGCTTGACTTAGCTTTCTTAGCTTTATCAGTGGAGCTTTGAGGCTATAGTATAATTATAATATTATGCAATTTAAAATCATGCAAAAGCAGACCTAAATTATCACCCATCAACCTCAGTCCATGTTAAATTAATCAGTAATAGCACATAGACATTTTATTTATTGTTTCTGACACTTTATGACACACTGTTGTCCAACTTAGCTGAAGAATACTAACAACCTGCCAACTTCCTACTTTTTGTCCATAATCAGGCCCAAGTGTCAGGAGGTCTTTTGGTGAGGCAATGCAAAACAATCCAATCATCAGGCAACAATTAACCTACTATTTCTTAAAGGTTCTATAGAGGCAGGCAACTAAGAATCAAGGTGAAACTTCATTTTGGGTGCAGCTGTAGTGCATCTGCTTTAAGGGCTATATCATTTAACAGAAGTTGTGTTACTCTGTACTGACTGTATTTTAGGGGTGCACTATATGTTGTGGAAGGCTATAGCTTCAGACCTCCCAAATGGGTGGAAGTTATTTATCAGAATCAGACCGTGTTTTCCCAGAAAACTTTATTAATCCCAGAGGAAGTTAATTCATTAAGACTGTACAGACACCCAGAGACACAGAGACATGAATAATATAAAATATAAAGTCTAGATTGAAATCCACTATGTTATATACAGAAATGCTGGCTATAAATACTACAGATAAGTAACTTACAGTTAAGAGAATTACTATCAACACAGTATTTGTTGTAAATGTGAAGCTGCTGTTGATTCTCTCTAGAATGTGTGACTCCTTTGGAGAGATCTACTTTAGATTTTCATCCCTTATTTTCCTTACTCTGTAAGAAAACAAGATACAGAACTATATTAATGTGTAGTTGTCACTGGGGTGGTATCCTCAAAGGTACATCTTTGGTACCTTTAGCTAGGGAATGCATTAGTAGCATATTCCCTTGCAATTCTTTTTTTTTTTTCTTCTCATGAGCCATAGCCTTTCTGTTTATTCGGATTCCCCACTTGTGATTTATTGATGGTGCCCTGTCTGCTTTTGTCCATTTTTATAGATAACTTGTCATCGTGTCTGAAGAAAAACAACAAGCCTCACTGCAGTACAGAAATAAAGAAGCAAACTTCAGACATTAAACGTGTCTCGACTGATCAACTATGTCCAGGCCTTTGAGGCCTTTATTTCCCTACAGAAATGTGTGGGAACAGGTTCATGTTCCCAGGGCATTTTGTTCTGTCAGCTTGGGTTTACCTAGTTATGATGTTAAGGTTATTTATGATTTAGCCTTTGGTTCTAGGTCTACAGTCCTCTACAGCCATTTGTATTCAGTGATTGGTCAATTCTACATGTGTGTTACATTTAAAACAGACAACAGTCAGTCTATGGTCATAAGATCCGGTGAACTCAAATGACCCTCACGTTGGTGTCAGATTTGAAAGACTTTTAAGACATCTTTAGCCTCTTAAGGTGATCCTTGGCAATGCCTCTGCTTTCTCTCTGAGACAAGAACAGGCTGATGCAGAACGACTTCACTGTAATTGCCAGGGATTTGAAATTGTCTCTTGGATTTACCTCAGTTGTTAAAGTGAATGTACTCTTTTTTTGCCAGTGTGACACCCACAAATGCACCATCTAATTTAATCATCATCATGTGTCTTTCAAAAACAATGGGCATGAATGCTAATCCGAGCTTACTGCATGAGATCACCAAGATCAACTCATTCACGGGTGAAATGACACAAAGCTTGACAGGGCCAGTGTCTAAGTGCCAGCTGTTTCGTTGGTTGTAGTACATTCATATATACTCCAGTGTTCCCATGTACATTTAGATATGATGCAGAACAATAACTATATGTCAGTGATAAAAGGTTCTTTTCCCATTAATGTTTAACTACTAAATTTAGCATGATAAGGAAAACTGTCATCGAGCTGGCTCTGAGTGGTCTAAGCTGGTCAAGCTGGGTATGGTTATACCATGGGTGAACATCAAACAGAACCCTTCGGAACTTAAATTTTATTACCTTTTCACACTTTACACAATCAAATGTGAGAGTACGGCTTAATCAGTTTGAAAGACTTCCAAAGATCTATTCTCAGACAAGCTCAGAAAACCAATTTAGATTAATTTAGGAAATTTAGATTAGGGCAACTCTTCATATCAGTGCACACTGATGATTATCACAATAAACGTTGAGTCATTAATTAGACTTTTTTTTTACTTCTTTTACTTGTTATTAATATATTAAATTGTTATTTTGGCTCGTCCATCAACCCTCACTCCATACTGGATCAGTAATATTCCCAAAGAAAATATTACTAATATTCACTTGAGTTCCCTTTGTTTGTAACCATGCAAAATGTAAATTTATATTAGATTTTATATCATATATTTATGGTCTGTCACAATGGGCATTCACTGACTCTCCATCTCCTCAAAATAATAAAGATAATAATGAATCTAGTATGTGTAGCATAAAGTGGACAAGAGTGAGTTTGAAAGGATTTGAATTATTTTCAATATTGTATGTAATTTAAAACTGTAAAATGTACAAACTTGGATAAGAAGTTTGAACAGGACTAAAAATGGTAGCTGATAAAATCTAGTGCCATAGTTCAATTGGATGGATGTACTGATTCTGCAATGGGCTGCATCAGTGGCAGGTGAAACCAGGAATACATCTTTCAATCATGTACCTTTTTAATCAACAGTTTTCCCAGCTTTGGAGGATAAGGCAAGTTCACGTTCATCATTGCTTTCATTTTCCTAGCTGGTTCCATACATTTTTGTCCCCGTTTCCTCACTGCCAGTAGGGAGACATCTTTGCAATGGGAAATGAGCCTCATGCAAGCAGTACTGCTGTGATTGGGTTTTATTTCTGCTAGCTGTTAGATCTGTCCATATCGAGCAAAACGTCAAAAGCTTATGATGATTATTGACATACATTTTATTGAGATCCTGTTTCGAGATCATTTTAGCACCCAGTTATAATGTTTCAGTATACATACATAGTCCTGTCCTGTAACAAGAGCACCATACAGCCTTTATGCCTGTGTATTTATTTGTGTGTGTGTGTGTGTGTGTGTGTGGGTTTATGAGCCTAAGCAACATTGTCCTGTTTATCTCTGCAGCTTCTGAACAGCCTCTGCAAGTGGGGCATATAATTATTTTAAACATGGTGCATGAATCACCAGTGCAGCCATGTGAGACGTCTCTGCTCAAGCTGCCTTCTGGCTGAGGCCCAGTCTGCAGATTCTAGCTAGTAGCTATTATCTTTCCTTCCCTCTCTTATCCCCTTATTGCCGTGTTGTTGTTCACTATGAGACTAGGTCATTTAAATGTTGCTCCTTACATGTCGTACATTAGATTCAGTAATGGACTGCAGGCTAATCGAAAAAGACTCCTATTTGCATGCTTAATAGAATGTACTTCCGACAGCCAATCAGGAGTCTGCATATTGGAACTGCATACTGGTCCTGATAGCATTGACTACTTCAGGGCATGGTCTTAAATGGCATGCCCTAGTAATATGCTAGTAATATTCACGCCCTGGACCTCGTGGAGCATCCCACTTCTATGCACGCTTGTTTTCCGTCACTAGAGCCATTCGCAGAAAATGTAGTACATAAGCAGCCCCAGAGTGCCTCTGCCAAGAGAGCCTCATCAGCTGCACGTATCAAGGCCGGAACTAGCGACAGACATATTTGAAGAACCCTCAAAAACGAAAGGAGCTCTCCCCTCTAGAGAGACATCTCTATATTTTTTCATTTGTCTGCATTTATTCGAGACGCTCAAGGTTGAAGCTTTCATCCTGCACAGGTGCTGGAAAAGCAAAACCAGCTGATTGTAAAACCAGCAACAGTGGACCAAAAAAGTTATTTTTTTGGTTCAAGCATGATGTTTTGGTACAATTTTAGACCATTTGCCTACTAGACTGAAGGCCTAAATGTAGAGGAAAGTTTAATATGAAGTTATAGGAGTAGTCCCGGTTACTCTAGTAGTTTCCAAACTGTGACTTTAAGGGCAAGTAAAAAAATATGGTTGTTTATGTTTATACATTTAATCTTCATTTAACTCCATTTATACTATTACAGCTACTTCCCGACACAAACAGCTCCCCCTCCTCTGGGAGTTTGTGGGTTACGGGGGGTGTATGAGGGGTTTTCTTAGGCTGTTTGTGAAAGGGTGAAAGAGATTGGCAAGAAAAGTGGCCCAGAGGGGCAGGTCCTTGAGCACTTAAAGCCACAGCCCCCTCACATGCCTGCTGCTGTGTTATAACACTGCTTGATGTGACTTTGAAGTGTGTGGTCAGTGGAGTCTTGAAGACCGCCTGTCCTGCCATCTTTATAACTACAAATAAGGAAAGTTAATTTCTCTTCCTCATCCCTGGGCTCTGACCAGCTCTGCAGAGTGAACCACATCTATAATAGAGGCCTTAAAAGAATTGCTAACTTTATTATTGTATTCAGTATTGTTCAGTACATCTGGTATGTTGTGCCATTGCATCAGAAACATATTTGATATATTAAGAGGGATTGATTTTATGAGACTAAATAACTCATGCATCACTGTCCAAAAAAAACAAAACTTTACAAGAGAAAGAAAAACATTCTTGACTTTTAATATACGTCGATGTAAATAGATTTAATTCAAAACTATTTGAGAGTATTTATATTGCTTAATTTATAAAATGCACAACTGGCAGCTTCTCAAAAAAATACATGGAACAAGTAATAAGCTTCTATTATGTATTTACATTAGCCTCATAGCAACAGTGCGTAAGTAAAGGAAAACCTTTTGTGACTGATTGAATCATTTGGGTTAAGAGGAAATATGTGTTGTTTTATTATTCAATTCAAATATTCGACAAATATAATGTCAATGATTATTTGACATTTGAATAATATCGAATAATCATCGACATTAATCAAATATAATGTCGATTATTTATTTTTGCTTGCCTCTAAATAAATCATCGACATTATTGTCGTGCTTCATATTAAATGACTTTTTCTAATTTAGTGGGGACAACTGAGTAAATTCAAAATTAACATGATATGTTTTCAGTGTCCTGTACACACTTTGTATGCATTGGTGTTCTTAGGGGTCACTTTGACCCCAAGCTGTTTCAGCTGGATTAAACACAAAACGTATATGAGTTTGCACAAATTTGTTTTGGCTGTTTTGAATGATATTGAGGGCACTTTAATATGCAATTTTGTAACCTTCAAAAAACTTTAGGGCCACGTAAATGTTGAGGGAAACATTTTCTGTGAGAACTTTCATATTCCCCACATTACATGTATGTTTTATTTAAAGTGTAAAGTGTCCATTTGTCATATGCCTTCTGATTGCAGGGGCAACTCCCTAATCACTAGATCAGCAGCTGCCTCATAAGAAAAAAACACTATTTAGGTCTGCTAAGAAACATAAAGTATCTGACACATAATTAAAATTTCTTGAGTAGCAACCTTGAGTTCAACCATTTTCTGACTTATATCATAGGATATAAGTCAGTTGGAACATAACATGAGCATTAATTCAGTAAAAATGGGCTCAACTTCACAATTACATTCTATGCTGGATTCCAGAATATTTTACTGAAGACAAGATCAAAATCAAGCTTGATCGATCAGATGCTTCAGTAGAAACAGTAGAACGGCTTAAAATATGCATTATCATTGTAGTTTCAGGTTTCAAGCAATTGAGTTATTTCAATGCCATTTTGAAATATCTGTAGTGAGCTGGTTGTTTCATGGACTCGCCATGGCTTCACATATAATAATAAAGCAGTGTTTTCTGCAGAAAACTTTACTTTATAAGTAATCTAAGTATTCCATCACTATGATCACCCCTGTCTGCCTCTATGGGAGTTTCAGTGTTTTGTTAGATGCTACACAGGGTTGAATTCTTCTTAGTCTTAAGCGCAGCATTTTTTTTATAAGTTAACCCATTGATAAAACCTTCATAATGGCCTTTTATAATGACCTTCATTTGTAGTGCTGTGGTCCCTGTTTTTGTGGTGTTTATTTACTGCATTAATATCTGTTTGGAGTTCGCTAACCTGTCATTTTTATTTTCCTAATTATAGCTCATAATCCTGAACGCTGTCATAGAGAGCTGCCATAATTGTTTTGTTCCATCCATTAAGAAGTGTTAATGGGGGAGCAGTGGGGTGGAGAATTTGTAGCTGTTTACTTTTCAAACTGCTGAACTCGGAAGTGCCACTCTTTACATAACAGGGTGCCCCATAGACACACAACACACACACACACACAACACACACACACACACACACACACACACACACACACACACACACACACACACACACACAC
>JBBJLS010000036.1:6512637-6535395 GCA_037577275.1 Bryconaethiops microstoma
ATATATGTGTGTGTGTGTGTGTGTGTGTGTGTGTGTGTGTGTGTGTGTGTGTGTGTGTGTGTGTGTGTGTGTGTATGCAGTAGCAGTTTGAGGATGCTCCCCAGAGGCCTGGTGAGAGCAGTGCAGTGATACACTCCAACTGTCTGTCACTCATTCAGATGGGGCTCCAGTCTTCCTGACAGAAAGTGGACCACATTGCTGGGGTCATCAGAAAATTAGAGAAAAAGAGAGGGACTGGGTGCTTTAGAACTGTAGAGCTCAAATACCCCAATCCTGTTTAACTCGACAGACTCTCAGTTTAAACTGACCCATCCATGCTCCGCCCATAAAGTGCAATAATAACTGTTTGTGGAATGCCAGCAAAAATCCCATTAAACATAATGAGGAACTGTAGCTAACATTGTTTTTGCTAAGAAACTTAAAAAATGAATGAAAAATTATGGATCCATATCACTTTGCTAATTTCTGTACTATTGAGCTGAACTATGTTGTGAATGAATTAGGAAACTGCAATAAGGAAAATGTCAGCATGCTAACATTACCTCGATTACAGGACACAAAACTAAACGTGTACACAAAAGAAGGACGAGTCATGTCATTCAAAATTAGTGCTGGTAATTTTATTTGTTCTGAGCATTGTTGTGTTGTAATTTCATAAATTGGATTTTTCCAACTTTCTGTAAACCTACAGAAAGTTGCTGTGAAAAAAGGGATGCACAGGTCAGCTCCTCTCATAATTACATAATTAATGTATTCTTTCCAGAGGAGTTATTGAATCTTTTTCTATTTACTTCAGATAAGCCTGAAATAAATAAATGATTAACATGCGAACTGTAGAAATGATTAACCGACTGCTCTTTTCACGTGGAGATTAATAACAGTAACGAGGCAAGGACGAGCACTTTATGTAATGAATGAATGTTGCGCTCTGCTGTTGTGTTTTTATGACATTAGGGTAATTCTGAGCATACTGAGAGAGGGTGAAAAAAATAGAACTTGTTGCATAACGTGTTTTCTCTTTTTCTGACATTTGTTTAGCTATTAACACGATGCTTTACTTATGCAATCATATGAATTCATTCATCGTTGACAAGCCCGATCTTTTAGATTACACATTTAGATTTTTTTTTCTTAAGTCCCTTCAATGGCTTCTGTAATACAAGGCTTTATGTTATGATAGGCCTCTATTTGCCTAAGCTAAAATTATATTTTTTAATAGCTTAGGTTTCACTATTATATATGCAATACAGCTGTGGCATTTTCATAGATTGACCTGTTGCCTTTCTATGGTTTTAGATATAAAGCTGCCACACATGGTCCATTGCAGCTTTGCTATATAACTTTAATGGACCGTTATTCTATTGTTTTGACTATATGAAATGGAAACATAATGGAAAGGTTCTATAAAGATTCATAATATTAATAGTTGGACAAAATAAAGATTCATAGTATTAATAGTTATGGTTATTTTGGTTAGGTAATTATTCTTTAAGATTAATGCAAAAAAAAGTGGCAACTTCGACTGTTTAACCTACTATTATCTGTTAATATAGTGAGGTCTTAGTACGGTAGTTTAGTTTCATGGACTTGTAGAGATTGTAATCTAACAAAGTCGGTTCATTTCATTTTGAGCTGCAAGCAACAGTTTAGCACAAGAAAATGTGCGAACAGGAATAAATCACATTAATTTAGTTTGATTATTACTCTGATCAAAAACATGAACATGAACTGAATAAGCTCACCTGCTCATTCTAAAAACAAAGAAAACTAAAGTGCATCCAAAATCAACAGAAAACATCATAGTGCTTGTAATGCTCAGATTCATTTGATTCATTTTAAGATGACTCGAGTGGACATCCACACACGGTAACCAGTGTTAAAACCAGCACTTTGATTTAGTCTTAGTTTTATTCTTTTGGGAAAAATACACTTTGGTTTTTGTCATATATTACTTATTTGTTCATTATTAGTTTTAGTCTAGTTTTAGTTGATACATGTTTTAGTCACATTGTAATACCTGTTCCTCTGCCTCTGTGTATGAGAGTACATATGTTCACTCATTCATTCATTCATTCATTCAGTCATTTATTAATTTTTTTAGGAATGTGAAATTCTATTTAAAATGACTTCCAGATTACCAGTCCACCCCTGTCTACAAGGAAAGAGATCCAACAAAAAACGAGCCATCATTTAAAAAACTGATTTAACCAAAGGTAAATCAGTTCCATGAATTTTAGTCTTGCTAGCTACGTACTTGTACTTATTATTTTCTGTGTTCTAAATTACGAATACTGGATTACGAGATTGGATAACAAGGTGGTAGTGGACTAGTGGGTCAAACACTTGCCCAATAACCACAAAGTTGCAGGTTCTAACCGAACTTTCTACCATAATGTCCTTGTGCAAGACACTTAACCCTCAGTTATTGCAGGGGGACTGTCTCTGTAACTAATGATTATAAATTGCTCTGGATGAGAGCGTCAGCCAAATACCCCTTTTACGAGATCAACAGTAAGCTCTCCTCATATATAACTCTGCTGGGCAGCCCGAATTAAGAAGTTGACTCCTTGGCAAGATATTACCCATTACACTAACAAGTAAAGTGAGCAAGAAAAGATACTGTTTGCAGAGTGTTTTGTTGTCATATAGCTAAAATGCAGTTTAACATTAGGATGTAAACTGCTTGTCCATTTGTCTGTCTTGGAGATTATTGTCTCGTTGTCATTCGTCAAAGAAAATACAAATGCACCGTTGAAAATTAAATCTATGATATCCCATCATAGGTTTTATTTTCAATGGTGCATTTTTTATTTCGTTATATTAAACTCATTTTTGTACTGGCAAGAAGTTCATTGATTAAAATTTTTCATCACAGAAATGAAGACTGGCTGCAGATTTAGCTCAGTTCAAAAGGACAAAGCTGATGTTTCTGAACGTATCACAGGCTAGACGTTCAGTTTGATGGAGTTAATTGATGTACTCACCCTTACATGGAGGTTCTTTAAACTTTAAGAAAAGCTCCTTAAAGCACATCTCGTTTACAAAAATGCTTCTATCACCCATTGAAAGGTTCTTTAGGCAACTGTAGCGCTTCTCATATGGAATCACTCCGAAAAAGCCTTTGCTATCTTTATTTCTAAGAGTGGAGGGCGAAGCAGATGAAGCCACACTTCATCTGCATTTTAGAAGATGATCCACGGCCTTATTTCATTCCCCAACAACCCACTAAAAAGTAAACAGCCCACCTCAGTGCCCATGAATCATGACCCGAGTTTGGAAGAAGAGGAGGGAAAGCAGAACTAAAAGATTCGTCTCCATTTGCATTTCCAATTGATGCATTTAAATGGCGTCATTTTCAGAGCGCTCACCGAGTGCTTTCACTTCTCAATATTTTATGCAAATGAGCAAATTAGTGCAGCTTAGTTGATGAGCGCACCAACCCAGTGTTCTAAATCTTCGCCATGGAGGAGTGCTTCTCCTACTTCTTTGTTTTTATGGCTTCATATACACACACAGACACACAGACACACACACACACACACACACACACACACACACACACACACACACACACACAACACACAGCCTATGTGTTCAGAGCTAGTTTAGAGTTTGTGAACTTGTCAGGCTGAGTTCAGAGCAGAGGGAGGGGAAGATGGATGATCTTTAAAGCACATCTTTGTCAGATGTTTGTTTTTCTTTCTTGGAATTTTCCACTTAAATTAACTCTGAAGTAGATGTCAGGAGCTATAATGTTTTTCGCCACCTTTTTTCCCTTCATTTTTGTAGGCTGCTGTCTGCCCATTTATTATTTTGATTTTACCTGATCTTTGCTAGAATGAGGTAAATAAAATGTACCTCAACCAAAATTATACGTGACTCTATATATCCACATGCCTGTTTCTTTCCATGCAGCACTTCATTAATGTTATTTAGAAATGCCGGGTTTGCCTGTTAACGAGTAAATCGTGGAAACACTTCTCATACATGTACACTATAGGGACAAAAGTATTGGGACACACCTGTTTTTTCAGGGTTTGGGCTCTAGGCTTCTTACATCCAGTGAAGAGCAATTTTAATGCTTCAGCATTTCTATTCCAGCATGACTGTTCCCAGTGCACGAAGCAAGCTCTATAAAGACATGGCTGGATGTGTTCAGTGTGGAAGAACTTGCCTGCCATGCACAGAGTCCTGACCTCAACCCCATCCAACACATTTGGGATGAACTGGAACGGAGATCGTGAGCCAATCCTTCTCGTCCAACATCAGTGCCTGATCTTGTAAATGCTCTACAGAATGAATGGCCACAAATTCTGACAGAAACACTCCAACATCTTGTGAAAGGTCTTCCAAGAAGAGTGGAAGCTGTTATATCTGCAAAGGGGGACCAACTCCATATTAAAGTCTATGGACTTGAATGCAGTGCCATTGATGTGATACTCCCTATTGGTGTGATACTTTTATCCATATAGTGTACCTCGTTACCACTGACATATGCCTACATAAACATTCATTATGGCTTATATCAGCAGGTGTCAGTTGATACAAAGACTGTTTTTGTCAATTTTTAATGTCGTTTCACCTGTTTCTGTGTTTGTGTTACATGTGCACACAGTGTTAGTTCTGGGTTTTAAAAAAGGGTGAAAAAAAGTCTGCCAGAAAAGCACCCATGGGCCAACTTGGCTCTGTGGAAATTGGAATCAGGTTGGGGCTAGAAATTCCATATTGGCTCAGAAATTCCATACATATACAATTCCAGCTTACACTCTGATCGAAGTCGGCACTGTAAATCAATCTGGGCACTGTGAGTCCAGGCCGAATGTTTTTTGAGACCCTGTTGGGATCTTTCAGTTTAACGCATGTATACCCAGTCCTACCCAGTTAGAGTAATTCCTTTTCATTTAACCTCCAAATAATCTGAATATCTGAGCAGAAGAATATCTGAAATATGGATGTCCAAACACAGTGAATAACATCAGATATTAAATAGTTGAATAACTATTGCAATTATTTTATATCCAGTTATTTTATTTATTTTCATTATTTTCTACCTAGTCTGTAAACATCTGTTAGTCAAAAGTAATAATAATAATATATATATTTTTTTGCATGCGGAATAGAAAGGCTGCAGGTGCTTTGAAAGACGACAGATGTCCGCTTGTTGAGTTACACCCGCATTTGTCTAAACCCACTATCGCACGTCATCAGTTTCAGGGTCAAGCGTCAGTAGTGTAAGTTTAATATTTATTGAACTGTAAGAGCAGAATGGTGTCAGTATTCGCTGTAACCTCCCTATTAAAGACAGAACAAAAACGATTGACTTTTGCTTGCCCTCAGTAGTTATTGTTGGAAAGGCAGACAGAAAAGAAAAAGACTCGAAGCTGTGCTAAAAACAAGCACAATCATTCACTCATCATCTATAATTCAGTTTAAAATTCAATGAATGTAATGAGAATATACATTTCCGGCTTGAGAGCTGACGACCGCAACATTAGATTTAAGGGAACCTCACTGGGACCCTGTTGACTGGATCAGGACGTGTGTGCGTGTATGCGTGTGCGTGCATGCGTGTGTGTGTGGGGGGGGGTGGGGGTGACCCTTCGAGCTGCGTATTTATTCGAAGTGTTTTTAAAAAAAGGTTTAAAAGGTCACACTTACGAAACAAATCACAACCCACGTACAGTGGTGGGTTTCAATAAATCACAAAAGAGGAGAAAACAATTTGAAAAATTGTTCAGTCGGCACAAAATGTGCTTTAATATTGATTTTTTTAAAAACTGTCTAGAGCAATTCGCATTCAAATCATAAGGAATGACAAGAATATGATTAATATTAGTCTAACTATTACTAAAAATTCAACTAAATATGTGTGTGTGTGTGTGTGTGTATGTTTGTGTGTGTGCGCGTGTACATATGTGCTGGTGTGTGTGTGTGTGTGTGTGGGCGTGTGTACATATGTGCTTGTGTGTGTGTGTGTGTGTGTGTGTGTGTGTGTGTGTGTGCGCGTGTGTGTGTACATATGTGTTTGTGTGTGTGTGTGTGTGTGTGTCTGTGCGTGTGTGTGTGTGTGTGTGTGTGTGTGTTATTTATGTTTGCACCAGATGACTAAACAACTAAAAATTTTATGTGTGGTTTGATGAGTAATTAAAAAAAAAAAAAATTACTTTAATTTCAAAACATGTTCAAAACTGAACAATATTAATACCAGTATTAAATCTGGCCATTTTTTATTGTAATATCTTGTTTTTTTTTGTGCCAGAGGAGCCCTCTTGTGCTGCCTCCCGATAGACCTGCCACCGAGCCTTACAGATGTGCTCTTGAAGCCAAGGACAAGCAAGGACAGGAGGGCTTTAATAGTACTGGATAATTTCTCTTCACTCCACAGTTATACAAAGTTTTTCATGCAGACTTTGGGATTTGCCTTAGGCAGCCGAGACTTAGTGTGACAAAAGTGTTCTAAAACCACTGTCATCTGCACCTATAGGGAAACACCAGTTCACATCGTCGTCTGTAGGGAAAATGCTATCCTTTTAATTATATTTCATGCTTAATCATCCACAGTTACTTGAAATAAAATATTAACATACATAACAGATATTGTTTAAAATGACTATTTTTGAGATTCTAACAACAGGTATATCGATGTGGTGATCATCTTAAATGAAAACTATTGGTTGGAACTGCTTTTAACTTAACAAAACTACTTCACTTGAGTGGTCCTCTGTATATACATTAGCAGGCATGTAATTGTGGAATTGGAAGGTGTAATCCTCTGGTTTTACTATTAGGATTAATACGTGTCTGAAAATCAACTTCTATTCTCATCGGAGGTGTAGCTGCGATTTTGCAGTGGTGCGTGATCAATGGAAATGAAATTACCCACTCCTCCAGCTGGACGGTCAATATTCTGCAAACAGCTCGCGCTAAATGTCAGGCGACCACATATGCCCTCCAAATCAATTCGAAGTGTGAGAAAGAATGAAGAAGCTCCAAATGGTGCATCAGTTTATCTGAAGGCAATTAGTAGCTTCTTGCTCTGTGTAGGAGTTGCCCTTTCACACTGATGGATAAACAGCTTCTTTTTCGCTAAGTAATGGCTATGAGCCTTAAGGTATTAATGATAAAACTGCTATCAGATCAGTATCCAAAGACAGTGCCGTCTATTATCATGTCTTTTCAGAGGGGGATTGTTTTTTACGGCCCTGTCCATGGTCCTGAAGACCAGTGCATTACACTATAGGTGACTGTGTCCAGCACAGTTTGGTAGTTCCTCTCCTCAGACACACTCATGAAACCTGGCAATAAACAGGTGAGTTGAACCAGGTGTGTTCAAGCAGCTGCCAGCCCTCCAGGACTGGAACTGGGCACCCCGGCATTAAATTGAGCTTTTTGATTCAAGACAAAGGAGTGTGGACATGGGAAGAATCCTATTTTGTAACATTTATCTTGGTCAGTAACTCTAGTCCCTGGCAACTCAGATATTTAGGCCCCCACACTGAAACCATGTATTTTTAATGCTCATATAAAAGATTTATTGGAAATCTTTAACTTTTGCCAGATATACAGCACTGTACTGCACTGCAGGCCAAGTTCGCTGTTTCCACAGGTGTGATTTAATAGGCATTGTTGCATGTGGGGATATAACTGGAAGCCTGCAGGCTGTCAATTGGGATCTCAATAAAGTGACTGTGTGTGTCGTGTGAAATTGATTCCATTATCTACACGTCCGAGCGGTTCCTGCCATCCATGCATCATCTCGAGCCCCCGTCCGTCTCGCTGCTCGCTCGTCGGCACTAATTACGACGCCCATCGCCATGAAAAATGAGTAATCGATATGGCACTGGTGCTGAAACATTCCCCCGGCACTATCGGTAAACATTTGCAGGCGGGCGCAGTGCCAGTGGCGGCTACGCTGGAAGCTTGGCTGCGGTGCTGGACTCTGCACGCTCTCACTGTGATTTATCAGCCAGAATCATCAGAGCTGATCCAGGCCTGCATTCAGCCCTGGCCTCCTTAATGCTGCTAGAATGACCGTACATGTGATGGATAAACTGTTGTTCTGTAGCAGCCTATTGCTCTCGGCCGGGGCCCTGTCTGACTCCCTTTGTTGTCAATGAGGTGCTTTGCATTGAGTGCTGGCTATGAAGAGTTTGTGTGAATTACTGAGGCTCATCTGTGTTGTTGCCAGTTCTTCTGGTTGCCATGACAGTGACCTGGACAGTGTTTTATTTCTTACTCTTTTTAATTAAATAACAAATATATATATATATATATATATGTGTGTGTGTGTGTGTGTGTGTGTGTGTGTGTGTGTGTGTGTGTGTGTGTGTGTGTGTGTGTGTACACACCATTCTTAATTCTTTCTCGTTGTGTTAGGAAGGAGAATTGGCTCAGTGCAGTGCATTTTATTGTTTTATTGGATGAGTGGTGTTTGTGTGGCCTCTGTTGTAGAGCTGATGTCAGTCATTGTTTCTGTTCCAGATTGCTGCTGGGTGAAGGTTCCTCAGTGTTTTAACTGCCATATGGAACCTTTGTAGCCTTTGGTGTGGTTTCTCCTAGTCTTTTGATAGACATCTGTTTCTCCTGAACAGAACATGTGCACCTGACTTATGTGTGGGGCCCTGGCCAAAGATCAACCACTCTTAAAAATAAATGATTAAAGTAATGAGTTAAACTTCACAGAGGTTCTTTTGGTCTGAGTGACTGTGTCTCTTTTTGTAGTCTGGTATGGGAAGTTTTGCAGATACATTAGTGGTGGTGTTTGACATCGACAGCATGCACAAGCTTACATGGTCACCAAGTCTGACGCGCATGTCTCCATTCTGGGGGCTGCACTTGTTTAATGGAGACTCTGGGGGCTGGGGCGGGGGTGGGGGGAGGTATCAGCCACTCTGGGTCAATAGAAAGTAACCAACGGAGTTGCCACGGAGTCTGGAATGTCTCTCTCTCTCTTCCTCTCTCACGCTTGCCCACTCTCTCTCTCCCTCACTTGTCCTTGTTCCTCAGAGTCAATGAGGCAGAGACAGTCAGTTCGTCTACAACAAAAGTTAACCACTGAATCCTCTTAACTGTGGAAGCTTGCTTCATGCTGCCATGGCAGACACTAGCTCAAGTTAACAAGTTTTTGAGAAGGTTCTTGACCGCATGATTTGGATATGGTTTTTTTTTGTTTTTTTTAAGGTGTTACATTGTTAAGTAATGTTTTTGTAGAATATGGAGCAGAACCCAAGCCCAACCATGTCTGTTTATCTAATTGTGTTTGTTTATATGTAAATATACACTGGAGTACCTTCAGGTGCCTAGTAGCAGCAGACATTAAATGAAACGCAGTAATAAAGCACCTGAAAAACTGCACATGTTGTACACAATAATATTGTACCTGAAATATTGCCCATGAAGGAACCGGTAATACTTATCAGTCCTCGGTGTGTGGAAGTGTGTCTTTGCCTGTTTCACTACTTCTAAACCTTACATGGCCTTTATCGCTGCCCCTTCTGTATGATTGTAGGGCTTCATAAAGAGAGCACACACAAAAACACTTTGGAGAAGCCCATGTAACAGGAAGTTGTGGCGTGCCTGGGGTCACATGGTTGCAGCGTTCACCTGGGCTCATTGTGTGTTTGCTCACTTTGTTTCCACCTGATGTTTGCACCTGTATGTTTGATTTGTGGTAGTGGGCTGTGTTGCTGTGCATTCTCCTCATGTTTCTGTGCCCAATCCAGATCCAACTCTAGCCAGGGCTTGTATGGGATCTTGGAAAGGGCTTTGAGTCAAGCAGCAGGGTAGAGACTTTTCAGCATCAGACGTTTTAAAGAAAGGGTTTTGGGAACAAGGGCTGAACATCCGTAGAGATTTTGGTCTTTTACCTTTTTGTGGTTTGAATGGTCTGTTTCTACTCATTCAGACTACTTGTTTCTTTTGGAGGCAGCTTGGTGCTCTAGCTGAATCATTTCGGCAGGAAAAACATGGCCTCAATTCTTGCAGAAATTGACTCACTCACACAGTGTGTCATTGCTAATTGCTGTTAGTTGACCCCCTCAAGCGAATGACTGGTGGATTGAATATTGATCATGCAGGGGTGCTCACCAAACTACAGGCCTCAAGCTATGCTTTAATATGGGTCATTGTAGCACAGAAGTCCTTATCAGGGTGCACTCAATTGACCCAGTATTACTACCATTTAAAACTAGTGCATGCACAAACACCCCCTTTACACCTAGTCTTTCCTCAACAAACGTTTTTCTGCTTTAGCTTCACATAGGTTGTGTGACTCTGGTTCCAATAAATGGTTAATGACATTGGTTCCCTAACACAGTCATGGGGAATCACTACCTTGCCTAATTTCAGGTATTCTCTGCCTTCAGCACTCCTGATCCAGCTCATGCAGGGGTTAATAATTAGCTGATGAGGTGGATCAGGTGGACAGGGAATACCTGAAATTGTGCCAGGCAGTGAATCAGCTGTTTACGGTGTCTGACTTTATAGTTCTGATTATTTTAAGGACCTTTTTTTTTTTTTAACCAATTAGCTGTGTAGTTTTCTGTGATTTTTATTTTTTATTATTATTTTTTTCCTTTCTAGTTCATGGCCAAGAAACCATGTCTTCATCATATGAAGACATGACAACTTGCATTTGTTCTTAATTTTTGTCATTTAGGGGGGGGAAAAGCCATTTAGCCTTTTAATATAATCGGTTTTTAGAGGAGCATAAAAAAGTAAGCAAACTCAGATTTTTGATTCTTAAAATATGAACGCATGGGAGACCTTGTGGCCTGGTGGTTAGGGAGTTACCCCTGTGATCAGAAAGCTGTTGGTTCGAATTGCTAGGATTGCTAGTGGCACCTTACACACTGCTCCTCAGGCTCTGTGTTCCTGGCTGCCCATTGCTTCAATTGGTGAGTGAGATAAATGCAGAGAAAGAATTTCACATTGTTGTACGTGTTACATGGTGTGTTCATGCGTGACAGTAAGGGGCCACTTTACATGGTTTAACAAAACTTTTTTACCCAGTTTCTTCTCAATTTTAGTTACTTTTTTATAGTTGGTTTTACAGGGGAGTGGGAGGCCTATCCTACTTGCATAGAGAGAGCGAGGCTCTCTTAGACGCCAGGCCATTAATGGTTGTACCAGCACCAGGTAATGAGTCTCCCAGTGATGAGGCCAACACTTTGAGCCACTTGCACCTTCATACTTTGAATTTAAAAAGTCCTTCTCAAGTGTAATCTGCTTTATTAAAGTGACTGCACTCCTTATCCATGGGAGTATAAACAGTATGTGTTGTGTTTAGCCATGTCAGTCATTAGTGGCAGTCAGAGACCATCTGGACCTAAAATGCATCAGGCACTAATAAACTTGATTAACCGTTGGTTTTCATAACACCAACAGCTTGGTCACACTTGAGTCACAGTAGCGTGACTACAGTTGTACCTGCAGAAAGTAAACAAATGCAACTGAAGCCCTTATCAGGATGATCAGTAAACCTCCATGCTGGAGGGTGTATGTTTTTGTGGGAGTTACTGTATGCAATACAGTGTCGGCAGGCTTCCTCAGTCTTGACTTTTGTCCAAACTTCCTTTCCACACTGTCTGTAGTGGGGCAATCTCAGAATGGAACACAAAGTAAGCTTTTTATAGCAGAATGCTGTATTTATCGTGGCCGGGCTGTTTTGAGTACACCCTCTTTGTTCTAAGGCCGTGTCCATTTGCTCTGCATTCTGTCTCTTTGCCTAGTACTCAACGCATTTGCTTGAGATGGAAATTTGAGAGGAAACGGTTGAAAGGACCAAGTTTGTTTTGAAAGGCTAACAATGGCAGTTAATACACAAGAATTTCATTGTTGGGAGTTAAAGAGGTTTGACCTCATTTTCTTATCCCCTCTGTCTGTGAGTCAGTCTGGGATTTTGATGTGGAATTCTAAAGCACCGAACTGGTCGACAGGATGTTTCCCATAACCACGGTACAATGAGACAGTTCGTTATTTCTCGGTGGCCTGAGGGAACTGTGAGATTGACAGTACTGTGTGGTGCATATGCTGGCTCATTGATCGGTGGAGGATGGGTCATGCACCTCCGGGGAAGGTTTTCTTTGATATCTTTCCTCATCAATCTCTCTCTCTCTATCTCTGCTTTTATCTTTCAAGATCACTCTGCATTTTTTTTTTTCCCCCCATTTTTCCACACTTCACAGCATGAGGCTTTGCCTTTCTGCCTCTGCTCCTAATGAATGTTCTGTGTGAGGGTCCAGTGGATCTGTCCATGCTTCTGTTCCTCTGTAGCCAGGTTGAGTAACATTTTACAGAATGTTAACAAAAATCCCATTCAACCAAACTGGAACAATCCTCATTTGCAGTCACTAAATAACATTGAGTTTCCAGTTTAACATGCTACGCTACCAAGCTGGATTGTCTTGTAACTAATCAAAACTAGTCAGGTTAGAAACGGCCACAAATTCTGCTCCATGCAGTATTACACAACAAAATAAGCGCATTCGATCAATCCTAACTGTGTGATATACATGCAGATAATGAATATAATTATTTTTTTTTTATTAATAATTAATGTATTTCTCACTAAGTTGAACAGAATTGTTGCCGGTGTTCTTTAAAGCTTGTCCAGTTTTGCGACAGTTCCTGAATTAATACATTTGTGGGCCTTGAAGGGGTAGATTAATTATTCTAAAAAATATATACCTGTTTTAAAGCAGTACATAAACCATCAGACCCTTTGGATTAGTTTGTCTCTTAGCTTTTATTTAACCTCTACATGGAGTGAAAGGGGGTCAATATAAAAAAAAACGAATATGCTATGATATAGCACGCTGCAATATAATACACTACGTGATCGGCCTTGCGACTGATCATTCAAGGAACAATAAAAAGCCAACAGTGGCACATTTTAAAAACTACTGTCGGAAGTAAAGATGTACACAGTACGACAGTATGCTCAGAAAAGCATATTGAGACCTACTGTTTTGATGTCATTTCTAATCAGAAATATCATCATATTGTCCAGCTCTAATTGACTGAGAGAATAATATTTTGACCCCTCTGCCCTGAATTAAGGCCTGCAGGAGAGTGGACAGACGGAAGGTGTAGACTTTCCACATCAAACATTCCCAGAGGTTTTAGAAAGTGACAGATGGCAGGAGTTTGATTGTGCTGAAGCAGGTCTTTAGTACAGGCAGAGGAAAGTGTCTTGTGAGGTTTTTGGCCACTGAGAAATCTTTCCGAAAAGGTCATGAAATCGTACAATAGCACCGTGTGAATAAACTGTCTTCTCTTTCCGTTGTTCCATACCGTAATTCCTGTATGTCCACAGGGATCGGGGGGATATGGGATTGATCTAAATTCTCTCCACTCTGTTTTCCTGAAAATATGGAAAAAGCTGTTTGAAGAGCATGCTAGTGTCATGGACTAAAGCTGTACAGGTAAAGGAGGGCAGCCTAACACAACATTCCCCACGTCCACATCATTAGTCTTCAGTCAGCTCTATTGTGTCTGGTGTTGAGGTATTTCCCTCGTTTGTAGATAATGTTAGTGCTGCTATAATGCTGAGTTTTCATAGCGATACAAAAAGCACACACTTCTCAAGCTCCTCTTACACCGCTCTTGCATGAGGAAATGGATCCTCACTCGTTAATTATTAAGGTAGGAGTGAGTATGTGTGTGTGTGCATGTACGTCTGGTCTGTTGTGCTCGCTTTCCGATAAAACTGCAGCTTAAAGTCACTGTTGCTGTCAGTATGAGCTCCGATAAGAGGTGCCATCTGTTTGTTTGCTAATATTTCATTTACATTCCTTCTCTGTTTCGAGATGGCAGGTGTTTTGAATCTGGCCAGGTCTTATAATATATAATATAATATAAGACTATCGTAAGGCAGTTGTTCTAATATTTGACTATAGAATATGTAATTGACTATATATTCAATTAACCCTTTAAGTTCTTAGCTTTATTGTTCTTTTTCATTCTTTTCAGAAGTTCTTCTACATTATAAGGCTTTTTTTAGTCCTTTAAAAAGCTTTGATAAAAAGTATGATCACTTGTTTATTTCTTTGCTATAGATTTCTTCCCCATATATTGTTTGGAAGGCTCTTTAGTTCATCTGTTCCTTAACAAGCCCCTTTGAGAAGAATTCAGTTCATTTTTGCCTATAAAAAAAAACAAAACAACTCTCATTTACTTGATTGTCGATAATCAATAGATTACTTGATTACTAATACAATCAATAATGACAACCATACTGTATAAGCTGTCCAGCTGAACTGGCTTTGGTTGTGGGCCTGGCTGTGGAAGATGCAGGGAGTTAGCTGATCCTTCTCAGTGTTCTCCATTCTCAGCTGTTAGGGGTAACCTGACACCAACTAACACAAAAGCCTCCTGGTCAGGCATGTGCAATTATGAGCCTTCTTAGTGTGGGTAGCGCTCATAAAAATCGTCTCAAGTAGCAAGAAGGTGTTGATGCCTTGCCTCTTCATAGTGATATTAGTAGGTTCGTAATCCTCTGGCTGTCACATCAAACTCTGTAATTGTTTTTTTCCTTCTGTGTAGGAGCACTAAGTCCTTTGGCTAATTGTGCTCTTGCAGACTGTTCCAGCAGCAGATGCTCTGGGGCTGTCAGACAAAGCCTCTGGTGTAGTATCTGAGAGACTCTCCTGGGTGCTGTGGTGCGTGGTCACCAAAGAAATTGTCTCGGACCAGTGGTCCAGAACACACGAGAATGATAGGATTACAGTGGCTCTTAAGCAATTAATGAAATGATGTGTACAGCCATAGCTTGGGATAAAAACAGACACTAGAATACTTTATTCATTTTGGACCCACCAGTCGAGGAGAATGAAAGTCGAGACATCTCATCGAGGGAATATGTTCCATACTACACCTGCAAAATGCACTGAATGCTGGTGCACCATATGGACATTACACCAACAGGGACTTTAATGACATTATATTAAAGTCTATGTATTTGAATGCAGAGTTGGTCCCCCCTTTGCAGCTAGAACAGCTTCCACTCTTCTTGGAAGGCTTTCCACAAGATTTTGTAGTTTCTGTGGGAAATTGTCTCTTCATTCTGTAGAATTTAAGAGGTCAGGTACTGATGTAGGACGAGTTGGACTGGCTCACAAAGGTTTTGGATGGGGTTGCGGTCAGGGCTCTGTGTGGGCCAGTCAAGTTCAGCCATGTTTTTATGGAGCTCACTTTGTACACTGGGGCACAGTCATGTTGGAACAGAAAAGGTTCTTCCCCAAACTGTGTCCACAAAGTTAGTCGCAAGGCGTTGTCCAAAATGTCTTGGTATGCTGAAGCATTAAGATTGCCCTTCACTGGAATAAGTCGTCCAGCCCAAACCCTGAAAACCAGGTCTGTCCCAGTACTTTTGTTCATATAGTGTATCTCCAGGAAGGAATTGTTCCAACCACATTTGTAGAAATTTCTAAGAGCCGTAAACTGCAAATGGTTTGCTTGGTATTTGAACTCTGCTTGAAAGCAGACCTATGTGCTGTCAGTGTACTGAGGCTGCCCAATACATCGTTTATTCATTATCCTGATATTAGCCTGTGCAATACTGATATTTCCAAGGTCTTCAAAATGCAAATGAGCTCAAAACAAGCATGGTGTTTTCACCGTGTGCTCTGAGCATTTGAATTAAACAAACTGGATCTTTGTTGCTTTGTGCGTAACTTTTGCACTTATAGTGTGGGAGAGCCCGTATGAAAGTGATGGTCAGTCAACACCGCTGTTCTGAAAATACTCTGTTCTTTTCTGATTCTTTATTTATTTATTTTTTCTAGTTTTGAGAAAATGTGCTGTGTTTGTGTGTTGGTGTGAGAGGAGGAGGTCTTGAGACGTCTTAAGTATTTCTGTGTTTGTGTGTGAAGTGCAGGGAAGGTCGAGCATATGACAGCAGTAACAAATGGACTGTTCTGAGGGTCCTACCTGACAAAGGCACTGTTGGCCTGGCCTGGGCCTCAGCTGAGGAGCCGCTATTGTAATCAGGGAGAGTAGCGGTCCCCATCAGCTCCCGCAAACAAAGCCCTCCTGCGGGACTCATTCCTCTCAGGGCCAGATTAAGCTGTCAGTTGGGGGTCTGCATGGAGGCCTGAGATTTAAGATGATGTCATAGGAAACCACTGCACCATCCCATCAGCAGAGCGCTGCCATGTGCTCATATAGTTTAGCTTCCGTAAGGTACTGGGGTTTTTAGGTTCTGGGGTCTTCCACTACAGTGTAAGTAAATCAATTGGCACTTATTAAAGATAGTTCTGTATAATAACTGGGGTCTAAATTCTTATAGGAACTACTGCCAGACTAGAAAAGAATCCTGGCCAAAACAGACTAACACATTGTAGCACACATTGCTTAAGAGTTGCTGCTTAACATTGAGCTTCCAGTTTAAAATTCTAAGCTCGAAAGTTCTTTGTTGTGGCTAATCAGAACTTGGCAGGTTTAAAACAGAGACTGATATGCCATTCTGCATCTGTGCCAAACACTGCATTTATTTAACCCTAACAGTTGACACTTTACATGAATGCACAATATAATATTTGACATAAATAACACTCTAAATGCTGGTAAATATTTGGGCCAGTAGTCATTACATAGAATGATGATTTTGCCAGCATTCTGTAAAACTTGTCCAAGATCCCAACAGTTGGTTATTTGCACAGGTCAGTTGAACACTCATTGACTGTAGTGTCCACTTTGACTTGATAATATTAAAGGACCTATATCCTATATTATTCTTGTACTTCTTTTTGTTTGTTTTTGTGGTTTTATTGATCAATTTTTTATTTATACGTTACCATTTTCCAAGCTTTTTAGCCCTTAAAATTAAACAGGCACAGTAACAGTGTTGTTACTGTACCTTTTAAGACTGACAAAAAGGGGAGTGCAGTGTCAGGGGGTGGGGACTGCTTCACTTCGAAAGTCTTTTATTACATTTAAGCATCTTTAACAGATGAGTAACATATGCTGCACATCTGTTTAAAGTAGTCAAGTTGTTTCTTTGTTGCCTTTTTTGAAAGCATCTTTACACTGGTTGTTTATAGTGGATTGAGATTTTTTGGTTTGATGTTAATCCAGTTTTAACATAATGGATGATTTATCTGAACCACCTCAACCAGCTGTACTCAGGGGGGCTCTGATGCACCTTAACTGCTGAGAAAATTAAGTGCTGCAACAAAAAAGACATGAATTAAGGGGGATTAGTGAAATTTTAGTAGTGTTTAGCCTTTGGTCCCCAGATCTAATTACATGTTTTGTTGTATTTTCCTAGTGAAAATACATACGGAACACACTTCTGGACTGTTCAATGCATATATACTCTTTATTTGCTAAATTTAACATATTGAGGTAAATATGCAAATGTTATGCCACATTTTATTTATTTTTTCCACAATATATACAATTTCACAAGATAAGTGTTGTTTATAGCTGTGCGGGTTGTTCTGGCTCAACTAATCAAATATGTTGGTTAATCCATGTTCAGCCATTTTACAATTGAACCATTTTGTGAGTATATGGTTCAAGAGTACAAATGTCTTGAAATACAATTAAATTTTTCCTCTATTCACAAAAAATGCTTGGTCGGCCATATTCAGATGCCTGTATCTCTACAGTAGTAAAAACCGAGGCATCTGGAAAAAAAGTGCAGAAATACAACTCATTGGCCATACAACATAAATGAATTTATCTTGTAGTTTGTGCCCAACTTACGATTCTAAATGCGTCCCTATTCAGTTTTGACTATTATTCCAATGGCCTTATCTCTGTTTGTGATATTAAAGTCCAAACTTTTTTTGGGATGCATTCATTACTCCATACCCGGTAACTGCAATTAATATCCTTCTCTAATCTGTCAAGCGGTCTGTGCTACAGGTCACCAAACATCAGCAATGTCTGTATCGGGGGTCCTGCTACAGACCCAGAATCTCAAGGCATAATAAAAATATTGTCACTTTCATTGTGCCATTTAAAATGTCTGGATTCCCTTTACAAAAACAGAATACTGTGTTTCTTTTCGGTTTTTTGTTTGTTTTAAGGGTTTCATTGAACTTCAAATGTTCAATTTTGTAGTGCCTGAAAATTTCACTTATCGTGACAGTGATCACTCCGTATCTTCCTGTGTGTTTGAGATGGTGCTATTTTGCCTACTAAATTTATACCTGAGAAAAACATATAATTATTGAATGAATAATATAAAATCCATAATTACATTATTCCTCAATAATATAATAAGCACTCAACCTAGTAATATTTGTTCTCTTCTGCATTACACCACTGGCTGTACCGTTGTATTGCTGGTGTAACTGCCCCACCTGTGGGTATGTGTGTTGGAATGTCGGGTTAAGGTCATTTAAACCTGTTAGGTCTTGCCTATTGTGTACACTGAGTGTTGCGTTCGGTTGCCTCGGAGGCCATTGTCTCGGAGGTCAGGTCCACTGGGACCCGTGCGTGCATACACAGATGAGAGCACTCCCACCTAACTTTCTTCAGGAACGCTGTGTTGACATGCTGGTAACCAGCCCTTGTGCACAATCATGCTGTACTATGGACACACATTATTTCAGCTTTGTGAACACAGCCCTGCCCATCCTGTTTCCATCACCTCAGGCTTGAATCGTTGGACTCTGTTGATTGCGATGAGCTCCCCTCCCCAAACATGCCTGCTCGCTAATGCCTGCCATTTCCAATAAGGTTTCCTGTCTGTCTGTCTCAAGCTGAGTTTTCTGTTCCCACCTTACTGCTGATCTTGCTTTCTGACCTCAGCCTATGTTTTCCAGGTGTCTCCCCTGCTGGCTGGGGCCTGTTCCAGACCTGGTTAACCCTACACAACTCTAATGCAGTCCTTCCATGCCAGTGGTAGCTTTGGCCCACTGCCCTAAAATGACTTCTATTTGATCAACTCCATAGTTAGTGGAGGGTGATAGAACTGTTCTTTCTTTGCATTGGGGCAGCTGGTGGACTAGTATTTAGGGGTTTGCCCCTGCGATCAGAAGGTTGTGGGTTTGAATCCCAGGACTTCTAGTGGCACCACTGAGGTGCCCTTGAGCAACATACCATACCCACACACTGCTCCTCGAGCGCTGCTTCACTTTATTGAATGGGTTAAATGCAGAGAAGAATTTCACACTGTTCACTGTGCGCTGTGCTGTGGTGTGTTCATGCGTGACTATAAGGGGCCACTTTAATTTGTGCATAGTGAGACTCATCGTTAAATTATACATTGTTGGAGTTAATGTCTCATTTTCCATTTTTTTTTCCCTTTCACAGGAGAGTCTACAGCAGCTCGTTCTGATGACATTACCCAACGTACTGATTATCGCTAAGGACCCTTTGTCAGGTAGTGTGCCATCAGATTTTTTTTTTCTGCACATGTATTATCATTGCTGTCAGCAGTCACCATTGTCTTTTTAAAGGAATAGTATTGTGGAAAAATCCCATTTTCCCCAGATTATCCTATACCCCAAATATAGTTGATCAGCTGTTTTATTCTGGGGCTATAAGGTGAATGCAGCTAGCAAGTAACAGAAACTTATCACACATTTAGCATTGGACTACTGTTTTAAATGTGTAAAATAGGTTTGTCTACTGTTATAGAAAAGTGGCATTTTAATTCAGAGCTTCCATTACATGTTCGCTATGCTAGTCTCCAAGGTCTAATGTAAAACATAACAGCAAAAGGCACCAGACATATTTTGGCTGAATTGTAGCTTTAAGGGTGCGTGGTAGGTGAACCTGTGGGTGCCTGATGACTTTCCCAAAGGATGACAAATGTTCTTAGTTTCCCTTTTCCAAGGTCCGTAGCTTACTGGCTTAGCCTCCTCCCTGACTGGCGGTCCAGCAGTCAAAAACAAGCTCTCACCTGCAGGCTGGGATGCTGCCTCTGAAGGGAAGGAAGCACATGTTTTAGTCTAATAAAAACTGTAGGAAGTGGGAACGACTGTAGGAAGGAGGCTGCGGGGGCCTGGGCCAGGCCGAGTGCTGATTGCAGGCCCTGCTGTTGACAGACCACTGGCTCAATCACTTGTTCAGGCAGGGCTCACAGCCAGGATAACAACACAAAGAGTCTCTTCAAGAATCTCAGTGTACAGAGTGCTAACAAATGCAGGGGGTCCTCGAGTTATGACACAGATTCGTTCCTTCGACAGTGATGTAAGCCGAATATTGGTGTAAGTTGAAACACACCCTACCCTAAGCCACTTACCTATCCTAACATAGTTGTAAAATCATACAAACACAACTAAGGCACAGAAAAAGGAAAAGAAAAAAAACTCACTCATACGGTGCGTTACTGCGTATTCTTCCGCCGCTCGCAACCAACCTAGTTCGCCCACGTGGTCCATAAGAACGAGGCTAACAGTGTCGAGTGGGCGTGAGCGTCGTAAACTCAAAACGTTGTATGTTGAGACTGTTGTATGTTGAGGACCCCCTGTACCTGTTTTAGCATTTTCATTTGGTGGATGTTAATATAATTTATTGCCTGATGCACTGCGATGTAATCAAAAACCTGATGACATTTTAGAGGTGGCAGAAGTCATTACAGTTTTGTCATTGCAAATAGCACGTAATGATGGACTGTGCTTGATATGACGTTAGCATAGGAACAGGTCAAATTTGATTTGAGGGGTGGTGGTGGCCTAGTGGTAGGATACTTGCCTCTGGACTAAGAGGTCATGGGTTCGAATCCTACCTCCAGCACACCACCACTGGGTTCCTGAGCAAGACCCTTAACCCCAAGTTGCTCCAGGGAGACTCTCCCTTGTAGTTAGGGATTTGAAGTCACTTTGGATAAAAGCGTCTGCTAAATGCCGTAAATCTAAATGTAAATGGTGGGCTTGTGTATCTCCACCTCCCTCTTGGGTATTAGAACACATGTAAGTGAAGCTAGTGATTGTATGTAAAAATAAAAGTAGTTGAATATGTTCAAATTCAAATATCATGCAGTAACCCAGGAGATAATGCCATTACAATTTTTATTCTTCTGATTGTGCATACCAACATAAAACTACATTTCTATGTACTGTTAATAAATATGTAACTACTTCTGGCTAATGTTGGTGGTGTCATTTACAGTTCCTCAGGCTGTACTTTAAACTTCATATATAAAAATTAAGCTTGACTGTTTATTTTCTATCAAAGTGTGTTTATGGTGTAAATATGTCTTATTGTCTCATATATGCTGGATAAAACGTTTTGATCAAGGAAAATAGAAGCGTGGTGTTTGTATGTTGAGCCTGATCCGAAGGTAGACTTAACAAATAAAACAAAAAATATTAAATCCACAAAAGTCATTTTCCCACAGAAGCTTAATCTTATATTTAGCATTTGTTAGAAATGTATATGTTTACATTTGATCAATCATAAGCTAACCAGTTATTTTCATGGTTACATTTCTTTCACCCAAGATCTGAAAGTGGAGGTTGACTTTCCTGGAAATGAAGTTTTGCTGGTCCAGATGTCTAAAACTGTCTGTTCACCAACTCACAGCACTATTCCTGGATGTTCTTCACCGTCACATAACCAGACTGGGACAGACCTTCCATTAAAGTATTCTGAGTTTTGCAGTTTTAAGAGTTTTTCATAGGCATGTAGAGGTAAAAATGCTCGATTATGCGCAGTTATCATTATAGAATTTTAAAATACAAGCCAATACAAAGACTGCAGAGATCTCTCCAACATGCAAAACTTCAGACTGCAGAGATCTCTCCAATTTTCACGTGTTTTGTTTCAGTACATTTTCAGTACGATTCTAGTACATTATCCGACTATGAACAGTATACTTTATACAGGAGGTAAATGTATTCCTATGAAGAAAATATCATTTATTTTTGAATGCTATCAGTCACAACACACACGCACACACACACACACAGCAAGGGAGGACATTATTATTACTATCTTGCGTGTTTTATATTGCTTTCAGCTTGCTTTATCTTGTAGTAGTTAATACTTGAAATAGTTCATTAGTGTGTTACTAATGAATAGGCTGATATTGAAACAAAAGTCTTACAAGAAAGGAAAAACTTATTTCAATGATTTTATGGTTCATGTATTGAATTTGCAGTAGTATTTTAATGGTATTGGATTTTTTTTTTTTTTTAGAGATTCCTTCATGTATCACTAGAGGGAGCTCCAGAGTTTGAGAAGTAGTGCATTAAAAAAGTAAACTATTAAAAAAAAGAACTTGATAACTGATTAACCGTTGAAATTTAAAATGTATATAAAATAGATTTAGGTAAGCCTGCCCTGTTTGTGTGCATCTGTAGAGTCATTATATTTTGCTTGGACCATGTTAGTCTTTTTTACAAAAAGAAAAAAAAACCATACAGCACGCTATTAAAATTAAAGGTTCCAAAACAATCCTTATCGTATAGTTTTAGAAAAAGAAAAATGTTATTTTGCTTTTAAAATGTTTGTGCTTGGTACAGTTACAACACTTTTTGGCATTTTTATTTAAGAATGTATTATACTCAGAGGTGGACAGAAACAAAGTAGATTTACTTGAGTACTGTACTTAAGTACAGTTTTTGAGTATCTGTACTTCACTTGAGTAGCCTTTTTTTTGTAAACTTATAACTTTCACTTCACTACATTTGAAAGACAAAGCCATACTTTTCACTTCACCGCATTTCTATCAAGGTTCTCGTTACTCGTTACACCTTCAGTTCAGTTCAGTTCAGTTCAGTTCAGTTCTGAAAGTGGGTGTTATTGTCTCACTTTTCTAAAACGTGATTGGTTTTTAGCAGATGACAGCCTATCAGA
>JBBJLS010000036.1:6535495-6546013 GCA_037577275.1 Bryconaethiops microstoma
CCCGTAATAAACCATAGAAATAGAGAACCCATACTAATAAACAGAATCTGTAATAAACCATAGTAATAAACAGAACCCATACTTATATACAGAACCTGTAATAAACCATACTAATAATCAGAACCCATACTTATATACAGAACCTGTAATAAACCATACTAGTAATCAGAACCCATACTTATAAACAGAACCCGTAATAACCCAGAGTAATAAACAGATCCCATACTTATAAACAGAACCCGTAATAAACCATAGTAATAAACAGAACCCATACTTATATACAGAACCCGTAATAAACCATAGAAATAGAGAACCCATACTAATAAACAGAATCTGTAATAAACCATAGTAATAAACAGAACCATACTAATTAACAGAACCTGTAATAAGCCAAAATAATAATCAGAACCCATACTTATAAACAGAACCTGTAATAGCCCATAGTAATAAACAGAACCCATACTTATATACAGAACCCGTAATAACCCAGAGTAATAAACAGATCCCATGCTTATAAACAGAACCCGTAATAAACCATAGTAATAAACAGAACCCATACTAATTAACAGAACCTGTAATAACCCTTAGTAATAAACAGAACCCATACTTATAAACATAACCTGTAATAACCAATAGTCATAAACAGAACCCATACTAATACACAGAACCCATAATAACTCATAGTAATAAACAGAACCCATAATAACCCTTAGAAATAAACAGAACCCATACTTATTAACAGAACCTGTAATAAACAGAACCCATAATTTAGGCTTACAATGTTCCAGGGAGTAGCATTAGTAATGTAACACGATGAGCTTGAGTGCATTTGTAATGGAAATGTAACTTATTCTGATGAATCACACCGTGTGAAGTGTGTGTCTTTGGAGAGCAGCTGTAGTTTGGTTGAACAACACGTTTTCTTCTCAAGAGACTGATGGTACACTGTTATTGTGTTTCTGTGGAGCCTTCAGCCTTAATTGTGATTTTCCTTTATTTGCCTGTTTGCATATTTAGGACCCTGTGGGTGAATTTCTGCCCTCTTCAGGTTAAGGTGAGAACTCATTGTAGTAGAAATGAAATGGAAATTGAAAATCGACAACAGAAAGCTGGAAGTACCCAGGACACTGGAGCTAGTGATCTCCCGTAATCTGCCGCTGATCTGCATCATTTATGGTCTGAAATGAAATGTTCTCACTCGCAAGAATTTTTTTGTCTCCTTTCGCTCTTTCCTTTGATAGATTTATCCCCCCCCACTGATTTGAAATATCTGGAGCTCAGAACAACAATCGCGGTCTGGTGAGTTTTAAAAGCCTCTTTTCTCTGATGAGCTCATCTGGTTTTGCTGCCTGTACTGTGGTGGCACTGATGTTCTGCTACATAATTCCCACAGACACACTGGCCCATAAAAAAAAAAAACGCCATCTCTGTTTTTTCCTCTGCAGATTTCTTATGACCCACTCCTGGCTGGCTCCCTTTTTCCCACCCTTCCAGCCTGTAATTCTGGGTTCATTAACACAGCTACTATTTCTGAGGAGAACTCAGGTCTCAGTAGTCACTATCAGATGTCCAGGTCATTTCATTAGTTGTTAACTCACTAAGCAACAGAGGTCTTTTTTCCAGTGAGAAATGTTTTTGTATTATACATGGATTATTACAGTTGTTGCCAAATGAGGCATTTTCCTCAGGAGTTTTATGTTTTCTAGTAATTTCATTGCAGGTACAAAAGGAATAATTACAATAATGAAAATTTGAATGCAGAAAGTGTTATAACAGCTGACGCACCCTGGAATGAACCTTTATAAATTATTATATAGGCCTCTGTCATTTGTCATGAAAGGCTTATAAAGATTTTGTGTTGCTTATGAAGATGATTGCTGCACAAAATTAAAGGTGCATCATGCAGAAAAAAAAGATCTGATCATTTATTGCAGTATTTCAGCCTGCAGTTGGCATTTCCAAAGCACCAACCAATTTCTCTCAGAAACTGGGCCACATTCTTTCAAATCTCACTTCATTCTGTGATTGTGTACCAACCAGACACTCTACATCTGTGTGTCTCTCTATATGTAGAGCTGACGCTGCTGTTCTGTCTCATTTCTGCTCGTAACAACACTGTTCTTGACATTGTCATGGCTGCCGGCTCTGTCTCTACTAATAGATTCAGCATGTCTATAAAATGGTTTACTGGTTTATACATGATTAACCCTTAGAATTCTGCTGCAGCCATCACTGGTGAGCACACTTAGTGATAGCAGAATGTGTTTAGTTATATTACTATGCGTATGTGCTGTTCTGGCTTAGAGTCTGCTTAGAGCCACACTGTCTCTGAAGTGAGCGAGGCTGCAAGCATGAATGGCAAATCCATGTTACAAGATTAGCCAGACATGTACACTCTACCTTCAAAATTGGAAAGACTGTATAATGCACAGAAAGACTAATGGTAGTGTATTCTAAAACTGAGACCCCACGCACCTTGTTTTTTTTATTGCAGCTTGAGGTCTAGGATTATAAGTTAGAATAAAAATGCGCTTATGGTATGTTTAAAACTGGAGTAAGTCTAATTGCTCAAACCACTGGTGCATCTCTGGAGTTGGTCTTACATACAAAATTGCTTTTTTTTGAGAAGGTCTTTTTTCACCGAGCACGAAAAACCAGAGACCAGAAAAGAATTTGTTGCAATACTGAATACTGATTTGCACACCATAGTCAGCTAGCAACTGTGTTTTTATCCAGCTACCTGTATAAACATTTACCTACCAAGTAACCAGTTGTAAACAGTCATAGGCCCAGTGCATGCATACCATTAACATTACAGACAGGGCTAAGGATCAGTGGTCAGAACTTTTGTAATGTGTTGTTAAAAAATATGCTCCATTGTGTCGGCAATATCAATAAATGTCGGTTTTATCAAATGGATTTTCACAACAAAGGGGAAAGCAGCTGTGTAACTTTATTTTTTCTCATCATATGTTTACAGGGTGTATTAGTCTGGCTGTATGTCGTACAGGCTGTATGCAAGGCTGTAGGACGTGTGAAGAGACTCATGTAGTAGGTGTGCATGGTACCATTCCTGCTGCATATGTCCATCTTCAGTCAGTGTATCCAAGTTAACAGAGTGAGAAAGAAAGGAGCGAGTGAAAATCTGCAGCATGTGTAGACAATTTTCTCACTGTCTTTAGCAAGAGTAGCCCGTGGCCTGTGGCCTGAACATGCTCTGTACTCAGGGCTGAGACACTTTCTCTTGGGATGTGAAGGGTCAGTCTATTCCCCCGTACCAGGCAGATATTCTCTGCCTCCGTGGCCTCGCTCTCACTCCATGTTGGCCCGCGCTGCTGATCCAGACACACGATTACGGGGTTCCATCTCCGCAGGTCAGGGCTGCACTATGAGCTAGGGGGAGCGTAGGCAGGGAAAATGTAATTTTGAAGTGGAGATGAGGTGGTGGTCGTCCCGCTGCCTCGACCTTGAAGCAATGAGCCAGCATTGCTTTTTTTTCCTAGGCAGGTACCAATACAGCTACTGTAGCCTCCTCCTCTTCTTCTTCTTCTGCTATGCTTAACATAGCGGGCCATTATTCCCAGCAGGATCAAGGTTCATGGTTGGTGTGCAGTAAATACAGGCCTTGTGCGCATTAAGGTATTAAATGTGGAAATCTGTAGACAAGTATGACTAACCTGTTGCTTAAAAGACAACGTGACGGTAACTTGCATCGGTCGGGAGGAAATAAGTGGAGGAAAAGATAGTGTAATATCTGCAATGATCTCACTGACCTGAATGTAGAAAACAAACCAAAAGCAATTCAGCTGAATGATATTTATTGTGTTCCTTCAGGACCTCGGAGATTACCACTCTTATTTTACCTCTCTGCTATTTACAAGTAATTAGTATATGTTACACAAGAAATGTTTTATTTACATTTGGTTTAGATTTTTTTCATTAAAAAAACAAGGCATACACACACAAAGCAAACAGCAACAGCTTTTCCACGGAATACAAATTTTAATAAATTGTCTCTCCTAGAATCCCTGCAATTGACAGAATGTCTACATTGGTTTCAGTGAGTGAGAAATGATTAATGTCATGCTTTTTATTGCAGATGATGGCTGCGAGTGCTGAGGGTTAAGCTATCTTTTGTCTTGGAGTTCTGAATCACAGCCAAAAGCTAGTGAGCTAGGCAGCCTTTCCATTCACACCACTTTGGAACAAAGGAGGACAAAGGACAAGTGCATTACCCAGTGGCTTTTACAGTCAGGCAGCACTGAATACCCTTGTGTTTCCTCACTAGTGTGGGACCAGGTAAACAAAAGCAAGCTGCTGGGTCAGTACAGCTTTGCTGCCATGGATCCATTCTCTACCCCGTAGTGTTGACCTGGACTCAGATTCACTTCAGGCCAGGGTGCAGATATAGGGTTGTATGATCCTACCTAATTCAAACTTTGGGATTCATAAAAAAATACCTGTAGCAATGCTTTCAGTCGCGAACATGTCAGAACCACATTTTTCAACATCCCTACAGTGAGCCATGCTGTCCAAGACTTCGACAAAACACTCTTGCGTTATGTATCTAGAATCCCTGAACAAGCACTGTGGGCACTGTTTAATTCACATTTTGCCTCAGGCCACTAGTAGTCAATGGGTAATACTTCTACAGATTTGTTTTAAAAGTGCAGAGAGAGGAAACAGTGGCAATTTTGGATAGCACTTTTGCCCACTGCAACCATGAGGCAAACTAAATTTGATCAGTTTGATAAATGATAAATCAACGTATAGCTTCAGTGGTCTATACTACATTGAGGGCAGATTGCCACATACACAATCACACACACACATTTATGGAAAATGGTTTGATCGTTGCTCCAATGCATCATCTTCTCATCCCCCTGGCTCTTTTTTAATCCCTCGAGAGGTAATCAGGTTGTGGGGGAGGAAATTGCTTTTACCTCACACTGATGATGGATTTGATAATATAAGGAAAGCATTCTCTTTGACGAGACTTTGATCCTCATGAAGTTCACTTGTCATCCGGCATCAGGGCGAAACTAGAAAAAGCACTACACCCAGGGATTACATAGACTCTCAAGGGGAAGAGTCGAACGAAGAACAAAACAGAAAAAACAATTCAGCGAAATTCAAACTTTGACATTTTAGGCTCATATAATATGCAGTGCAATAAAAATAAAGTGATATAAAAAGGGTAGATCAAAAGTACATTTCATACTGCGAGAGATATTATCTTGGTTAAAATCAATCCTCATAACTGCTGGGTGGGGGGGTGGGGGGGTGGAATTAAACTGGATTTAGGGTCTCCCTGGAGACTGACTATCGGTATTTTGTGGAGGCGCTGTTTTTGAACTTATGCATAATGCATTCTGTCCTCTCTGCCTCCTGTGCCGCATATTTTAGTGGATTATAATCTATTACTAGGCCCCATGCTCCAGAAATCCACTCTAACTACTCTGCAGGTTAGGGGGGCCTTGCTTCTATACTCGTCATCCTAGTGTATGCTTTGAGTGCTGGAGATGAATTTGCCATTAAAGACATTGCTAAACAGCTTTAAACGAGTCTCGGGGAGTTAAGACTGCCGCAGCTTGGGGAGTTCATGCTCCCTCCACAGTGCTGGATCCTCCAGTGACTGTTCCTGTAGTCCTCAAATTGGATTCTGAAAGAATTAAGCAACAGAACACTGCGTTTAGATGAGAAACAGAGTTTATTGACTTGTGTACCATTTATAACAAGCTAATATTATTAGTATATTATTATCAAGAATAATGACTTACTTTCTCTCTCTCTCTCTCTAAATATATATATTTAGACCCCTGCTTATACACACAGGCACACACACACACACATATATATATATATATATTTATATAAATGTGTTTGTGTTTGTGTGTTTCTATATACATAGATAGATATACATAAATAGAGACATAAATAAAGAGATAGAGAGATAGATAGATATACAGACAGGCAGGCAGATAGAGGAATAGCTAAGTTAACTAGTTTACTAGTTTACTGGTTACTACTCTAATGATGCAATGCAACATCATCACATGATAGGTTTTGATTGGCTACTACTTAATGCAACTTTTCTTACAATGTCCAGATGTCAGCCTGTCCTCTGTTTCAGTTTTTATTCTCCTTTGTTTATCCTTATCCTTCCTTCTTAACTTTAATCATTTTTATCTGGCACACTAAAGTAACTCATGTTGTTGGCAATGAGGTCTACAAGGCCAGTGTGTGTGAAAATGGATGTGATGCAGTAAATCAGAGGGTTCGGCTTGGTTTTCGACAGAATTGTGTCAGGTGTTAATTGAGTTTGGAAAGTTACTGGGTGCACTGAGTGGGGTCAGACTTGAGTGGAAAGTTCTTGGGCTGCTTTTTGGTACAGTTTAAAATTTCAGGCTTGATTAAAGTAGCTTTCCTCGCAGCCATGTATGAGCCTTGCACTCCTTCTGCCCTTTGTCCTCCGTGCCCGCTCCCTCATGGCTTGTCTGCACAGAGCAGAATAGGAGTGTAAATTTGGCTTGGTTCGCATTTCTGCTTGACCACCCATCTCTATGCTTCTTTTGCTTTAAAAGCCTTGCTTCCCACAGAGGGCTCACTTTCTCTATTTATCCCACTCGCTCTCTCTCGCTCTCGCTCTTTCTCTTTCTCACACTAGCCCTCCCTTTCTCTCTCGTTCTCTTTCTCTCTCTCACACTAGCCCTCCCTCTCTCTCTTGCTCTCTCTTTCTCTCTTTCTCTCTTTTACACTAGCTCTACCTCTCCCTCTCGCTCTTCTCTTTCTCTTTCTCTGTCTGTTTTAGGTATCAGAGTACAGATCTCCCTGGTTGTGTAGCTAGACTACCAGTAGTTGCCTCTCGCTCTGCAGGTGCTGAACATACCTCCAATTTTGATTCTCGTTTCTGGCCCCTAGAGCTGCAGCAATTAGCTGATAATATTTACATCAGCTACGATTATAACAAAATGCTAATATGGATTTTTAACTACATTGTTACATTTATATAAAAAACAAATTATGGGAATATAGCTTCCAACAGAGGTGCCTTTATCGAATCTTATCGGCATAGCGATACACGTTTTCAGGTCCAATATGATTTCCAGTTCAATATTCCATAAGTCAATATTCAATTCAGTTTTAATAAAATGTCATACATATCTTGCTTCTCTAATTAGAAGCCCCACATATTTATATGTGAGCAGAGGAAAAGCCCAGTCATTTAAGAATGTGCACTCAGGTCTAACAAATGATAGCAAATCATTGACCACCTGATGAAAAAAAATGCAGTCTTAACTTTGAACACAGTTGATAATGTATTTAAATAACTACACCTGTAATTTATTCAGTGGACATCTAATCTTTTCATAGTCAGTCAGATTTCAAGGCGGATGTCACAATAAGGAAGCGTTAGATACAGTGAGCCAGCAGCATTTGCTTTAAAAGCTCTCCCGGATTGCTTGGCCGAATTCTGCAGGAAACAAAGAGGTGTGAATGAAGTAGAAGCATTATGCTGTAAAACAGACATGCCTTGATTTCTCTCATGGGATCTTTGAGAAACTATATTAGGCTCAGAGAGACAGAGAGAGAGAGAGAGAGAGAGAGAGTGAGAGAGAGAGAGAGAGCGCGATAGACAGAGAGAGAGAACGATAGACAGAGAGAGCGAGAGAAAGAGACAGAGGCTGGAAAACAGCTGCTCCCTACCATTTTCATATCACGTTTGCTTTGGGCCTACTTGGCCCTGAGTGATTGCCACAGAACACTATTTGTATTTGTGTATGAGCTCTGTTGTACCTGAGGGCACGCCCTTGATATAGTCTCCCTCATGGCTGGGTAATAGTAGCACCTCTGTTCTGATGTGACGTGCCTGGCTTGCTGTGACAGGGCCAGAGGGGAGAGGCGCTATATTTAACCAGCGTGTGGCGAGCGGAGCTGCTAACTGTTTATTGCACTGTTGTGTGAAGTCTCTCCATGTGTCTGCGGGCGAGCCGTAATTGGGCTTCGACTTGTTCTCTGTTCTGTGTCATTTATGTTTAATCTGCCTGGTTTATGCTTGTTTATTTATTCATTCGAGCAGATAGTCGCGGGTGACTGATTGGAGGTGGGGTAACGCGTTCTTCGCTCGCTCTGTGTGCGCGGGGAGGCCAGATGCGTGTTCGGGGCTGTATTTGTAGATGGTGATTTGGTCAGTGATGGCCTGCCGGTGTGTGATTTTCAAAACCCTGAGGCAGGAAACAGAAAATAAATAGAGAGATGTAGGCCATGATTACATTAACAGACATCACAGTGTCAACAGTCAGCTGCTGCTGCCACTGGTGCCTTCTGGCTCTCTCAGAGCTCATCAATCAGGACTCCTTAAGAAAGCTCAGAGGCCGATGCTTAGACGTCTGACAGCTATGTTTTGACCATTTAAAGTAATAGTTCATTAAATGGAGCAAAAATAAACACTATATCACTAAAAACAGTAGGACATTTCATCTGTAGACGGTGTGCATGGGTCAATTTAGCCCCTGTCGAAGTCACTCGGATTCAGATTTTTCCTGCTTCACACACATTAACTTCAAGAACTAATATCTTAACATATGCCACCCATCATCAGATGCCATTGTAACTAAATGATCAATGCTATTTATTTAACCTGTCAGTTATTTTAATAATGTGGCTGATCGGTATACACATACACAAACACACACACACACACACAGGTTTGCCCATATGGAGGACAGTGAAGTGGATGTGGGTGTTGAACTTTCTGAAGGAAGTTGAAAAATATAGCTGGGGAGTGACTCATAATAAGTTTAATGCCGTTGCAGTTTGCCTGAGGCAGGTCAGAAATTCATCATTCATTCAGCTGTGCAAAGTTTGCGTCTGAAATATTGGAATAATGTGTTTCAAAACGAGCAGTGTCCAACCACTTAATTTCCAAAGGCATTTGTAATATTGGGAGATTGATATGCGGCAGACTGAGGACTAATGTAATCAGTAGCTAGTGTAAATTGGATTGTAGGGGGGGCTGAAGTAAATGGGGTAAGTTATTTATTCTTTGGCATATAAAATGGACACAATTCAGGGTTGAAGACCACTGCTATAGATGGTCTATTAGGATGGACAATGTGTCATACAGTGGCAGAAAATACATGAACAAGTCTATTACTTCACAACTCGACACAGGTTTATACCCTTTGAGTTAAATGTCTGTTGATTTAGATGTGTAGCTTATATGGTGACTTTTTAGCCTCATAAGTAGATCCAGTGAAATAAATAAAGAAGCAAACTAAAGAAGTAGTTCCTTTTGTTTAGCTTAACTGCACTCTTAATGAAATATTTCTATACGGTACCAAAAATGTTCTTTGATATTAAGAGCAGGTTTTCCATTCATCACAACCATTTAACCAAGCAAAGAACTATCTGTACGTTTCCGTGTTTTTTAAGTGTTTATGGTTCTATACTAAACCATTACCTTCATTATAAAAGCACAATTTCAGGGTGTAAAGATTTGGGTTGATTTAGGCTTTTAAGGACATTTCATGCTCAAATTTAGCAAAGCCTGTAGTCCTGGAGGCCTGCTGTGCTGCACGTTTCAATGTTTCCCTGGTTCCAAAACGCAGGAACAGCTAAAATGTACAAATTTTCTTGAAGCTGAGGCAGATGTGTTAATGCAGGAGAAGCACTAAATTGTACAGGACAGTGTGTCTGCGCGTGGACTTTATTAGGATAAACCTCAAGAGAGTCACAGGGTTTAGATAAAATGAATTCCCTTTAATGATCTGTGTTCTGTTGTACATAGGGAAACACAGATATCACCATTTCTCAAATGTAATCCGATCTCTGGGCCTCAGGTATTTGCCTTTCTTTTTCTGTAAACAATGTCCTAATGAAAGGCGCTGAAGGTGCCGGCCAAGGGTAAAGTCACAGAGGTCCCGTTACTCCGGGGTGCAGGGAGCAGCGTTAATGAATAATTCACCCGCACGTTCCCAGCCTACTACGGGGTCATGCGGATGACATCACCGAGGGAGTGCATGGGTGTGAAAGGTGTGAAGACTGTTTCCCCTCTCTCTCTCTCTCTCTCTCTCTCTCTCTCTCTCTCTCTCACTCTCTCTCTTCAGCAGGATGTGATTAGATTAATTAGAGCGGGGAAAGAGGAGCGATGTGTGACACACCGGGCCGTGAAGGGTAGATGAGCCATTTCTTTCATTCAGCCATTGATCTGCTCTCCACCTGCTGTCACCCTTCTCTGCTCTCTCTCCCTCTCTCTGCCTCACTCGCTCACAGACTGAGTGATCCATTCACTGGAACTGATTGAATCCTTTCAGACAGATGTTGCTTATACACTTGTGCGGTGGCTTCATTCGTCCGCCCATTTCTTCCTTTCCCTTTCCCTCACTTTCACTCTTACATTTATATTCTCACTTTTTTTTGTCTTATCCCCCTCTCTCTTTCACTCTCTCTCTCTCTCTCTCTCTCTCTCTCTCTTTCACTCTCTCTCTCTCTCTCGCTCTCTCTCTCGTTCAGTCT
>JBBJLS010000036.1:6546113-6562677 GCA_037577275.1 Bryconaethiops microstoma
TCTATCTCTCTCTTTCTCTCTCTCTCTCTCTCTCTCTCTCTCTCTCTCTCTCTCACTCTCCATATCCTTCTCTCATGGACACGCTTCCCCGCTTGCTCTGTCTCCCCTCTCTTTCTCTGTCCGTGTCACTCTCCCTCTCTCCTCCTCTCACATCATCTCTCTTTTTCCCTCCCAGTAGCTTGTGTGATCTGATGGCAGTGTGCTGAACCAGGGGTTGAGACAGCTTGAAAAATTGTGACATGCCAAATGCAAAAAGGGATAGTGCATCTTCGTGCTAACTGAGCACAGGTGCAGGAGAACAGAGAGCCGTGGCTCCCCCATCTCCTTGCATGATTCATGACCAGGTTAATCTGCCCAAGGTTTCGTATCCATCCTACTTATTGTCTCACTGGATGCAGTGCCTGTCACTAGTCAGATCGTCAGCGCATTCAACGTATGGTTCTAAGATAAATCAAGAACTTTTAATTGGCACTGAACCTTTGTTAACTCTGAAGGGCAGCATGCGTATAACTACTTGACACCTACATTAGTCTTGCATGACAACTGATATAAACCTATACAGATGTTTATGAAAGCTAATACAAGCTTATACAACTGTGAATTGTCACTTTACTGATCTGAAATGACAAATGATACTTGTTGGCATTAACTTTTATGAATATTTGTCAGTTGTCTTGTAAATAAAGTAAAGCAAATTGGCTTCTTCTAGTCACACGTGAACAGATCACAGCACAGTACCCAGTGTGAACTTCGTGCTCTGCATTTAACCCATTCACTAAGTGAAGCAGCAGGCAGCCAGGAACACAGAGCCCAGGGAGCAGTGTGTGGGGACGGTACCTTTCTCAAGGGTACGTCAGCGGTGCCACTGGTAGTTCTGGGATTTGAACCCACAACCTTCCGATCACAGAGTCAACTCCCTAACCACTAGGCCACCAGCTGCCCAAATGCTATGTAGATATTATGCCCTGTAAATGCTGCCAAACCTTTGTTGTGTGTGCAGGCTCTTTAAACTTTAAAAAAGGTGCCTCACACAAACACACACATTTTATTATCTCACATTTTATTATCTCACGAAAATAATTGTGGAAACATTGCCTGAGAGATTCCTTGATGTAACAACCATGATTCTTCTACAACATTGTTCCAAAGAACTGTTTTTAGCCCTTTTAATACTGAGTGCAAGTAATGTCTGTGTAATAATATCCGTAACACTGAGTCCAAGAAAGCATAGTTGACCTCTCTGGCTTGGTAGAGTCGAATTAGCAGTTTGTAGAGATTTCTAATATGTTGGGTTAGAGGCAGTTTGAAAAGGTGCAGTGTGGAGCGTCAAGTAAAGGGTGAGACTTAACTAGTGAGTGGGTGATGACCAAACTGTGGAGAAAGTTGGGAAAACTAAACAGTTAAGCTGCCAGTGACTTGCTGTACAGATCACAGTACTCAATTTACAGTGTAGACTGTCATTGTAACTTTCTCTGATAGTTCACAGTGATAAAGCTCTTTGGTAAAAGTCCAGCCAGAATGAAGAAGGTCTCTTTTACTACCAACTAAATACTAGCGATGTAAGCACATAAAAAGCTATATCCAACAAGTACATCTGAAAGCACCAAGCAGATGACTACTAACATTGAAAATGCAGTGTTAGATAAAACTTAAGTCATAGGTCACTGAAGTCAGTTTTAATTAACCGTTCCATTTCTAGATGAAGAAGAGGCTGAGGACTGTGTGGCTGACTGTTCTAGACTAACCCAGTGGTTGCTGTGGCAGCATACAGCTTCTTCTGGTGCCACAGCCCTGTCTAAACTGTCATATTTCATCTCCTGTGTGTGAAGCTTGCTATACTGCACACAGGTGTGTGTTTGTGTGTGTGTGTGTGTGTGTGTGTGTGTGTGTGTGTGTGTGTGTGTGAGTGAGTGTTCTTCACCTTAGCAAATCAGAGAGAGTCTTTCAGTAAACAGTGGGGGGTGAAGGCATAATTAAGGTGAGCGGAGGAGTCTATCAGAGATAGACAAACTGAACGAGAATTCATTTAAATGGCTCAGTTTGGATAAAGGGAAATAATTAGTGAGCTTAGCGTGTAGAACTGCCACCGCCTGCAGCAGACACTGCCTCCCTCGCCTCCATTTTGGGTGACTCACAGAGACCCAAGCGCTGCCCCAAACAAGCTCCTAAATCACTCTGGCGTGTGTGGTAGAGCTACCCATGTAGAGTGTCCACTGCCTTTCTCCATCACTGTCCTGCTTTTTGCCTTTAGGCTGGTTTTCTATCTGTGTAAGACAACATCTACATTCTACTGCATGAAGGGCACTATACAGCCATGGAAAACAATTAGAGACCACTTTTCCCTTATTTTCTGTTCACTGTTTGTATAGTTTGCAGCAGTGTGTGTGTGTGTGTGTGTGTGTGTGTGTGTGTGTAACATGCACAGGTTGCTATACTTTTCTGTACTATTGCAGTGTGAGCTGTGTAAAAAATAAGAAACGCCTCCATATGATTTGTGAGTGCAGTGGCGTTTGTATAGCAGCTTTTCTATGTGCTGTATTCCAGCAGCTTCACTCCTGATTCAGTTTGTGATGGGATAAACAGAGTCACACATGCACACACTATACTCAGCATTACTATTTTAACTGTTGCAGTTGTAAAATAATGTAAGTGTGTTGTGTAGTTTAATATTTCCAAGGCATAATAAATTATTTATATGTATTATTTTTACATTTCTAAACATTTTTTCATACATCTCTAAACATTTTTTTTGTTAGGAATGTTGAATCAAGTGTGGTCAATGGTGTGTTAAACAATAGTGACGTGGACATTTTACACAGACACACTCCCACAAATTACAAAAGCAGTAAACAGAGGAAAAGAATGATGCGGACTTTTTTCCATATTGTAAAGTGTTAGCTGTTTATTATTACTTGTTTATTATATTTTATATTGTATTGTCGCTGCTATATTGACTTATAGTTTTTAAATGTCAAATGGAAACAGTATCTGAACAATATCATGTATACATAGACCTGCGCACACATGCACCGACAAGAGAATTTTCTTTTGTTGTTCTTTTATGGCTCTCAACATGTAGTCTCTTTTGACCAAAAGAATTGTTTGAAAAGTGTTCTTTTCCATAAATGCAAAAAAGTGTGGTTTTGTATGAGATTAGTGTGAGTGAGTGAGTGAGTGAGTGTGTGTGTGTGTGTGTGTGTGTGTGTGTGTGTGTGTGTGTGTGTGTGTGTGTGGATTGCCTTGGTCCAGGCTCCAGTATTCGAGTCAGTCCAGCTGTTAAATGCAGACCTCCTGCAGGATGAACATGGCTGATATAGTGTATAATGCAGCCAGCCCGTGCCACATGCTGGCCACTGCGCTCTCCATATCCACAGGCTGCCCTTACACGGCTGTACCAGCAGATGTTACAAATACACTTTTAGAGCTGTTTAAAGATGCAGGACTGATGTAGCAGTCAGACTGCATGCATAAAATCTTGTTTAAAAAATAAAGGAAAGACATTTTAGTGTAATAACACAAAAAAACTTGCAGTGTGTGATGCTTAATAAGTATGTTTTATTAAATTATCTGTTTTAAATGAGCTGACAACTCCACTGCAACATTAAAACTCCTAAAATCCTAAACAATGATTCAAACGGAGTGAAAAGCTAAAAAAGCAGACTTTTCTGCCTGATCAGGCCTGTATGGGTGTTTAGGATGTATTGGTTTCGGATGTAGTGGCTTAAGCATGGCAGCGCAGACAATCCAACTTTTTCTTATTTTTTAAGCTCGTTTTCTGGCAGAAGTTGGATTATGAGTCTGTGTTCAGTGTCGGATTAGGGAGGTAAACCTATGTTCAAATAGGACCGATAGCAGTAACTGGACAAATCCTTAATGTAACATGAGCATGTTATACAGGCCAACAAACTATGCGGATAGAACTAAGTTTTACTCAGATTAGGAATATCAGGCTTCCGATATCATTCCATACAGCAGGAGAAGAAGGAGGGAAGGAAAGAAATGAAGATAGAAAGAAAGAGCAGTTCTAAACAAGCAGTTCTAGCCTGCCTACATCATCACACTTGACAAAAGTTGTCGACTATCCATTACAGTATGCCATTCTTCGCACTATACAAGCAGATTTATTCAAGATGAAATCTGTGACGATATATGACGACTTGTGGGTGCATTTTGAACTTATTATTCTCATGAATTTGTTTTAGTTACTTGTGACACCATTGCAAATCTAATGAAATAAACTTTATGCGTCTAAATTTTGCCTGATCAGTTACATTTAGGGTGAGGAAAAATGGCTTTAAAGTTAAATTTGACTTTAGGCAGAACCACCACTTTAATTGTCCTTTTTTTTAATTATCCGTTGGCAGCTACACTCTCAAACGTCTCCATGTGTGTGTCTGGGCCTCAGCTCTCCTCCGAGAGAGGTGGGAGGGGGTAGAAGGGTCTCTCCTTTCCAAGATACTTTCTAGACTTCAAACAGGTAGACATTCAGTTGAAGCCCTAAGGATGGACCCAGTCTCACTCTCCATCATTATATAAGGAATTTCAGGGGAGAAAATAACACCTCAAATTGAAAGCAATACAAAGAGTGTCTTTTTTTCTGTCTTTCTTTTCCTTATGTGGGTGCGGGTGTGTGCGTGTGGGCATGTGTTCTGGAGAACATCAAAAATGGTTTCAGGGATGCAATTATTTTTGATATTTTCTTTACTTGGGGGATTGCTTTTGTGTTGCGTGCTGAAGCTGACATGGTGCGGCAGCAGGCTTTGGCTGCATGGCACTCAAAGCAGCGCAGAAAAACAAGCAACACAAAAGGCTGTTCCCACAGGCATGAGAGGGCGTGCACACACACACACACACACACACGCACACGCACACGCACACACACACGCACACACGAACAGCCATGACAGTGCCTTGAAAAGCAGCTGATTAGATATGATCTTTTTGCATGTCTTCAGGCGTCTAAAACCTTCTGCGCATGTATGGCACGACACCTTCTGATGTCAAAAGTGTTATATTTCTTATCTATGCTGTGGCTCTAAAGTGTTAAGAATACAGAAAAAAGACAGAAGCTGTCTCGCCCCAGATTACTTCAGTTAGCATGACAGAGCAATTCGCTGTTACAGAGATAAAAGCTGAACATTATTATAGGCACTGTTCACTGTTATGCACGGTTTAGTCATTTATTATGAACGTGTGGTGTGGCGATGTTTGCTGTTATGTCAAATAGCTGGACACCATCTTACTGTTCATCCCAAAGGTGCAGGATGGGGTTGAGGTCAGGGCTCTGCATGGGCCGGTCAAGTCCTTCCACACTGAACTCATTCAACCAAACATGTTTTTATGGACCTTGCTTTGTGCACTGGGGCACAGTCATGCTGTTCTTCCCCAAACTGTGTCCACAAAGTTGGAAGCATGGTGTTGTCCAATATGTCTTGGTCTGCTGAAACATTAAGATTGCCCTTCACTGGAAGTAATGGTCCAATTTAATAATATTGCACTTTGACTTCTGTACCTAAGTTTTGGAAAATTGGAGTATTTCTATCCACTTCTACCAAGCCTGGAACACTGGTAACGCCTCAAGTCTGATTGGCCGTCACAGGCACTAGAAATAAAAGTGGTAGAAATGGGAATGGCTACTTTCTGTTGTCGTTCTAAAAAGAACAATAGGAGATGTAGAAGAAAATCCTTCAGCACTTCATTATTTCATTTACCCTAACCATCTAATTAGCTGTTTTAAATGAATGCAGCATCATCAGCATTGTCATTAGCTTTACAGCTAACAGCCATCAATGTCACTTAAAACCAAACCCTTTTTTCATTTTGCATGTTTTAATTAGTCATACACTTTATCAGCTTCATTTGACCCTCTAAAAACACAAGGAAATGCTTCTTTGAGTGTCTCCATAATTAACAAATTTCCCCAGAATAGATAACATTTTTACTGCACAGGATTAAAATGACCTCATTTCTGTGGCCCATTTTGTAGAAGGTGAAAGGCACTGAATAGACACTGGTAAAAGGGACGTTACCCTACCTCTCTAGGTTTGAATCCAGCCCGAGTAGTTCTTTACGTAGATTACACATAAGGAGTGATTGAATAAAAATGCAAAAATATATATTAGATATTCCAGACAGACATTCCTTTTGATGTATTGTTTGTTTTCTTAGCAAGAAGGTCACTACTGATCAACTTGTCACTAAAATGCAGATGTAGTAAATTTGAGGTTCCTTGTATTACTGTAATGTTAACAGACCATTCGTTCATCCATATTAAAGGAGGCTGAAATATGTAGCTAATTCTATGGGACGTATTTCAAACATCACGTCACATGCAGTTCTGTGATGAATTTGCTGCTAGCGCTGAATTCTCATAGGCTCTGAGATGGCAGCAAGGCTATTGTCATTAACTGAGATGTTTTTCAGAGAAAAAAAAATATTGTCAAACTGGAAATGGTAAGCGCTGGCCGTACATGCGGTCCTGCTGTACTGTGGCTGAGTGTGGTGCAGAGAAGGGAGAGGTTGATCAGGGGGTAATGGAGGAGCCGAACGCTGGGCTAATGGACCTTAGGCTGAAGTAAAAAGTAAAGTGAAGCTAAGGGTCATTTGCTGTGATCAGCAGCATGGCAGTCTAATGACTCCAGCCTCTCAGCCAGCCCACTGGAACGGCTTGGGCCAAAGTACCACCACTGTAGCTTAGCTAAGCCTCTCTCACACACTCTCTGAAGCTAACCCTGGCCACTTTCTTGCAGCCTGGCGCCCATTAGTGAAGATGCCTGTTCTTCTCTCCTAAGTAAACACTTTAATGTCATCTCTGGACCTTAACCCCGTGGCTTTTTTTGATCTGGCCAAACACATTATGTCCCCTCTACCGAGGACGGCCTCCGGTGGCACAGGCCTTAATTATGTGCAGTGGTTAATCGAGCGAGAGCCACTTCTGGTCATCAATCCGCCGCCTGCCACTCTTATTGACATGTCTGAATAAATGCTTGGCTAACGCAGTGATAGCTTCTTGTATGCATGAGGCCACCTGACAGGGGTCAGCATCACACACTCCGAGTATCCAATAATTTGCCCTCTCTAGCACATGAGAAGATTTATGGAAACGATGTGGCTTCCTGGAGTGTCTAAATGACTATCTGCCAATCTTGGGATGCTCAGGCAATGGGTCCGTGGAATAAATTACTCTCAAAGTGCCTGTGAAGGGAAAACTAGCCATTTCCACAGGGATCTGCTTGTCTGGGACATTATTTACATTATTTCCGCTTTTTTTTTTACATGTAGGTGTAACTGAGACTACATAAACCCTTAACTTATTTAAAATAAGAAAAAATAAGATAACCCTTTATTAGTCCCACAGGTGGGAAATTTGCATTGTTAGCAGCAAAGTGGAAAGAACAAGAGATGAAAAGTGGAAATACTTTTACTATATCTGGACCTATATGCCAGCATAATAACTACATATGCTATATAGTAGTTTCATACTAGTTAACAAATAATTAATAACAGTTGCTGAATAATGCATCTTAAGAAAAATTGAATAAAAAGCCTCTTAATTTTATGGACCCATATGGGGTCTGCTTGCTAATTCAGTTTACTTTGCTTTCTGTCTGTCCACTATCTGCAGCACCAGCTCTGGATAATGAACTACTGCAGAATCCTCTGATTGGCGAGAGTATTAAGGGAGCAGGGACAGCATATTAGATAAAGATTGGAGCTGAACATAGCAGGAAAGTAGATCTGCAGGTGGAAGGTTGGTCACCTCTGACTTACATAACAGTAAGTACTGAATCATTCAGAGTAGTTAATAAACAGTAAGTCTTGGTGTAATGAATAATGTGGGACAATACCTGAATATGCAGCAGTTTAAAGAATTAATCTAGCCACGTTTAAATGAGGAAATCACGTTACATTAGTAACCTCTGTGTCCTTGTCTAATGAAAGCTAAGGAAGATGGGAGTCTGTGTGCTCTTGGCAGGGGGTCTGAGGACCCTGCGAGCACCATAGTGGGGAGCTGTCCTAAGTCCTCTAATCAAGTGTGGGTGTGCAAAACAGCCTTATTGGAGGTGGAAAAGGGTTGTCGCTGGAGCAGGCAAAAAACATGACAGGTTTTGGGAAGTGCAAGAGGTGTGAGAGAGGTGCTGAAGGCTCATTTGTTAATGGATGCAAGCAAGACTATGGGTGTGCTTGGCTCGGCAGGCTGCCAGTGGCACCACAGGGGGCAGCGAGCACTGGCGCCATCCAGCTGCTGCAGCGGAACTAAAATGCGGGTCCATCCGGGCAACATCTTTAAAGGCTCTATGCACTCTGTTTTTTTCTCCCGAGGTCTGTCTATAATAAATCTCTTTATCCCTCAGAATCAAACATTTTGTTTTCTTTAATGTGCTTTTACCACTGATATGTAAATGATCTATGTTCTCATTGGCTGTACTGCATTGTCCCCCATTCAAATAATAGTCCAGGTGCCACTTGTTCTGATTTCACCGTGAAGGGCGGGGCGAAACTGCTATAGGCTGAATAGGAGATATGTAAATGTAAATGACATAACAAATACAATTCATTCAAAATAAGAATTTTTTTATTTTTTTGCAGATTTCCTATAAATGGAATGTATGAGTTGTCGTCTTGCTAATTGGTGGTCACTCACTTCCATACTCCATTAGCATGTTTGGTCAAATGAGTATTGGGACACACCAGTTTCTCTGGGTTTGGCCTAGGCCACTTACTTCCAATGAAGGACAATCTTAATGCTTCAGCAGACCAGAAAGCAGACTTTTTGGACATCACCATGCTTCCAACTTTGTGGACAGTTTGGTTAAGAACCTTTTCTATTCCAGCATGACTGGGCCCCAGTACACAGATTATTTACATATATGGCATTTGACAGACTCCCTTATCCAGAGTGACTTACAGTCATTAGTTACAGTGACAGTCCCCCTGTAGTAACTGAGGACTAAGTGTAACAGCTAAGTCACCCCATGTCAGAGAGACCCTCCATTTGGTGGAGCGAAAAGGGGTTTATTTACTCAGAGTAGCTACATCTGTGATGGCTGATATAGGCCGTAAAAGTGACAGTCATGTTACCCCATGTTGGCAAGACCCTCACTTTGGTGGGCCTGATAAATAGCTTTGTTTACTGTCAGAAGGATTTGATTTCAGTCCAGAGGAAGCATGTCAGATTTTCAGTTGAGGCAAATTGATATGGATATATTCAGTTCTCAAGCTAGTGCACTGTATCAATCACTTCTCTATGCAGCACCACTTGTATTCATCATCAGTCACTCTATTAAGTTAAAGTGTAAAAATATAGTTTAGCAATAAGAAGGAACAGCTCATTCCAGACAGGAGATGTCATGACCCACAGGCTTAGATCTCTAATACATCCCGCTTCTGTTCCAGGACTGTGAGATTGAAGTGCTTTGTAGTCCACTCGAGCACAGCCAAACCCAGCCTGAGAAAGAATCAAATAAATAACAAAAATTAAAAAAATCCTTAGTGCAGTGTAAACAATTACACACTGCTTATTGCTCCGCTTCAAATCTGTTCCCTTAATATACTATGAAATGCTATTAAATGGCAGAGGCATATTTCTGCCAACAGCACAAACATTCCCTGATGAAAAAGCTGCTCACTGGAGGGCCTTGTTCCGGCAAGCTCAAATTCTTGTTTTCGGTGAGGATGAAAAATTACAATGAAAGACAAATTATTCTCCATGTTGCCTCATAGCTGTAATCATTTCCCAACACTAAAGTTTGCACTGAGGAACTGATGATGTTTGGAGTGATTAAGCTTTCAGGCATTAGCCAGTTGTGAATATGAGCGCTTTATTGGCTGGTCAGTCGTGGCAGCCATGCATTCAACAGGTATTTGGCTGATTACGTAACTCCTTTAAGTCTAATGTTACACTTTTCAGCTGCATGGGATTTGTTGATGCTGCAATGATGTTCATAAATCTGTAGTTGAGGTGCAAAAAAGACCTTTTTAATCACAATTTTAGTCACTAACCTTCTCTCTCTCTCTCTCTCTGTCTCTCTCTTTTCTAGGTGAGTGAACAGTGAATGGGGACACAAACTTTAAGAGGTCATCTGTAGTGAGTTGTACTCTTTTGTATCACTGTTTGTTTTCTCTGATGTTTTTTTTTCTTCAGTCATGTCCTCTTTTCCTCTCTCTCTTCCTTTCTCTCTCTTCCTTTGGCATCTTTCTCTTTAGCTTTCTTTCCCTCTCTGTCCAGCTCTTCCATAAGGCTTCTGTCCAGCTCTCTGCTCTTTCTCTTCTCTCTTAATCTCTTTCTTTATTCCCTATTTCCCACTTTTTTTCTCGGTCTGTCTGTCTGTCTTTTTCGCTCTCTTTCTCTCTCTCTCCCTCTTTTCCACTCTCTCTTTTCTTTCTCTGTTTGTCTGCCTGTCTCTCTTTCTCTCTTGCTCTCTTTCTGTCTGTCTCTGTCTCTTTATCCCTCTTTCTTGCTCTGTCTTTTCTCTCTCTCCCTCTCTCTGTCTGTCTCTTTCTCTCTCTTTCTCACTCTCTCCCTCCCTCTTTCCTGCTCACTTTTTTCTTTCTGTCTGTCTTTCTCCCCCTCTCTCTTTCTGTCTGTCTCCTTCTCTCTCTCCCTCTTTCCTATTCTCTCTTTTTTCTTTCTCTCTGTCTGTCTCTTTCTCTCTCTTTCTCGCTCCCACTTTACTGCTCTCTTTTTTCTTTCTTTCTTTCTCTCTGTCTGTCTGTCTGTCTCTCTTTCTCTCCCGCGCTATTTCTGTCTGTCTCCTTCTCTCTCTCCCTTTTTCCTGCTCTCTTTTTTCTTTCTCTCTGTCTGTCTGTCTGTCTGTCTGTCTCTCTCTCTCTCTCTGTCTGTCTCTCACTCTCTCTGTCCTTCCTTGTGTATCTGTCTTGTCCCCTCTGTTGCTCTCTCTCTGCCCCCCTCCTCTCTCACTCTCTCTCTTTCTCTCTGAGGGCAGTGCAGTGGAGTGTGGCCTCCATCAGCTCTGTCTCAGTGATATAGTGAATATGTTGAGGCAGATAATGGGAACTTTATATTCAGGCAGAGAACGTGAGTTTTCCCCTCCTATTCATCAGCATTGATTACCATAGGCCTCTGGGCCAAAACACACACACACACACACACACACACACACACACGCACACACACACACGCACAGACAATGTCAGATCTCCCACGCATACAAGTTCTAAAACAGTTGTTTGGCTAAGGTCAGGGGAAGGAGGTGTCCAAGGCCGTAACATGTCTTTTGTCTCTGAAATAATTCATTTACAGTCTGTGTGTATTCTTATTTGTATGTGTGTTTGTACATGAATGCATATATTGGATTGGGTATTGTAATGCTCTATTGTGATACATTTCCATAAGGGACATGTGGTTATGACCTTTATTTTGATGTACTACTTAAACATAAGCAGATTCTTACTTATTCATTACGTACTTATACAATGAATCACATTTAAAGTAGACTTACATTTTGAAAAACCTTTGGATGCCACACAATGATGGAGGTTTGTCTAAAATGTAAATAATGCTGTTTTTCTTTCCCTTAAATAACAACAAACATACAGTAGAAATACTAACAACAGTAATTTTTCATCAAATTTAAATTCAAATTGCTAATAAGAAGCCATTCTCTTCCAGACTGAGCCTCTTGTGTGGCTGTACTTCAGACTAGAACCTGTTTGGAAGAAAGAGGCTGAATTTCATGACTCCTGTGTGTGTGTGTGTGTGTGTGTGTGTGTGTGTTTGTGTGTGTGTGTGTGGATAGTGGGCAGTACTTAGCTGGCTGAGGTCACTGTGTTTTGACCTCTACACTGAACGAGTAAATTGTGTGTGTTTGTGAGTCTGTCTGTGTGTGTGTTCTGGTGTGTATGTGTGTGTATGTGTGTGTGTGTGTGTTGGGTGGGTCACAGCTAGCCATCAGGTTTCTGCTGCAGAATTGAGGCAATAATGAGAGTTTGGCAGAGATAAAGCTTATCAGTGTGCAGCCCTATTGGCATGACCCCTTCCTTGACTCTCCAGTCTCTCTATTAAAGAGTTTCAGTGTGAAACCCCTGCACCATCCCCTGCACCCGCCAGTGAAGAACTGCTGTCTGGGACAACTGTTAGATTCCTGATTTCTTAGCTTCTGTGTGATAAGTGATTGTTCTGTGTCTATGTGTGAGGGAGATTGGTGGATTCCTTTTCACTAAATAACACTCTTAAAACGTAAAGGTGGTTCTTCTTTGGAGAGATGCTATAGGAGAATCTCTTGTCCAAAAGGAGCTTTCAAAGATGCCACAAAAGTTTCTTTGAGCAGTGTCACAGAATATCCAATGTACTCCCTAAAAGAACCATGTTGGAAATGATATGCTTCAGTGTAAAGAACCATTTAAAAGGTATACAGAACATTTACATTAAGGTTCTTTAACAAAATAAGTCATTCTTCTAAGAACCTTACTTTAAGTGGAGATTCTTTAAGATTCAAAAGGGTTTCATTTCACAAAAATGATTCTTCAGTAACACCATACAAGGTTTCTTGAACCTTTATAGGTTCTATACTTATTACAACCATACATGCAAGTCAATAAATAATAGTGTAGCCTTCTTAGTCAATAAAGCACCATGTTTTACGCCATCTTGACCGGTTGTTCCAATCTCTTGGGCAAAAAATGAGCAATTCCATTCCTGGAAGTCACGGCACTGCAGGGTTTAGTGTTTATCCTCGGAATCCTGACGTGATGTGTAAGATTGGTATCTTAGCTGGTCAAATTATTTTTATATATGCTATTTTACCCCATAGTGACTTACACTGCCTTCGTGGTAACGTTTCGAATAATAAGTGAATAATAAATGAAGCACATTTTCTGATATTAACAGGTGGTCTAAATTCCTGTTGTGGAACTATTTTAAAGTGTAAAATGAAAGCCCAACAACACCTGCAATGGTGGAGTTTTGACACTGGTCAATATGTGAAGTGCGATCAGTTCATGGCTATTTCACACTCACGCAATCAAACACAAGAGCATATTATCATAAAAAGCAAGAGAGCCATGAATACAGTATTTAACATGCTTTAATAATGAATTCCTCCAAAAAGTAGTAGCCTTTTGCATTACCAGTAGAGCCACAACATCAGGTTCAGGTCACCTTTTTCAATATTTGCCAGATTCACCTGAATGTGATGTATTCCAGCCAGTCTTTAAAGCATTCCCCAGGCGGGCTAGTTTGCTGAGTTGTATTCTGTTCATTTCTAGCCAATTCCAGTTTCTGTTCAGTTGATCTACTGTCGGCAGCTGCTGCCAAGCACAGGTTCTGAATTTGGTGTAGGTCTGCTGTCACACTCTTCTTCAAAATCTGAGCAAATGGGTTGCAACTCAAATGATGTATTATAGTCTTGAGGGATCTAATGTATTACTATTTTGTGTGTGCATGTCCTGAAATAAGACCATGTTAAAAGTTTGCTGCAGTGTAAAACAAGTGGTTACTTACCAGCCAGTGCTCCACAAAATTATTTTTTTAACTTAATTAGTTAAAAAAAGTGCATTATTTTATGTGCTATTTGTCATAATAGGAGTGGTAGGCCACTTCTCAACCAGCCAGATTGAGCCATCAAAAATAACTGTATAATTCCTGGAAAACACAGCTATTACACACTTTCTGAGTCAGCACTGTATGTGCAAAGAAATTTCAAATACAACAGCAGAGTATTCGAGATGCCATAAAAAAGTTGTTAAAAAACACAAAACATCACTTTAGAGTGTGTCACGCACATAAAGTAAAATTATTTTACTGAAGTGCTGAAGGCTAATTGGTAGCATTGCATATTTGACATAGCCTAGATTAGTTTCCTAAACTTTAATGCACTTTAATGAAGTGTGCAAGTGTAGGGAAATACAAATATCAGGTTGGTCTTGACATGGGCAGATACTCAAAGTCAGGATCAAGTTCTGTTGTAGTCCACAATTACACATTACCTGGTTGTCAAGCTCTTAGAGTTGGACCGAGCAGAAACATTGAGCTGTGCAGTTTCTGTGGCTGAAATTTCCCATCCACTCTAGAAAGTTCTGTGAAGTGTAGGGTGACTGCTGGCCTAGTGGGTAGGATACTTGCCTCTGAGTTCGAATCCAACCTTCAGCACACCACCACTGGGTTCCTGAGCAAGACCCTTAACCCCAAGCTGCTCCAGGTTATGAAATGTAAGTCGTTTTGGTGAATGCTATAAATGTAAATGTGTCTTGGTGCGGTGGGGATGGACTGTCTTGTCATGGTCGGCAAGAGTGCAGTGTGTTGCTGACCCAGCATGCGTGACTGCAGTGCCAGGCCTGACGGGCTGTTTGTAATCAGGCTCATGAATATGCCATGAACAGGATAAAACATTCATGGAGAACCGTTTCGACTGCTACATAGAAATGGCTCCAGACTTAAAGTGCCTCCACTCTGAGGGACAAAAGAGAAGAAGAATGGAGAAAGGAAGAGGGGAAAAAAACTGAGCAATTGGAAGAATGTTAATGAAGTTGCCATGTCAGAAGACAGAATTTTGTGTTCCTCCAAAAGCATTCCTTCAACGAGCGAGGAATTCATTCTGTCACCGTCTTTCTCTTGCTAACGTGGCGGAGGCAAACAAACGAATGACCACCAGAAAGTGTATTTCATACGTGAAAATTAGTAATACTACTGTTTCCCTCCCTGTTTCTCTCTTTCTCTCTCTCTCTCTCTCTCTCTCCCTCCTCTTTTACTCATTACACAGTGACAGAGATGTGAGAACGTGTGGTGTTGATAATTAAAACCCATCCGATTTCCTTTCTTCTTTTCTGGCCTTTTTTTTCCCTATTGGTTTCGGTGAGCCTGCGGCAGCGGGGCTAATGCAGGGCACGTGTGCGTCACTAGCGGGACTGCAAATGAGAGAGGGATGGGAGAGATGAAAGACAGAGAGGGAGAGAGAGACAGAGAGGGAGAGAGAGAGAGAGAGAGAGGAGAGAGAGAGAGAGGAGAGAGAGAACGAGGGCTAGCGCTGAGTCACTGGTATCTACAGAAAGTTGCCTAGTGAGCATGCCCAAATGCACCGTCACATTGTTGATACAGGGTTCAGGGTTTTACACAGCCTATTACATGGCCTGTTCTTTTTGATCTGTTTAATGAGCACATCGGCATGCACGCGCTTTCTGAAATCACAGCCATAATTATTTAATGGAGTCACTACGAATGGTCAGCTGTGCGCTGTGTTTTGTCTTAGCCTCAAGGTGAAAGTTCACAAACCAAATTTACACTCTTTGTGCGTCACTCCAAGTGTGGTCAATCACACAAAACCAAGAGAGGTTGATGCTTACATGATTAAACAATTACCTCAACACATGAAGTCTCATGAAGACTTGCTCATGTGGGCTCTGCCTTACTGTTACCTTAAAATGTGTAGCTTAGCAAAAATAAATAAATAACAGTAGCACCATTACTCAAGTTTTGTCCATATTTTATTTTCTCTTGTTTTATAGATAAACATCTTGGCTGACCGATTATATTGAGGGTGAGGGCCGTTTTGTTTATTTCTTTTTGTTGATTTTATTTTTGCTGTAACTGCTGAATGGCTAGACTTCTCTCTGCCTGTACAGCGAGATAGAAATGCGCATTGCCACCTATAGTGAACTGAAGTAGCAGGTGGTCAAAGTTTAAAACTTTGCTGCTAATACCGGAATGAGGAGCAGGCACAGCTCAATCTTTTTTTACTGGAAATGTTTCAAACATGTTTTATTAATATGATGTTTAAAAAATTAGGGTAAGGGCATTTAGGGTAAAGGCAAAATTGCTTTATTGTGTGTGCTTTAAGCATTAATCCTCAGTGAAAGGACAGAATTTCATATGTGCAATGAAAAAGAGGTATTGCAGAGTTGTCTGTTTTCTTATATGGTTAGAGATGGAATAGTTGGATGCGAGTGATGCTTTTCCATGAATGCTCTATAACCACAGTGGGGCAGAAGCGAGGGTCTGTGATGATAGGGTAGGGGAAGGATTGCAGTGGGCGAGTGTGTGTATAAGACCACACTCTAAATGCAGAGCTGGCAGTGATTTGGTGGTGAGTCAGCTCATGTTACTCAGAAATGTAGCCTCCTCTGGGGCTTTGCCGTGGGCTCAGGGTTGACATGGAGCCCAAACCAAAGGCTTTTATTCCTGTGAAGCAGATCTGGCCAGCCTTACTTACAGAAGAAAGGAACCGGATCCCCCCACCCCTTCCTTTTTATTATTTGTGCTACATTTTTTGGCGGGCTTCTGGCTGCCATGCACCAAGGAACAGGGAGGATGGGTCATATAGTGGAGGTCTGAGGGAGTGTATGAGTGCATTTTAAGGGCACATGGTGTGTGTGTGTGTGTGTGTTGTATATGTGTGTGTGGTGTGTGTGTGTGTTTATTGTGTGTGTGTGTGTGTGTGTGTGTGTGTGTGTGTGTGTGTATGTATTTGTGTGTGGTTTTGTGTGTATGTGTGTGTGTGTGTGTTTGTATGGTGTGTGTGTGTGTGTGTGTGTCTGTGTGTGTGTTATATATGTGTGTGTTATGTGTGTGTATGTGTGTGTGTGTTTGTGTGTGGTTGTGTGTGTGTGT
>JBBJLS010000036.1:6576695-6606749 GCA_037577275.1 Bryconaethiops microstoma
TTCCATAAGCAGCACCGAATTTAATCTAATGAAGTTAAACGAGCCAAACCAGGTATTTGATTGTAGCTAAAATGAATATTGGACTTCCATGAGGAACCATAAAACCACTCTTTACTCAAATAATGTTAATTGTATTTATTAATGTTTATGTATATATATATATATGAAAAAAGCAAAAAACTGCAGAGGGTATTTGCTGTTTCCGCGAATTTGCCGGGGTTTCTGCGAACTATAATTAAAAAATCTGTGACTGAAGCTGTGAAATTGTAGGGGTTTACTGTATATACAAAAAGCCAGAAGATGGCTCTAGTCGTGGAGAAAGGCTGCTGGTTTACCTATCAGATTTGTACAAAAAATACATGTTTAAGTAAACACTAGACATCCCACTCATGCACCACAACACCAGAGTCCTATGACAACAGCCTTCAACAAATGTTTTAGCCTCCTCGCCCTAGCTTTGGCTTCCGCTTTTTAAAGAACAACCATGAATTCCCCAAAGCACCCCCTGGAGGATAGAATGATAAAACACTAAGGGCTCGACACCGTTACAACGAAGGTTCTGGATTTCATTCCCAGCTGGGTGGCTGAGGGTCCCCTCTTTGTGAGTATACATGTGTTTTCACCAAACGCTCCTAAACACCTGCACATCAGGTACATTGGAGATGCTAAATTGCCCCTAATTGTGCATGAATCTGTGTCTTCCCTGTGATGGACTATCGCCTTGTGACCAGGGGGCTCCAGTACCCCCGCGACCCTGATTAAGGATAAGCAGCTCAGATAATGAATTAATATGGAAGTATGTAACACAAAACAGTCGAAAGTGGTTCTGACTATTTTTAAAAATGTTTTCTTGTTTCTTGATCAGGAAAAAACACTTCTCTCTTGACTTACTACAAGAAATTCTTCCCACTGAAAAATTAGACATATCTCTAAAAGAAAGAATTTCAGTTACAGCTTAACCGGCTGATAAAAAAATACAGAATTCATGAATGTTTTATAAAAAACCCTTTTGCTGTTTTGCAAACATGTTTTCTGTCAAAACTGAGAAACTTATAAACTACTAAAGTAAAGACGCACTGTGCCACGCTGTGCGCAATAAAAACTCCCAAACCGTGCAGCTCAGCATTTCCCTTTGATACTCTACAATAAACCCAGAGTGAGACCACAAAAAGCCATTGAAGATGACATGACTTGAAATAAGTCTTTAAAAAAATGGTACCTGCTACTAGTACCTGCTACAAGTCTCTTTCCATTAATGTAGTCTTTGTTCAGCTGATGTCAGAAGTAATATGTTTACAAACCTTTTTCATGTATATGTATAAAAACGACTGTGAGGTTGGTGTTGATCACCAGGCTGCACTGAGCTGTGCTTTATGAATGATAGCCTTTAGTTTGTAAGTGTCTTTCTGTTGTCTTTTATGAAGAGGGAGATACTTGAATATATGGCTGACTGTATAATACACATGCACCTGACAAAGACTACATTCAAAAAGAACTACTTTTCCATTTCTCCTGTTAAGTTATCGTTGTGGAAATATACTCGTATTCATTTGATTTATTTTAATGGCAGCAGTGACGAGTAAGGTGGACCAGAATGGACTACCTCGCTCTGCCGTCGTGTCCTTTGCTCCGCTAACATGTCTGGTGTCCGTCCTCGGGTGCTAACAACACTTTGTGACGTGGGTGACATTGCCGGCGGAGTAGACGTGGCGGGCCGTGTGCTGTGGTGTGGGTGACATTGCGCTGACAGGAGAAGAGGAGGACTGTTCGCAGATCGCAAGCGGAACAGATTGTCTCTTTCTGCCCTGATCCCCACACACACCTTCCGCTCCACACGGACACCAGCCTCTGGTCCCGCACACGTCCATGCCTGTCAAAATCTTCATTATGTTCAAACAACAAATACACACACACACAATGGGGGAGAGAGTGAGAGAGAGGGAGAGAGAGAGAAAGAGAAAAAGTAGAAGAAAAAGAGAGGAAGAGGGAGAAAGAAAAAAAAAAGAAATGAGAAGAAAGTGAGTAAAGGAGAGAAAGAAAGTAAAAGAAAGACCGAGAAGGAGAGAGACACAGAGAAAGAGAAATGAGCCTTTGTTAAGGAGTCAAGAAAGTTGTCATTAATGATGTCCATTTAGGGGAAAAAAAACTTATTTACAACACAAGTGCTTTATAATGCTTTATGATGTTCATATGACACACAATTACAGGGTAAAAGCAAAATAAAAGCAAAGTTCTTTCTCACACTGGTGGAATAGTCACTAAGTCACCCAGAGTGAGAGGACCCCAGTGGTTTGATTGGTTGGTGCATTATTTATGTGGCATTTTTTAGTTGTGTATCAGCAAAAAGTTTCCCCAGACAGACAGACAGACAGAGACAGACGAAAGAGAAAGGTCGTAGCTCAATGATCACTGGCAGTGCGATTTGGAAATTCCACAAACAAAAATTGCAGTTTTGCAGTCATGCTTTGTGGCTGTATAATTGCCGCACGATTTATTTGGCCATATTTTTTAGCTTGATTATTGATTGAGCTACTTGCCAGACTTAAGCTGTAGCAGTAAGAGGAAAGCTGACGGAGGTGTTGCTCTGCCCTCCTTCTGACATCCAGTCAACTCTTGAATTGGCACCTCTTAAGAAATTGAGCTTAAAACAGTCTCTTGCAGTCTCTCTATTTTATTTTTACACTGAGCAGGATATTTTATTTTTATGCTGTATTTTGGAACATAGGAAAAACCAATAGTAACACGAAATGTAGGAATCAAATGCACTGGCACCCACATTAGTAATAGTGGGTAAAGACTCCCCCGGTGAGAAGAACTGAGCGGCTTTCTGTAGTACTTAACAAGGTTGGAGAATACATATTGGAGGATCTTGGACCACTACTTCGTCCAGATCATTTCCAGTTACTTGATATTCTTGGGTCTTTTATATATACCACAAGTTTTTTGACAGAGGTATTTTGGCTCAGATTGCCATTAGTTGTGTTTGTCTGTATGCTTGCCTTGTAATGGACTTGTGACCAGTCCGGGCTGTCTCTTTGCCTTGTATGCTGGGATAAGCTCCAGCATCCATTGCAACCCATTGGTTTAGATAATGAATGGATGTGTTTTGTGGAAACTGACAGGGCCATTGTGAAACTTTGATTTCGTGTTGCTACAACCATTTCACTGTGAACATGGAGGCGTGTTCTGATCATAATCCTGCTGAAAGGTGCACTCATGACCAGGTTTTAGCTTTCTGGCAGATTTTGGACTAAAATCTCCTATTTATTTAAACTCATTCATGCCATAGATTTTCACAAAGGCCTCAGACTGCTGGCAGCAAAGTGCAACAGTGATCCACATATTTTACAATTTTGTTTTTTTTTTTCAACAAAGATGGTGTACATGACCAAAACGTTGTCCAAGCACAAGTTTGATCTCCAGTGATGCCACACCTGTGAAAAGGAGTCAGAATGAAATTAGCCCAGCATATTCTGAGTGGGTAGGTTGGATGACACTCTTCCCAAGTTCTCCTCCATGCGTTTTGAGCTGTCCAATGATGTTGCATTTGTAGCAGTTCCAAAAATATGCTTTGGCGCTTCACACTACTCAAAGTGTTGTGAGATAGAAAGAGACTTGGATAATGAACGGAAGTGGACAACACTAAATTTCAGTGAAAATAAGATAAAAAAACGTAATTAAATCTCATGCTACAATGAATCATTTGCTAAAGTAGTGTAATTGAATGGAATCATTGTGAGGTTACCCAACAACTCTTGCTAAATTCTCAACATGCACACATATGACCAATGGAGTTCTGTATCACTGCACTGTAATTCAACAACCACTATGCTGCTTTGCAACCAAAGGCTACATTCCGAGAGAATTTCGGGGGTTTAGCCCTGCGGTCCACACTATTTTTCTATCTTGGACATTTGCTAAATTCTCCAGTGCTAAGCAATTGCTGAGTGTCTGAGGGAAGACAGACAGCTCTGTCTTTAGAGTGCATGCAGGTCTGCATACACATTTCTCTCCTAAACACACAATGGCAGCTCAGCAGGCACTGTTTCACAGAGGAAGTATGCTGTGTGGACAGGGAGCCTGCGGATGGAACACACACCGTGGGGCATTAAGCGCTCGCAGAGGAACCAGGCATCCCTTAAACCAGAACATTTCATTTACATTTCAGCTCTGTTTTCTACTCGGATCTGCTCCACCTGCTGGACCGCCTAAAGCCAGAGATGGCCCTTCACACCTGGTGCACGGGTGGGGGGGTGAGCGATTGAAGCTGGGCTGCTGATTGGCAGCTGTGAGGAAGTGTTTGGCAGAGTTTCATGGGTGCAGCTAGAGGGCAAACATGGAACATTAAGAAGAAAGAGGAGTCACTGCAGCAGGGAGTTGGGGAACACCACCATAAGCCACAATCAGAGGGAAAAAGCACTAAAAACTCCCCACTTGCATTACACATAAATATTGCTAAAATATGAATCAAAATCTAAAATGTAAAACTACTCCTGTAGCTAATTTAGTTTAATCTCAATGTTCAGGGTATTCCTGGGTTTATTCGCTAACTAAACTCAGCTTACTTGTAAGTGTTATATGAGCTAAATAAGTTTCTGTCAGACACTCGAAATAGAACGCAAAAAGATCGTTAAGCTCAAAGATTACATGAGAAATTCTCACTGAAATGTTAAAAGTCGTCAAACTATTGTTTTAAAGAAAAGAGTGCAAAAGACAGATTGACAGATTCAGGTCATTTTGGAACATTTCTATTGGTCCATTCATCATGAAATTTTGGGGGCGGGTGTACCATTTGATTTTATGTTTTGATTTAGGAGTCTGATGGCTTGGGGAAAGAAACTTTTCCCCATCCTTGTAGTGAAGGCCCGGATGCTGCAACACCAGCCAGAAGGAAGGCGGGAAACTGAGTCTGGAATGCTGTCACTGAGTCATGTCTCTTTGAAAACAAAACACCACAGTCAGAAGTAGTCCAGTTTATTGTCCAAGAAGCAAACATTGGTGAGTTGGATGGATGGGATAGTGGGCCGGCATGGACCCCGGCCCGCTTGCAACTCTTCCGCTTCCTCGCACACCACTTGTGATGTCCCCCACCCAATGGCACCCAGTGATGCTGTGGTCTGAGGGCCTGGTCCCCACAGCAAGCTGCGGTCACATAGCTTTTCCAGCAGTCTGTCCTCAAAGTAAGTTATTTCTTTACATCTTAGTTGTAGAATAGTCTGAGAGCGACAGAGGTGTGCTTCAGTCATTTTGACGCACATGCGGGCAGAAATTTTATGTGAGAGTCAACTATCGCTACACTTTTATACCAAATGATGGATCCTAGAGAGGCCATTGCGACTTAGCACACCTCCACCTTGAGAATCAGTGATGATATAAAGTCATATGCAGAAGTTTGGACGCCTTTGAGCAAATGACATTTTATTAATTTTCGATATTAAAATAAGTACACATCCTCTGCAGAGACCACATGTCTTTAATGCATGATTGCTGAATTTCACATATTGTAAAAATAAATACTCAAAAATATGTAATAGGAATAATAAAACGTTAAAAGTTGTCTGTTTAAAAGCCAAAAGTGTGATTTACTATATAGCAAACTACACTCAAATTTACAGCAATATGCCATACTTACGTTTGTTCTCAGTAGAGAATGTGTTTCACTTGTTTTAGTGTATTTATTTATTGATTTATTTACTGGAATTCATCTGCAGGAAGGGCAGACAAGATAGGGGAAGGAAAAATGAAAATTCTTTCCACAGATATTATGTGACTAATTCAAATAGATAAAAGAAATATATACTATCGTAGGAGACAGCTAATGCTAGCTAAGGCTGTTTATCTTTTTTTTCCCGGTCATCCTGTGAGTAGGAGCAGGGGCGGAGTGTGTTGGAGAGACATGCACTTGAGGTTGTAAATTTATATGTGTATGTGTTCAGCTTACAGAGAGCTGGTATACATTGAGCTATGGGACAGATTGAGTGTATGTGATTAGACAGGCTGTGTGTGATGAGGTGATCTGTATTCCCTGCACTTCGGACAGAAGGAGAAAGAGATAGAGATAGCAGATGGAAATAGTTCTTCCTTCCTTCATTTTTCTTTCTCTCTCTCTTTCTCTCTCTCCACCTGCCTGCTTATATTATGCTGACTCAGTGGCTGTGTACGTCACACACACACTGCCCGCAGAGCTAGCTGTCGACCCACACACGCCGACAGATCAGGATACATGTGAGCGGCTGCGTGAGTTGCTTTTTAGAATGTGCAGTGTAGGCATACGCAGTCAGCGTGGTCATGTAGGTGCATGTGTAATGAAACATGGCAGTAATGCATGTTGCTTTAACTCTTCAAAGACTGAATTCCTTAAAACAGTGATGTTCCCTGGAGTGAGAATTTCCCCTGTTATTCTAGAATTACGCACCGATATTTTAGAGCAGGAGAAATCTCACCCTCACAGAGCCGCTGTGGGTGCAGGTGATTAACTGTTTGAAGACTGAAACCAAGTGGATTCCTGTCCCCTGATTGGCTGGAATAAAAACCTGCAGCCACATCGGCCCTCTGTGTATAACATTTGACTCCACTGTTCAAGAGTTTCACTGTAAGCTGAAACAAGGTCCCGGGGCATGACTGTTTTATCATAATACTGAAATCTCTATTCTCTAGCATTTTAATCACATGACTGTGATCATACTCCTCAGGGGGCAGCCAGAGGCCATCGCATATTTCTAATCATACTTCTCAAACAGTTGAAGCAGTTTCTACTAAAATTTCAGAAATGCTGATTTGATGGATGGCGAATGTGTCTTTTTGTAGCATTTTGAAAACAGTATATGTAGATTTCTGTCTTTGTGTCTGATCATGTGTTTGTGCATTTGAATGTCGGTAGTGAACAAATGTCCCACCTAACAATAGTCAGAAATATGGAACTTCTGAAATTTTTGAATTATATGTAGATACATATTTTCAGTTTTCAGCTATATATATGTTTTGAAGTGCCATGACTTTTGGACTAAAACCCTGCAGCTCCATTTTGTTTCAATGCCAACTGCAGTTTCCATGAGGGATGGACCAATAGAAATCCAAATGACAAGAATCCAAAATTATGTGGAATCTTTTTTTTTGTATAGTTTATATATACAAGGTTTAAAGGAATAGCTCAACAAAAACTCAAATTCACAAAATTGTCTATATAGTCAGTCTTTCAGCACTCAGACATGTTTAGTGTTCAAATTTGCAAACATTATAAGTGAGTAGTCACCAAATATTTTCTCAAATATTTTCCCGCTCAAACCACATCCAGCTCTTCAATAAGGTGCATGTGCTTCAGGACACAATATAATTGATAAACATGAACAAAATGGACAGCAGACAACATCAGGGCTAGAGAGGACAGATCTTGGATAAGACTCCTCCATATTTATCATGGTTGTTGCCACAAAAACGAACCTAAACCGCTTTGGCAAATCTGTGCCACCTCTTTGAAGAGCTAGGTTCAGTTTGAGAGAGTTGAGAGGAGTATTGGGGATGTACTTCCAGTGACTATTGTCTTCGCAAACAAGTCTTGACTGATCAACTGCACTGGGTTAAGTGGAAAATTGATTACATTTGATGTAATGCTGAACTCTTGCTTTAAGATAAACCATTAAGCAAAATTCCAAAACTAAACCTGTATTCCTTAGACAGACTCACTACACCTCAACTTCTGTTTTGAAAACCTGAAATTCTTTTTTTTTTTTTTTGTACTGTTCATATTTGTTTGTAATTAGTGTAATGAATTTTGGTGGGGGGTTTTCCAAGCAAGAACTGACAAATGTCCAAGATAGATGATTTTAAATTGGCAAAGGAGGTTAGGGTTAGTTTAAGTTTTGACCTACAGTAATACCTAATTCAATTCACAAAGCCAGAGACACAAATTCTTATGTGTGTGTGTGTGTTGATATACTTAGAAATGTGTGTTCACGAAAGAGCGGATCTGCATGTCTAACATATTATCCTGTTCTTTCATCGGACAGGAAATGAGAGATCATTCTCTCTCTCTTTCTCTCTCTCAGACTGAATGGTTGAATCACTGTGTGTTGATGGAAACTCTTTGACCTTGTGGGCCCGTAAATTGCTTATCTCTGTGAAATCAGTTTCCTTGACCCCTTAATCACTATCTTGGTCTTTGATAAACGATGTACATTCTTTGATTGAACTTATAAATCAATTTCTCTTCTCTTTGCATTTTTTAAAAACATGGACAGTAGGCCTGACTCACTACCTTGCACATTCTCTCTCTCTCTCTCTCTCTCTCTCTCTCTCTCTCGTGCTCTCTCTCTCTCTGGCTCTCGCTCTTTCTCTCTCTCTCTCTCTCTCTCGTGCTCTCTCTCTCTCTCGCTCTTGCTCTCTCTCTCTCTTGCTCTCGCTCTTTCTCTCTCTCTCTCTCTCTCTCTCGTGCTTTCTCTCGCTCTCGAGCTCTCTCTCTCTCTCTCTGGCTCTCGCTCTTTCTCTCTCTCTCTCTCTCTCTCTCTCTCTCTCTCTGTTCTGACTCTGGTATCTCTGTGTATGACTGCAAAAGGCTTCACTATCACTCTGGTTCACACAGTCTGGAGCCTTTAGACCGTCCACAGAGACGAGCATAAGCCTGGACACAAACGCACACACTCAAACACCCTTACTTCAGTTTCTGTTTACTCCCCTCTACGAGGCCGATCTGCTTTAAATATTCATTGCACCACGGCCATGTCCTGTCTCTGGCCAAAAGGGAGCTGAATACATCTTCCTCGAGGCCTGTCTGCCATTCTCAAAGCTTTTTTTCTTTGAACCGTGTCATAACGTTTGATTTCTGTCTCTCAGTCTCCAGGCAGGAGTTTCACTGCAGTTTCACTTTCATGCCCTCTTCAGAGATGCCCCCAGTGTCCATATAAGATACTTCACAATATTTAAGTGTCAGTCTGGGTGTATGCGTCAGACATACTGTATGCGTTCAGTAGTGAAACCTGTACATCTCTAAGAGAGATGGTGCAAAGTGAGCATGGCTGAAGAGACAACTAGGCTATTGACTGACTGACTAGTTAGGTGGTAGGGTAGGTAGGTATGTAGGTTGTATTGTCCTTTCAACCATATACACACAGTACACAGTGAAATGAAACAGGATTTCTCCAGGACCATGGTGCAACACAAGAACAGAACAGAACACCACAAGACCACAAGTGAAGAATGCCAGAAAAACACAAGAGCAACAATACAACCGGACAAGACAACATTTAGTACAATCGACAATAGCTACGGTCTGTATGAATACAGTAATTTGGCAGATACTGTATTCTAGCAGCGGAGAGCTGTATTCAAAAAAATAAATAACAGCGTGAACAAAAAATAAACATGTATGACTGTGTAAATAAGCATATATGACTATGTTCAGAAAGAAAACGTTACTAGCTGGAGTAAGATTTACTTCCGCTAAATTTCACCTAGCTGTCATGTCCTCAGTTGTTGTAGTACCCCATGCTACCTCCTGGGGGAGGTGTTTCTCCATTCAGTTCATTTTATTTATTTTATTCATCATTTTATTCGTTTTTTCTTCCATACTCTCAGGGAAGAGCATAGGTTAGTCACAGCCATTATCACACTCACTACTTAAGCTCTGCCTCCTCACTATTTAAACTGCCTACTCTGTTCAGTCATGAGTTGCTGTCCAGTGTTAGTCTCCTTCGTAGCTATTTCCACTCTTCTTGATTCTCTTTGAAATTGTCCTTGTATTTTCTTTGCATTTTCCTCAGATTCTCTGCACAGCAACCCTCCAGACTCTCACCATGCTTGACAAACTTTTTCTTGTTTCTCTCCAACACGATCACCTTCTTAAGTTTCCTTTTTACACTATTTTTCCTTAGTTGTCTCTCTCATTTTGCTGTTCCCCCTCTCACACCTAATTTCCCTTTATTCTCAGATAAAGTTTCTCTTTTTCACTTTTCTCTTCTTCATGCTCTCGCCCACTTTCTGCCGTTCTGTTTTGTTCCTTCTGGCCTCTTTGCTTCCTTGCACCCTCTCTTCTTAGTTCTTGCTTCTTCATTCCTTTATGCTTCCTTGCTCCCTTGCTCCCTCTCTCCCGTAACAGTAGTGTGGTAATATGAACTAAGACCAAGTGCATTAATTTGTCTTTTTGCGTGAACATTACTGTGCTACCCCAGTCCTCTCACTGAACACAAACTCATAAAAAATGTTGAAATGGAAAATTTGAAATTGACTGCCTGTCTGTCTGTGCTTATAGACAAGCGGTTTAGAGAGAGTGGAGGTTTTTGTTCTTTCTCTTTTTATTAATTTCAAACTATACAAGGTCCCAACTATGCAACTGCTCAGGTGAAGACAAGACATTAGAAAATAAAATGGCACAATTAACATCAAATTAATGAGAGAAACGCTGATGTATGCATGTGCAACAATGTGTCCGAGTGAAAAAAGGAGGTTAAAAAGCTCTATAAACTCAAGATGGTGGCTATGGTATTAAAATATTTTTTATTTACCACAGAAACATTACAAAAGCAAGGAAAGAAACCATTTGAATGAAGTGTGCATGGCTCTTCCCCTTTAGCCCAAATATCAGCCAAGATTGTTTGGTGTTTGAAGTTGTTCTCTCTGATTTTGCACGCATATAAATTCGCATGTTAGCATTTTGCAAACTGTATCAAGTGTTACTTGATGTTTTGTTCAAATGTGAATAAAAGCTGAGAAATATTTTTTCTCCTAAATGATGCCTCTTGTACATCGTCATATTATCTTCTGGGAGACGCCTGTGTCATTTCCAATCAAGAAGAAACTTGCTTGTAACTAAGCCAAAATTATTAAGTCAAAATTTTCCAGGGGTGTGAATAATTTAGTTTATGACTGTATATATGTGTGTATATATGGCTAAAAAATAAAAAAAAAAGAGACTTTGTGATAGTTGCAGCTTGTAGCTTCAGTGCCAAAGTAAAGAAGCAAATTCAGACACTAAACATGTCTTGCCTGATTGACTATACATGAGGTAGGAAGACATTTGTGTAATTTTTTGGCTGAACCACCACTTTAAGTGCAGGGTTAATATGCTATCTAAGTGTGTGTGATGTGTGTGGGCTGACTCGTTTAGATCTCAGGCCTGAGGTGAAATCTCCACTCTCCTCCACTGTATTTGTCCGCTGTGTCAGAGAGGGGAAGCAGCACGTTGCAGAAATTAGCTGTAAAAAGGTTCCTGTGGCCCACTGGAGTGAGCTGTAGGGTGGGAGTGTTCGGAGTTCCTGAATCTGGGCCCCATTTCAATGGCAAAACTCACTGAGTACAGTGGCTCGCACTCACTGGCCAAGCAAAAATGCAGACCTTGATTTTTTTTTTTCCTGTCAGAGTGATGACAGGTGAGAATGTATGTGTGTGTGTGAGAGAGAGAGAGTTTGGAGAGTGAATGGACTAAAAGCAAGACTTCTACATGTCATATCTAACGGATAAGGGCTCTAAAAGCAACTTTTTAGACAGCTACACTTTGATCACTTGGTCATCACCAGACTGCCTATAGAAGGGGGTGCATTTGAGTGTTTGTCAAAAGTACCACTACATTTCAACTTCTCACCACTCTTTTCATTCCTTGGTAGTGTTCTCATACAGGACTGTTTGTATTATTTAAGTATTGTTTAAGACAAATAAAGGCATATTTTAATGGTTTTGTATCAACTATGTAAATCTCAGTTCACTTTTGATCATTTCTTTTGGCAATTTTACCTCACAGCACTTTATTAGGATCACTGTCATAAATGGGACATTAGTGGACATTGGTGCGACCAGAAGTGGTTTAAAATTCTGCACGGTGGAACTGCTTTTCCGTGGAGAATTAAGACTCTCTTCACATCTGGCATTAACATATCATGGGTCATCCAATCACAAGTAGACAGCTCTAAGTGCACCAGTTCACACCTGGCATTAGAATGCATCTCCACTTGCATCTCAAGTGACCACTTGGGATTGGCTCTCACTTCCCCGCTCTATATGGAAAACATTTACATGATTACCATTTGAAAAGACCAAACACGTTGTTTTTTACCAGTGAGAGGCAGCCATGCACTTCCCATGTCTAGTCTCCTGGAAATGAAAAGACTTATTATGATATTTAATAAAATAAAATATTTAATATGACGCTGTTGGCATTTGAATGAGTACTTTTGCTTATGCAGAGGACATCAGTTGAGTAGGTGGTCCTTTTCTATGGCCCAGGACAAATGCATGTACACTCTGGTTAAAGAATGTGGTCATATGTGGCCCAGACCACCTACGAATGTGGTCTAAGCGATCAGATCTCGGTGTGTCCTCAATGCAAGCAGACATCTATAAAAAGCTGCTCTGTCAGTGTTTTGACTGCCGTTAAGTGAGCTAACTTTCATCAAAACCTGATTAAAGTAGCCACATTCTAAGTTTGTGGCTGTTAGAGCATGGGTTCCCAAACCCAATCCCAACACACATTTTTGTGCGTTGTCTCATTTAGCACACCTGATCCGACTCATTAAGCAATTAACAAGCTCCTCGTGGACTGGCTCAGGTGTGTGAAGTAGAGAAAACAACTCTAAAATATGCAGAGTATGGGCCAGAGACATTATAATGGAGGAGGACACAGTTCATCAACTGTAAAATGAATGGGAAAGATCGTAATGGTCAACAAGGCAGCTGTTTATGGGAAATGTCCTGCCTCTCAGTAAAAAGAGCCAGTTGGGTTGCTTGTAAAGCCTCGAGTGGTATTGCCCTTGATGAGGGAGAGTGTTGGAACTGAGTAAAAGGTGTACTTATGCATGTTAGAGCTGGTTGAAAGACAAGAAGTGGAGTGGAGACACCAGTAAATGCTTCTTTTAAAAAAAGGTGTCCTGAAATCTATAAGATAACCCTTTAATAGTCCCACAAGTGGTGGTGGTGGCTTAGTGGGTAGGATGACCTCTGGACCAAGAGGTCATGGGTTCAAATCCTACCTTCAGCATACCACCACTGGGATCCTGAGCAAGACCCTTAACCCCAAGTTGCTCCAGGGAGACTGCCCCCTGTAGTTAGGGAAAGGAAGTTGCTTTGGATAAAAGCGTCTGCTAAATGCCGTAAATGTAAATGTAAGCAGGAAATTTGCATTGTTATGGCAGCAGGTGGACAGAAAAAGAGAAGAGCGTAAAAGCAACACAACCAAGTAGAATAAAAACTATACAACATAACAGTAAAATAAAAAGTGCACTATACAAATAATACAAGAATATAAATATAGAAGTTTGTGTGTATGTATATTGTACGGCTGATGCCCACAGACTGGGAGGCTTAAACCCGCATCCAGGAACACACAGAGACACCAGAGGAGCACAACGGAGCTTTATTCAAACAAACAAAAAAAAACATACCAGTTCCATAAGCATAAACACAACCACCACCATTCTCCCTGTCCTCTGGTCGCTCTCCCAACTACTAGATAGCCTGGGTGTGTAATGTGTGTACACATTAGATATATGTATGTATATATGAAAACCGTGGATACATATATACAGGTGCACAATGGAGTGTTCTCAGTTGCTTAGCAGCAGACATTAACAAACATTTAATGCAAGGCTAAAATTTAATGTTTATGCTGTAGCTTTTCACAGCAATATAGAATATTCAGTTTAAATGTAATCATGTGTGTACTGTGCAAGCATATTGTCTGCAAATAGATGCAGATGGGTACTGACAGATAAACAGTATTGTATAACTTAGAATCTTTATTTACTGTATTAATAGAAAGTGTGTTCAAAATTATATGGGTATTTTTAATGGCGTCTTCATATTTGGAAACCAGGCACACAAACAAACATGCAAGAAGATGCAGCTAATTACACCATGCCGTCTCACCCAGGATGTATGTCTCACTGTCCTTTAATATTTATTTTTGTTTACCACATTTATCTTAATAAACAGCCACTGTTTATTCAGGACCATGACACAGGGCAGAGTAAACAATTTGCAGGCAAAATTATTTGTTTTCCAGCAGAATACACCACGCTATTCATAAGTTCATTTTCCGTCACGTTTTTGACAGCAAGTACTGGAGGCTGCGAAAGGCAAGGTGCTAATATGATATGTTTCTATATTTACCTGTGCAAGCCTTTGTGAGCACAGTCACTAAACACACATTTAAAAAAGATGAGACTGTTTGCAACTTACGTTTTCTGTGATCTGACCATGTTCAGATTCAGTAGACTGCATGATCCCGACAGATAGTATGCCAGTGTCACTCTGACAGCATTCTGAGGTTGTCAAAATCCCTGGAGGCCCTCTGTAAGTGGAAATGGAATGTTTTTTTCAAAATCTGCATTCAATTATGTAGGACATGTCTGCCTAGAGTGGCATGCTTCATATCCAAACAAGGATAAGTGCCCTGGACCTGTCCTGGTCTCTCAGAGTCTCTTTGGAAAGGTCACTTTAGCAGTTAATGAGATAGAGTTGGAACATTATTGGTATTTAGGGGATGCTAAGGGTCTTCAGGCTGCAGGTGTTGGACCGCTGCCTGATGCAGATGTGTGGTTTGTGAGGATGAGCAGCCTTTGTTTGAACACCATGCCTACATTTTACATTGCTGGGACGTGGGCTGCAAATCCCTACGCATTAAATCTTAATCATAGGAATAAATTAAACACCTGGCACACCGCATTCCATGCTGAACACAAGTAGAACACACACACACACGCACCTTTGCATATTGGTCTGATTCCCTGCTGATTCTAGGCTGGTCTGCTTGGATGGCCCAGTCCAGATGTGCAACTGTAGAACATCAGGAGGGGCATAATTATTAACTAACATCACATTAAAAATCACATTTTTTTTTCAATTATAATAAACTTTCATTTAGTATAAAAATGGTTGTTGCAAGACACAAATAAAGCTATTTCTGGCTATTCAACTATGTGTTGTGTGTGGGTGTGTGTATATATATATAAAATGTCATGAAAAGTGAAATGGAAACATGAAATGGCCAAATGTGTCAGGTTGAGCATCTTTTGTGAGAAAGACATTCAAAAAGACAGTCATTGAGTTGATACGATAACATCTGCCAAAAAATCTTGCATTTAGGTCAGTTGGGAATTCGGTGCTCTCCAAAACAGCACAAAGTAAAACTAAAATGACATAACAGTCGCACAGTTTATGTTACTTCAGTTGTTTTAAGTAGTGGTCTCAGTTCTTGCAGTATGTTTTTCAGGAACTGTGTAGTCTGCTTTCAGGATATTTCAGAAAATCTTCAGGTTCCGACACCTTAGTGAAAACTCAACTTTGCACAATAGCATTGAGAAATGTCTGTTTTAGTCTTTTAACCCTGGAACGTCCACAGAAAATGAATTTCTTTATAACTACTTAGCATCAGGTAGATTTGGGAATGCTGAATTTCTAGGATGGTGGAAACTGGAGATTGTTGATAGAAATTTCATCCTAGGTCCTCGACTGTCAAATGATAAAATCTCCCAACACATCCAATTTAGAGAATGGGTTAAATTAAGTGTTCATCTGTTTTGTTTCCTTTAAGCTGTGTACAGTGTACACACACTTTTCTTGTGTACAAGACAAAACACTTTGTATTCACTGCTGTATGTCCAAAGAAGCAGTGAAAATGGTGAAAACCTTTTAACATGAAAATCAAATGTATCTGTAGTAATGTGGAGAAGGCCTCTATTTTTCGAGCACTCTCTTTTCATTCCGTTTCTTGCTTAGCGCTGTGTGGTGAAATATCGTGCCCTTGTCTGGCCTGATTGAGACGGATTTATGTGTGCCTCTGCTTCACATGGAGCTGAGGTCCACCCTTGAGCTGGAATTAAATCAGAAGTTTGACTTCAGGGTTAATTGCAATTGGTGAGGCCTGTTGCTGTACTGTCCTGTTTCTGTGTGAGTAGGGGAAGGACCTTGATGTTACTTCATTCCTAGTGGAGGTCAGTGAAACCAGGCTAAATCTGCAGTATCGGTCTGGGACGTGGGCATCTATCTGCTCTCGTCGGAAGTCCAGTACACCGTGTGAGCGCAATGTGCCAGGAAGAGAGGTTATCTGGCGTCATTTGAATTGGGGCTTTGTTTGGTGTTGGGCGTATATTTGATTATATTTGAGCTTCCTTTTGGACTGCATTCCCAGAGAACACTGCAACTGTAAACACAGCACTGAAGTTTAATAATGAATGCTGGAGACCTTGGAGTCAAGGACAGATTGGCTATGAGTAGACACACACATTCACATTTACAGCCTACACAGACTGAACACCTGGAACACAAATTACAATTGTACTACACTGTTAAAAAGTTTTCTTCATTTAATGTGGATTGATTTGGGTTGGGAGAGTTGATTTAAAAAAAATCTTATCTCTTATTTTGAGCTTACTTTACCCTTAACCGTCCCATTTTATTCCGGTCAAATCTGACCGATTTTCAAATTTTCTCTCTTGAAAATGCAGTTAATTTCATCAGTTTGTTCTAAGGTTCCATGATTTTGGAATGCATCAACATTTTTAAAATAATTTTTATTACATTTTGTGTGTTTTATTGAACTTAGGAACACTCATGGTGTTCCCAGTCAAAAATGAACGGTCATTAGAAATTAATTAGTACAATTAATACGATTAATTACTACGATTAGTGTGTAAAATAGAGTTTAAGAACATTCCCACATCCCACCATGCTGGTGCCTTTGAGCACACACACATATATAAACGCACGCACACACACACACACACACACACACACACACACACACACACACACACACTTTATGTCCCCCTATCCCCCACAGGAACCTATCTCCAATTCCATGGGGAACCACACCTGTTGACTATTCATTCAAATAAAATTGCAAAATTCCTGAAGAAATTTTGAGATTGGCCTGCCGCCCAAAATATCCATAGCAACCGCTTCCTTCACCTGAGCAACCATCTTGTCTAACTTTGCAACCACATAGAAACTCCCCAGCCAACAAGTCCTATACCCTAGCAACTACCTGGAAACTACATAGCAACAACCTCCTACACCAGAGCAACCATTTTTTATACCATAGCAACCATCTGGAAACTCCCTAGCAACCACCTCCAACACCACAGCAAGCACCTAGCAACACACTAGCAACCATTTGGTATACCATAGCAAAAATCCAGAAACTAGCAACCACCTCCTACAAATAGAAACTGCCTAGAAACTACTTAGAAACCAAATCCTACACCTCAGCAAGCACCTAGCAACATCCTAGCAACCACTTTTTATCCCAGAGGAAATTGCTTTGCCAGATACCATAGCAACCACCTAAAAACTCCCTGGGAACCACATCATCCACCATAGCAACTGCCTAGAAACTCCTGAGCAACCACATTGTATCTGATAGCAACCATCTAGAAACTCTTTAGCCACAATCTCCTACGCACAGCAACTGCCTAAAAACTACTTAGCTACCACCTCCTAAACCATAAAAAAACGCCTAAAAACTACTTAGTAACCCACTCCGACACCATAGCAACCACCTTTTATACGTTGTCTTTTTTTTTTACTAAATAAATCATACCTGTCACTTTTGACCGGGAACACGACAGATGTGATACATTTTAAGAAAATTTTAATGGTTTAAAACATTGTCTTTGGTAAACATTGACATGAGGTACTCTGTGATAAAAAGTACAAAATGTTTCATCTTAGTATGTGTTACAGTCAAAATAATCTTAAAAAAAAAAAAAAAAAAACGAGTTGTATGACCTTATGTGAATGAGGGCTACAAGCCATAAATAGGAAGTGGAAGTTCAAAACTTGTAATGTTCACATAAATTTGAGTTAGTAGAAAGTTCCATCACAACATTAGGTAGTAATATATATCTTATCATTGATTTATAATCAACTAACATGTTCCTGGTCAAAAGTGACTGGGGACACAGAGTGTTAAGCCTAAATGAACACAATAGGAGGGTTAAAACCTAAAGCAGTATCGGAAACCACTTCGAATGGGGGTTTTCTTAATCTAACCACAAATTTGGTTCTTGTACTCACTCTGTTGGGATTGGCCTTGGCATGATTCCCCCTCTGGGGAAAATCAACATAGACTCTGCCTGTTTAGATTGACTTTCAAGAGTTCCAGCTTCAACCTGGCTCCGACTCACCTTAGCAAAGCATGTGTTTGAAGTCTCTTGTGTTTTTACTACTAAAGTTCCACTTTGCTCATGTCTGTCTGTGTTTTGACCCCTTGCACATGCAATAAAAACCTGTCTTTTACCACCAACTTGAACAAACCCAACACTTTTTTAAGTTAAACACTGTTTTTTATAGTGTAGAATATTGAAACATGTTTAATGAGAAATTCAACTCGTGCGTAAATTGTTCATGTTGGACTTGTTAAAAAATTTCTACCTAATGTGCAGGTTTTTAGTCCTTAAAAATTTTAGTCCTTAAAAAACTTCTATTAATATAAGCGTATTACTGTCCATGTAGTAAGTAATGAATAAGCAATTGGATGTAGAAGTCCTGGAATTTGAAGGAGTTAAAATGTTATACAATGAAGAACTATGCTAATGTAATTCTAATATTAGACAAATGGAAATAAAGACAATATAGACATAAGATATCCAAAAAACCTACACTCAATAAATCATAATTGTGCGACCCTTCACAAGCATACAAAATAAATATATTTGAAATAACAATACACTCTAAATTCAAGGTTTATTAAACAAATTGTGCAGTTTGATTTGATATAATGTTGAATACAATGTTCTGAAAAGCTTATCCAGATTCACAACCTTGGCTATAAAAGACTGTATTTGTGCGCAGGGCGTGAATAGGACAGTTTTTCAGTAACTAGGTCAAGGTTTTCAGTAACTAATATGGAAGTTAAGAAGTTACAAGGGTGAGAAATTTGAGTGTTGTCTTACAAACACCGGTCAGCCACAAGTCAAACCCAGCCACAACTGCCAAGGGTTTGACTTTCTTGAAGTTGATGTGTTGGAAGCAAGAAAAATGAGCAAGTGTGACATGAGCCAAATTGTGGTGTCCAGATGTCTGGATTACAGCATCTCCAATGTGGCAGGTCTTGAGATGTGGGGTGTAATTGCAGTGGTTAGTGCCAAAAGGTGGCTAAGACAGGATGGCCAGTTAATTGGCAACAGGGTCATGGGCACGTAAGGTTCATTGATGCGCATTCAGAGCGAAGGCTATTTACTACTGCACAAATTACTGACAAAGTGATGCCTGTGACAGAAAGGTGTCAGAAAACAAAGAATTGTACGTATAAGTACTTATGGTGACCCCTGTCCACCACCGATATGTCTACAAAAAGGCATGTGAGCATTAGAACTGCACTGCTGAGCAATGAAAGAAGGTGGCCTGGTATGGTGAATCACATTTACAAAATAAATCCTTTACATCATGTGGACAGTCCAGTGTGTGAGTCCCGGAAAAGAGATGGGACCTGGATGCTATGTGAAGAAGGCAAGCTGTGTGAAGAGGGCAGTTTGATGCTCTTGGTAATTTTCTACTGGGAGACCTTCGGTCCTGGCATTCATGAGGATGTTACTTTGACACATACTTCCTAGCTAACATTTTTGCAGACTGTGCACACCCAGTGGTATTCTCTAATGGCAGTGGCCTTTTTCAGCAGGATAACGTACCCTCCCACACTGCAAAAGTTGTTCTGAAATGGTTTGAGGAACATGAGTTCAAGGTGTCTTGACATCCAAATTCCTCAGATCTCAGCTGTGGGGTGTCCACACAAACAAGGCCCACCTCTCAACTTAGGATCTGTGGTTAATGTCTTGGTACCAGACACCACAGCACACCTTCAGAGGTCTTGTGGATTGATGATGTGACAGCATGAGGGGACCTACACAAAATTAGGCAGGTGATTTTAAGGTTATGGCTGATCAGTGCATTCAAGTCCCTGTGAAAGAGCTACAAAGTAAATGACGATAACAGTTTTCTGGTAAAAGCTGACATTTCTGTTATACTCTCATTCTCTCTCTGTCTCTCTGTTACTTGCTCGTTCTGTCTCTTTCTTACACACACATAAACACGCAGTAGTCCAGTGGTCCGTGGCTCGCCTTCCGCCCTGACTCCGCAAAAATGTGGCCTCTTTCCAAAGTGGTCATTACAGCATGTTGATTTATGTGTCCTTTGCTGTGATGTGACGATGTCCCATTTCAATGCTGGCTGAGGGAGATTGATGGGCTCCTGCGGTGCCCCCGACAGAGAGATTTACACACGCTGGTCAGGGCTTCTGGAACAGCCACCACTGTCTGCTGTGATTGCCTTCAGACCTCCTGAAGTTTAAGATGAATTACCCCAGAGAGGGGGCCTCAGGTGTGCTCGTCTGTGTGTGCGTGCGTGTGTGTGTGTGTGTATTTATGTATGTGTATGTAAAAATTGCTGAATTTACTGTAGTTTTGGCGCATGGAACTTGTCTTGGGTGACAAAAGCGAAGCTTTCGTCTGTACTCCACTCACCACGTCTGTGGTTATATAACCTGTCTGCACTTTTGAATCATACTTTAATAACACACACACACACACACACACACACACACACACAAGCTCTGTATTTGGATTCCTCAGGGTATAAAAGTTATCACAAGAATATGAAGGCACTCTACATTGTACAGTTACTATAGTAATATAGTGTACCATTAAATCTCATTTAAGGTACACATTTGGACCATGTTGTACCTTTAAGGGTTCATTTTCCCATTGTTGGTTCTTTGGGGGATTCAAAGGTACATCTCTGTCTTTACAGGAGCTTGTAACATTATTAAAAAGTAAACATTTGTTCTTAACCTTAATCTGCACTAAAGAGTCATTTTGGAAAATTTCTTTGGTCCATTCTTCATAAAATGTAAATGCACACAATGTAAATGTACTCACATAAGCTGGCATTTTCCAAATGTGTAAACAATATAGAAATGAAAAAGAATTTTTGAAGCTTAATCCTAAACCTAACAATTATCTTATGTCCGGCACCCAAAAACCCGTCAATTTACAAAGGGAGGACCCATCTGTTGCTGTCAGGTCTGTGGACAGTGACTGTGGGTGGCCACTAGGGGCTGCCAGAGGTTTGGTTTTTGTTAATTCTTGAGCACACCGGGTTTGTGTTAAGTTTATTACTTGTTGCAGCTGCCGGTGTGCTCAGGAGACAAGTGTTTGTGTTTTGTGATCGGTTTGTGGGGTTTGGGGTGTTGGTATTTAGTGTGTGACCGACCTGCGTGGTGACCTCATGATTCCTGTCTCCTTTTAGTTTATTGGAAGCTGCAGTTCTGAGTCTGGCTCTCATGCCTGTTTTTGTTTTGAATAAATAAAGAATGGATCTATCTGCATTGGAATTCTGCGAGTGTGCCTGTTTTATGTGCCGGGAAAAGGAGGCCCGACATGACAGTTGCTCTGATATTGCAGGTTGGCTCCATTATCGGCTGATCTCATAACATTTAAATATTATGTCCTGTCCACTCTCATTTACAATATTCATGCCATATTGACTACTTTTGAAACTACTTTTATTCCCATTTTAACTATATTTAATATATTCTTGTTTCCTCTAAGTCCCCTGTTCTGCACACTCAGCGCTCAGGCTTGGCTGCCAAACGAAGCCCTTTAATTTACTTTTAATTGGTGGATGTAAACAGAGGTGCAAGGTCAGTGTGTTCCAGTCGTTGGCATGGCAACTGTGTCCAGGGAGACGAGCCAGGCTTAGCGAAGAGCTGCTGTCAGGATGTGAGCGGCTTTCGTCTCCAAAAAAAAGTTCCCTCGGAAAAGAAAGCAAAGAAAGCTTCTTGTCTCTTGCGCGCTTTCACTCTGCTGGGATTCACGGCTTGCCTTGCGGAGTCACGCCGAGCCTGGCAGATCTGGGAAAGATTTTTTCCCTAACAAAGTTTGAGAGACCGTGTGAGAAAGTCTTTGTTGGATTTTGCTCCACCACTGATGCAGTGGCAGTTCAACATCTCAGACAGAGCATTGCAATCACATTGCAGTTTAGGAGACATTTCTGGTGTTTTCATTTATTGGCAGGTTTAGAAGAGGCTGTGGATGGTCAGAATTCAAACTGTTGGTTTGGCTGTTAGGGTCTAGGGTAAGGCTTTAATAGGCATAGAACATTTATATTACATGGATGTTCTTCTCACTCACATATCTCATTTAAAAAATATGATTTTTTAGAGATCCATTAATTGAAAGGTTCCTTAAGTAACCAAAAGTCGTTCTTATACAGTAGTGGTTCTGTACACTCACATTATCTCTTTTAAAATGGAAACAAAATGTTCTTTAAAGGACCATCTACTGAAAAGTTGGAGAACCAAAAATGGTTGTTCGATGGCGAAAGTTCTTTAATGCAGTTTTCCTCAAACCAACCTGGAAGGTTCACATTTTTGCTCTCACCCTATATTTTGGAAATTGGGTTGGAGCAAAAAGGGGGCCATCCGATTGTCCCTAAGAACTAGTTGGAGAACCAATTGTAATGAACCATCTATTGAACGGTTCTGGCATCACTCCAAAAAACAAAGGGTCTAATGAAAGCCCAAAAAAGAGGCAGACCCTGATGTTCAGCAATAAGGTCGAGCTTATCACTGACAGTTCATAGAAGATATTTGGTAACATTTTACTGAAGGGTAGAATTTGTAAGGCTGGATGACACCTACTTAAGCCTTTTATGGTAAATTACATAAATCTACTTTAACATTTTTAAAGGTGTGTTCCAACAAACATCAGTCTTAAAGACTGCATTGGTCAATGTCACATCAGAAAGTGGCACGACAATTGATGCATGTCGGAATAACCTTTAATAAATGGTTATATACATTTATGACAGTTATGAGTAAAGGCGTAAAGATGAGTAAAGACATGTTAGGTCTTTTATTACATATTGTAGATGTTGTGAGTTTAGTGAATATTAATAGTCACTTAGAGCTACTAAGACTATCATGAGCACATCTGTAAACTCCATACAAGTCCATAATAAAAAAAGATGAGTTGTGTGAGTGGTGGGCCTTAGATAACACACCAGTACTGCTGGTTGTTCAGTAGCCTGCTTGCCTGGGAAAGGGGCTGATTCTGTACCTCTTGCCGCTTGGCAGCTGAGAAAACAGACAGTGGATTGGGTGGGTAGAGTCCTTTATAATCTCCCTTGTCTTTCCCAGACAAGTGGTCTATAGTTCCAAGAGGGTAGGGGGCTGAACCCTGGTGGTGTGCCGGGCTGTCCACGCCACCCTCCTCACAGCTTTCCACTTGAGTGCGGTACAGTTTCCATACCAGGTGGTAATGCAGCCAGTCAGGATGCTCACGTTCGGACGATTCAGGGATTTATTCCAGACTTCTTCAGCCATATGAGGTAAAAGCCGTGACTTCTTTACTAACTGTGTGGTGCATTCTGTCCAGGTAAGTTCCTCTGTGATGTGAACACCATGGAACCTGAAGCTACTGACCCTCTCTACAGTAGTCCCTTTGGTGGGATCCTCTGCTGCCTTAAGTCCACTATCAGCTCTATAGCATGCCTAATTTGATTCGGATGGAATGTACAGTACATAAACTGAGCAACAATCTTTCTTGATTCCAGTGATCGTTTTGACACTTTGAATTAGAAGTTTGAATTAGAAATGAAATGGGATGAGGCAGCAGCATCTCTGTGATCTTTTCCCTCTCATTTACTCTTTGAAATGGCACCCAAAAAGTAAACAGATTTGGAAGTAGCTGAGATGTTGCCAGCAAGATCACAGTCATTAATATCCATTTATTCATGCGTGCTCAGCAGCCTGCCATTTGCGTCATGTCTAATCAAGCTGTCATCTGTTGTCAAAAAAAAAGAGAGAGAGAGAGAGAGAGAGAGAGAGAGAGAGAGAGAGAGAGAGAGAGGAAGAATAGAAGGAGGCCTCTGGGGAAATCTGTTAGGACTGTGACGGGGTTTAGATTAGCCCTGTGTTCTGATGCCTCTCCTGCCGTGTGATTGCCTGTTCGTCAGGAGTTTTGGGGATCAAGAAGCTGGTTTATCTTTTCCAGGCAGGACTTTTGATCACTCTGTTAAGTGTCAGTGGCAGTAGCCTTGTTTTAAAGGTGACGATTGCTCCGAGCGTATTGCACCACTGATTTGGGGTAAGGCTTTCTGTGTTCTACTTTGGGAACGGGGAAACCATTTCTTTAAGAAAATCAAACAACTGTGGTTCTTCACTCCACTCACATCCACAGAGGAAATTATAGTAGCTATCAGATATAGACTTGTGTATTTCTTGACCTTGCAGGCAAGGCCTGATAGACATGTAGGCAAAGCAGAAGCACTGGAGAAAACACAACATCCAGACACAAAAAAGTCATGAGTGAAGGGACAAGCGTGAATGAAAATTACAAACATAGAGGAAAATGCAAAATAAGGGATTACTGTCGCTCTTAAAGGAACATTTTGACAAAAAACAATAAACCTATTATGTTCTTTTTACAAATGTAATTATTCAGCTATGATGATTTCTATAAAACAAAAAACGGGATCAGAATGTCAATATGTCTGCTGCTATTATAAATTGCTTCAGTTTTTTGCATATTTTTATTCTTATATAAACAACATTTTAGAAAGCATATGTGCAACTCAGTTTGAGACTACTTAACAGGCATGGTGTTCAGGATGCTAGTTTGTGAGGTATAAGCTTGTATTACTAGTCAACTGTCCAGTCCAAAGGTAAAGAATCAAAATATCTTGTCTGACTACATTAAGGTAAGCGTGTAAAGTAGATTTTCACCAAACTATTCCTTTAAATATAAGCACGTGCGCATGCAAAATCTTGGTCATTGTCCGGGACACAAAAAGTTGGGGGATATATCCCCCCCTGCTATAATGGTTTCGGTGCTCATGCTCCACACAGACACACACACAGAATAAGCTAACAATTGTGAAATGTGCTCAGATAACACACATGTGTAAAGTAAAGTGACCATTTTGTCATGCGTGAAGGCACCACAGCACAGTGTGAACAGTGAGAAATACTTCCTCTGCAACCCAATCACCAAGTGAAGCCAGGAACACAGTGCCTGGGGAGCAGTGTGTGGGCATGATACCTTGCTCAAGGGTACCTCAGTGGTGCCACTAGCAGTCCTAGGACTTCTAGGACTTCCAACTTACTGCCAGCTTTTAACCAAGTTACTGCCAGCCATGTTACACACTTTGACAAACCCTGTCACAAGGAAAAAGTCAGAGGTTAATACACAAGTGAGGAAAAACAGTTGAGTTTTTTAATATATTGGAAAATATGTATAAGAGATAAACAAGAGAACTGGTTAATCACCAAGATGCTCCTTGAAGAGGTGTTTCTTCAGACAACGCTTGAAGACAGAGAGGGACTCCGCAGATCTGACTGCGAGAGGGAGTTCGTTCCACCACTGGGGGGCCAAGACTGAAAAGAGTCTTAATGCTTGTCTTTCTCTTCTTTTGAGCAGCAGAGGTTCAAGACGAGCAGTGCTTGAAGTTCTGAGAGGACAAGGAGTGACATGCTGCTTGATCAGTGCTGATAATAACCGTTATAATAACCATGTGATAATAACCATGTGAATAAGACATCAGACACATACATGTGGAAAGTATGTAATCACACATTTAAAATGAAAGAAAAGTGTAAAAGTGTTAATATTTGACTGTGTGCCATTTCATGTCATGTGTTTACACGTTATTCCATTATTCACATGGTACTGCACGTGTCAGCTGTAACTTCTAAGCCTGAAGTGCTGAAGAGTTGAATCAGGGATGTGTTGAGCTTTTTGATCGCCAGCCTGTGTTGGATTGGTGCCCTCCAGGACCAAAGCTGAGTACTCATGACGCCATAGAGGAGAGAGAGAAATAGTGGGCTTGAGTCAGATGGGGGAGAGGCGTGGGCCTGGCAGTGTTTCGGGCCATTAGAGCTCCTTATGCGTCCTCTCCAGCACCCTCATCACAGCACCACAACACAGACAGTCATTCAGCCAGCCATTAAACTACACTTCAACCTGCCTCTCCTCTCTACAGCCAGGACCTTGCTGTAGTTAAACCTGCCGCTCCCCTGCATGTTCAAAAAGGAAGGTTTCTAAACACTTCTTGGCTTGGGCATATATTTCTAGAAACATTTATACAGAAACGGGAAACATACTACCTGTTCTCACTGTTTACTTTTGGAGGATTACTAATCCTCCAAAAAGAAACTACAAACCTAATCCCATCATGTGGAGGCTGTACTTGTAGTACAAATCTGAGTTCAAATCTGTTCTTGTGCTTCAAAAATGTGCTACGCTACGGTCACCAAGAGGATGATTACAGTAAAATGTGTGACTTCAGCATTAAAAAAGCCTTTTTTTACTTTCATGGCAAAAAAACTGAGAAATATGTGTTCAGTTGTTGTGAAAATCTACAGAAGATGGTGCTAATGGATGTTCTACTCAGTGCTGCTGAAGTTGTATCATCGGCTCCTTTACATATACTTTCGTAAAGAACCACTCACTGAAAGGCCCTTCTCTGGCACTGCTCCTAAGAACCTCTTATTTTTAAGAGGGCACTGCTTAGGCTGGACTGTGTTTAACCCTGCGTTCTACATTTCAGCACTGGACAGCGTCTAAATCTGCTTCTCCTCTACAAAGGCAAAATCAGACATGGATCAGATTCACTTGTGCAAACCTGTACCATCTGTGGTGCATCTCTCTTTCACCCTGTCTGTCTGTCTGTCTCTCTCTCTCTCTCTCTCTCTCTCTCTCTCTCTCTCTCTCTCTCTACCTTCAGCTGATACAAACATAGTCATCCTTGAGGGGAAGGAAGGTTTTCTGGACACAACAACAGTGTCTCCTAGACTGTGCAAGGCACAGTCTATAACGATATGTCAGTGATGGTGTCACACCACACTACTGATTTTTAACTGGTACTGAGGGGGAACAAAATATTGTACTGGGTATATGCCTTTTCCACTGTGACCACTTGGATAAACTCCAGCACCCCCATGACCCTGGTCATGAAAGTGGATATAATAATAAGTGAATGAATGAATGAATGAATGAAGGTCTTTTGTGGGGTGCTTCGGAATGAAAAAGCAGTAAAGAATAGTTAAAAGACACAAGACCTAGTACATTTTCTTTTTCTTTTTAAAATAGAACCAAACAGTCCAGTCAAAGCCAGGTACATGAGAATGGGTATGTAATATTCTTTTAGCAGTACACACATTATAACTACCTTAATTATCATCTGATACTGTCATATGCTTGACAGTATTGATAGTGATATCGAAATATTTTGATCATTTTGATACCGATGATATTGATACTGAAAGTCAGAAAGTGATTTGCATGGGTTTAAAAAACCATTGCAATTTAAAGGTAGGAGGTTAAATGCAGCCTGTTATAAGTCTGAGAGAGGAATCTAACTGAAACGTAGAGCTAGACATGCAAGAGGCCGAAGCAAGAGAAGGTTTGGCTTAATTAGAGGAGAACAGTGAGTGTTTAATGGCCTGGTTCCAGGTAATGTCCTGTTATAGGTGCAGTGACATTCAGAAGCAGCGTGACTGAATGAAATACTGCATCTGCGAAACAGACAGTAGGAGAGGATTGCAGGCATGACCTTGCATACTGAAGCCAAACACAAACACCAGCGAGATCTCGCGAGGAATAACTCCAGTGTGTAGTTAAATTTAATCAATATCATCAGTGCCAGCAAAATACCTCTGAGCCACATCAATAATGCTTGTTGGTATGAACATAATGTTTACTGAGGTGATTATTTATCTAATTAGCCATTTCACAGTTTGTAGAGATGGTCAGCATTGATCGCAGTCCACAGTGACTTTTAATGGGGCTGCAGTTGCACCTTAAAGTTTTGCTATGAAAAACAAACCGAAAAATATCTGTTTCTTTTCATCATGAAGAAGCTTCGGCAACATGGGAGAAGAGCAAATTACTCAGGTATATGAATGAAGATCTGTCCACTTTGGCTGACAGAGAAAGTGCCCACATTTATCGCAGTGAAGGGGGTGTTTCAAATTCACAGCTGGCTCTTGATGCTCCACCCCTTATATTTTTCTAGTAAAGTTCAGTGTCAAAGCGTGAAAGTATAGATCCAGAATCAGCTTACACCTGTTTCCTTGTAATGGCACTCACTACTCTACATCTGGCTCTCACTGGGTGTTTGGGACTTCTTTGCCAGATTGACCAATAAGATGCACTTAAAAATAAAATTAAATAGTTTTTCTCTTCTGGAGTGATTTAACAGTCATTTTTAACTTGTACCACAACCCCCACAATCAGGCTAAGATGGACTGCTAGGGGGCTCTTGGCTGTAAACCTTGTTATCTAACCCTAACCCTAACATGACCAATGTTATTGTTTTGATTATTATTCTTCCTTAACGGATCATATATTTATGCTGTGCTAGTTGATTGGTCTGGTGAAATGCATGACCAACAGCTGACAAAGCTAGATTTGATTATATTTCACTGAAGGTCCATGGAGAATATTTCTCTTTTTGATCATATTGCGATTCTAAATGGTGGATGAATGGCTTTTATTCAGTTTATTATGTTGCCTGATATTAAAGTAAGCAAAAACTTAAAGGCAACATTAAAACGGTCATATTTGTTTGGATTTTATAGAACTGGGTCTGGGTCCATTAAAACTTCGGAGAAGCTTCAGTAGTCAGCTGTGTGGGCCATGACGTTCATTGAAGAACCATTTTTTGTATAGAAATTGCAAGCACGAAGAACCATTCTTAGGTTTACAGAATCCCTGTGTAATATAAAGGTTTTATACCAATTTTACCTATTTCTTTTTACAACCAGGCCAAGAACCATTTAGGAACCATTTAGGAGTCGTTGAGAGTTCTGGGTAAAATCTTTTTCTTTTTTTTTTTTTAACAATAATTGTTAATGTGACCCAGCCATGGGTGAAAAGGAGGAAAGGTTTTTATGTAGCCCTTTTTTGGGGAGATGAAATGATTGTCATTTTCGAGAAGTCTTCAACCATCACCTTAATTATTACTATCCCCTGAAACATCAGGTGTGAAAAGTCACTAAATGAGGTGTGAGGGAGGCTGAATGGAGAAGCAATCTTGTTCATCACACACCTAATTCCCTGTACTTGAGTTGGGGCATGCGAAGGGGACTGCAGCTAAAGCTCGCCACTGAGGCTTTATTGTATTATTAGGCTCTTAAATACCTCAAAGCCAAGCACCATGACTTAGCTGCTCAGCATCCTATAATGAACACCTTCCTGCAGCAGGGCCTGAAGAGATCTGAAGTCTCATGTAGTGACATTTCGCTGCCTGCTTTTGTCTGTGAGGAGGATTTGTGAGCATCAGAGATTTGGCTGTACCTTTGTTACTCTTAGAAGATCAATAGCAACATGTGTGTAGGTGATATTTCATAGTGCTTATTATATATTTTTTATTTTTTCTGTGAATGTTTACAATTTCTAGAACATGTTTTTAAAGTAATAGTGATTTATTTCAAGCTTCTTGTGACTGAGATTTGGTATCTAGCTAGTCAGGGACTGTATAACTTATATTTAATGGCACATCGACCTCTTTCTAGGTCAGTATTAGTTTTTACATTCCACCAGTTTTAACTTGTTTTGATGCAGTTCAGTTGTAGATTAGTGTTAATACTGCCATTAATAATACAGTTTTGCAGGGGTAAAAGTTGTCACATGTCAATAGTACACTTTGGTACAGTGGTGCATTTTAACATTGGCATATGTTCACCCAGTGAAAACATAAGCATAAATTTCCATTTTCTCCTTGCGGCTTATTGGCTGATGCCCTTTGACGCATCCCTCGCAGCTGTAGTCCAGAATTTCCCCCGTGGAGCGTCTTGAGTGTTCTCTTTTTTTTTTCGTTTTGTTCTTCTTAAAGCCCTGTATTTTTATTACTGTAAATTGAATGAATTTATTACTGTATTTACCTGCTTATTCCAAAGAAAACGCCCGTGCATAAATTACAGTGCAGTATATACAGGGGTAATATCGGTATTTTACATTCTAGCACTTCGGGAGTTCAGTGTAAACTGTACAGTACGAATACGGGTTTACCTTTACATTTTCTTTCAGGGTAATGTATTAAGCTGAGTTTAAAATGAAATTAAAGTGTTTTGGG
>JBBJLS010000036.1:6607360-6633465 GCA_037577275.1 Bryconaethiops microstoma
ATACGGGTTTACCTTTACATTTTCTTTCAGGGTAATGTATTAAGCTGAGTTTAAAATTAAATTAAAGTGTTTTGGGAGTATATTTCGGGGCATATTTAGGGTTCACACCATAAAAACAGACATTTTAGGCCTTTTTTTAACCACATCACAACATCACAGTTTTTCACTATACGCGGGTGCTTTTGGAACGTAACCATAAACGTAATATTTCAAAATAAACTGTGAATAATTAGAATTATTGTTCAGAATACTTTGTTCAGAAACTGCCACAAAGCACAAAACAACCACATTGCCAGAGATTGAGGTAGCATTGTGGAGCTGCAGCTATGGCGGTATTGCCTCTGCTTTCTTTTGACGAATATTTGACCAGTGTAAGACCCTTAATAAAGCTACTTTAAACTATTCTTTTGAAGTACAAACTCCATCGTCTCCCATCTAGGGGACACAATTCAGTGACTGCAGCCCTGCACAGGAAACTTCGTGCCACAAGACATGAAGAGCAGGTAATCCTGACCATGTGTCTTGCACTGTTGCCCCAGATGTAGTTTCGTAGGCCTGACCTGTACATGACTTCCATACCCACCCACATCAGTCTCAGTCAGCGAGCAGCTGTGTGTAGCCCCCATGCCGCAACCCGAAGCAGATGCATGCGGCCGCCCAGTTGGATCCGTGTCCAGGAAGAAATGAATGAGCGTGAAGCCAAGGAGCGAGTGACCTCTCTCCTTCAGAGATGCACGGCGGCCTTCCTCTTGTGGGCACGGCGCCTTTATTAATGCACTGGCGCCTTTCTCGCCAGCCAGCGGAAGACATTACTGCAATTAATTTCCACTGTAATTGTTTTGCCTTGTATCAAGCAACACTTCAGGCTGGTGAATCGAAGGAGACTGGTGGAGGAAAGGGTGATGGGCATTTAATTGGAAAGGGAGGGACACAATCAGACCAAAGTAAACTGATTAAATAACCATCACAGGTGGTGTCAGACCCGCTGTCGCCTCCGTCATCTTTCGTGTCTTCCCTCTCGGGGGGTCTTTGAATTGGTTGTGTGGATTGCCTTCTCATCTTCACTTCCTTCTCTCTTTTTATCTTGCAGGTAAGCCCCCTTGCCGTGGCCATCACCAGGTTGTCGAAGTAGGTTGTCTTCTTTGTTTCATGCAGAGGTGCCGCCATTCCATAACGGGATCATCACAAAGGAGAGCCCGGAGTATTCATTCAGTGCCTCTCATTGATTTGTTGTCAGGAGTGTGTTCGTCTTCGCTACCTGTATGTGTTTGTCGCTGTGGGCTGACCAAGTTGCTGAATAGCTGACAGAAGAGCATATTAGACTTGGCTTTAGCAAATAACAAGGTTAGCTTCCCAGCACAATGACAGTGTTAACTTTATAACAAGCACATAAGTCGTAGGAGTGTGTTATTAGAGCTTGTTAGGTGGACTTGCGGGCCTTAAGTAACACTGTTTCTTTTTGAGGATGCTGGACCTGTGGGTGTCTGGTGATTTTCTTTTCTGTTAACATGTCGCTATGCAGTTGGAGAAAGGTCATGTCAAGTTCAGGGTAGGTGCTGCTGTAAACATGGCGAGTTCAGCACAGATAAGGGCAGCTCGAGTTCGGAGCGTCTGTCTGAAAGCGGATGATTTTGCTCTAAGCTCTAATCTACGTTCTCCTCAGCAGGAGAGTCCAATCAGCAGGCAGCTCAAATTGGTTTCCTTTCTGTTCTTATTAGGATCCACTCATAGCCTGGGTATTATGAACATAGTACAGGCTTCCAAAGCATTTTGTTAATTAACGATCTAGACGAGCCACCTCTAATGTTGAGCATTCAAATAGGGTTTTTGTAAATGAGGACTGAGAGGCTCGGGAAGATGAAGTGCTCTTTTTGTTGGGCCTGTTTGAAATTTCATAGAAATCTTCCAGAGCCCTTTCATCCCGCTGTTATAGATGTTCTATCTTTGCATCTAAATGCGTCAGAAGCAGGACACGGTGTTCCAGCAGGGTCACGATGACCTGCACTGCAGCGAGAAGCTGTTCGTACCTGTAAAACCCTCCATCTTTTCGCCATCAGAACTGAGAATTTATCATTCAGTCTCAGCAAAAGGAAGCCTGGTCAGACTGAATGTGAGTTTGCATGGAAGAAAGTGTGGTTCAGATAAAGGAATATAATCGAATGCATTTTAGCATCAATAATAGACGGATTGCAGAGTCAAAGGAAGATCAAAAAAGAGCGAACCATGTGACAAGATTATGGTGCATTTGGGGAGCTGAGATGGTAGAAAAAATCTAATTGTCAGTTATGCAGAGAGAACATGATGTGAAAAAGCCAATATGAAGATTTTTTGGCATGAACTTGCATTCTGAGAGAACAAAAAAATTGCATAGGAATATACACTACTGTCCAGAAATGTCTACATGTCTCAATAGTTCTATTCAATATCTTGTGTAGTGTAGATTGACATAATATGTGCTACACAATATATACTATAATACTACTGTTATACTAGACATGAGAATGTGCACTGTAAATGGTAATGATATACTTTGTATGGTTATAACCAAGTCAAAAGTTTTTGCATACCACAGGTTTCTGCCACTTGTCAATTTTTTTCATGAACTGGAGATTTTTATCCTTGTTAAGCATTGAAAAGTTTTTGAATGAGGAAATGTAAATGAAAAATTGCCAACATAGAATGAATCTTTAATAGTGCACGTCCGACATCCTATTTACTGGTTGTGTGGTGATGCCGCGTCAAATGCTAGACTTCCCTTAACTTTAAATGCACTCATTAACTGTTTCATCCCATTGGCTGACACATAGTATCTTGTTAACTATCTAACAGTTGTCCAGTGACCCATAGCATAATTATAATTGTATTAGGTGCATTTTTGTAGGTCAGTATTTTAAGTAAATACTAAGTGAGTTAAATGCAAATGTAGAAAATCTCAGTGTGTGCAAAAACATTTGACTTGTAGTGTATTTTACTCCAAGTGACATTTGCTGACCTCATTTAAAACAAATTTGTTCATTTAAAAGTGAGGGAACTGGTAAATTCAAGATGTTGCAGTTAACAATGAGTTTTAAATAAACTAAACCAAAATTTTTTAAATAAATTAATGTTATCTACTGCTACACATTCCTCAGACTTTGATCAGCCCTTTAAAACAAGAGACATTCTGGTAAAAATAAAAAAAAAATCGATAATACAATTAGAATTAAGTGATTAAGTTAGAACTACATATAATTAAAATTATAATTAATTTATAACTTCATCATAACAGTTCTGTTTATCTTTCTTGCACTACCTGGATGCTACTTTTTTTCTTACACATTCCTGTAAATTAGTTGCAGCGTTATATCATCTTAACAGTCTTAACAGAATCTTGCACAAATTGGTTTTATATTGCTGAACATGTTCATTCCAAACAGTAACGTGCTTCAGAACTGAATTACCTCTTATTGTTACTTTGAAGTGTTTCTGAGAAGCTGGTAATGATCTGTGTCTGAATGTGTTCCTGTATGTATTAGCAGCAGACACTGAGGCAGTGAAGTGCATTTATATGTCTGGCAGTATCATCACTGCTTTTCTCCACACATTAGATGCATAACTTATCTAAGTAAGGCCCTTTGCATCACATTTAATATAGTCAAGTGAAGCAGGCTAGATGGTGTTTATTATCAGTACAGCCATATTCACCATACACACTGAAACAAAACGAGGTTCCTCTAGGACCAGGGTTCAGTGCAAAAAACATACTTTTGCTAGAGCATGTGATTTAATTAGTTAAAGATCACTCCTTAAAGTTAACGTGAATGGGAGTGCATAATATTAGTAATATTTGCTATAAAATTGCGTTAAAATATCCGTTTGTTCAAAAATAAGCAAAAATAATTGACACTTTAGGTCGTGGGAGGTGAAACCTGGTATTACTGATTAATGTTATTAACCCCCACCCACAGTGTGATGTGAGCTTACAGGAAAATTTTGTTTAGTTTTGTCGTTTTTAGATTCATGATTGTTATGATCAGGCAAATGAGCAAAAAATGGTCGCTTTTGATTTTAGGTTGACTTCAAAGTATAGACACTGAGGTCTGTGCTACAAAAAGGCCACAATATTTACCAGTGAACCTCCCATGTCCAGTTCATCATGTCCTCTATCAGTGTGAGACTTAAGTGAAGAGGAGGAGATAGAAGTGTATATAGGTCTTACGTTTTTATGTGTAAATGATACAGTTAGGACCAGGCTTTTCTCTTGCTTTGGAGTCCAAACTGTTCCAGGAAATGTGAATTCACTTGGCTAGACCACTTCAAACAGCACATCTGACAACAAATAATAACCTATCATAATGATAACCTATGTAGTTTATGACGTGTCCTCCAGGATGAAAAGAAGATGGCTAATGAGCAAAAGTAGTCCAGCACTATAAAATAAGGGCTGTATTAGCTTAATGCATTATTCATAAAGACCGTAATACACTTTAAGTTGCTCCTGGAATGGCGTTTGAAAGAGGAAAGTGCTCTTATCATGCCGAGGAAACTGCATCTAATTTCAGAGTGTTTATGCTTTTGGTCCGGCTGTGGGGGAATGTAGCAACATTCCCACACAGCCGGACCGACTCAAGCCTTGTGTTACTAACCTGGCCTCATACAGCCACTTTAAAACAGCATTATCACTGTTTTCATCAGTGGTAACAAAAACATGTTGATATTGTAGCTCAATTTTTCAATCACTATTACATGTGTTAATCATTTTCTGACATTAAAACGAACGGTCAGTTAAAAGAGCAGACACTAACTTTTCAGTGCTGATTGTAAATCAAATGTGAAAGATATTCATTATGTAACCAACTACTTGGTAATGTGATTACATCATTTATGACAAGGGTGCTGCGGAGCTTCGCACACATGACATTAAAAGTTTAAACTGGTGTGAAGTAGGGGAAGGGGGTGCAAGCTTTTGAACCAGCACCATGCAAAAAACCAATTACTATTACACTGCTTACAAATACACACTTACACAAAAGCTGTTCTATGTTGTGTAGTACCACGCGGGGAGAATCAAGCTGTCGCATCTCAGAACAGAATAACCACACTTTCCCTTTCTGAATCTCGTGCTATAAACACACAATAAACAAAACCAAGCTACACTACATTTCCCTAGTCAATAATCAAAACTACACGGGAGACGTCCATCCAAGCTTGATGATATACAGTACGCTGAAAATCACCCGTCAAACCCTGACGGCTCAGTTCAGGGAGACCTTTAGTATGTTTATGTTGGGTAAACTGGGCAAACTACTGGACTGATTGCAAAAATGCCTTTATTATTTGTAAAAATTGGGCTTTGAAATAGTTGGGCATATGTTTTACACTCTATATAGTTCCCTAGGTATGTAAAGTGGCCCCTTTTGGTCACACATGAACACACCATAGCACGGAACGGTGTGAACAATGTAAAATTCTTTCTCTGCATTTAACCCATTCACCAAGTGAAGCGTCGCAGCACCCAAGGATCAGTGTGTGGGGACAGTACTTTGCTCAAGAGCACCTCAGCAGTGCCACTAGCAGTCCTGTGATTCAAACCCACAACCTTCTGATCACAGGGGCAACTCCCTAACCACTAAGCCACCAGCCACCCTGGTTTAAAAGGCATGGTCTAAAATGTACACTATATGGACAAAAGTACTGGCCTGACCATTGCACTAACAGGGACTTTGCATTGACATTGAGATTAAATCCATAGACTTTAATATGAAGTTGGTCCCCCTTTCCCGCTATAACAGCTTCCACTCTTCTTGGAAGGCTTTCCACAAGATTTTGGAGTTTCTGTGGGAATTTGTGCCCATTCATTCTGTAGAGCATTTGTAAAGTCAGGTTCTAACATGCTGGAATTGAGAAGGTACTTCCCCAAACTGTGTCCACAAAGATTGCCCTTCACTTGAAGTAAGGGACCATATAGGAAAAATAGGTCTGTCCATATAGCGTGCATTGAAAATGTATGACAGTCCTCTCACCAGCCAGCTTCAAGGCTAAGAATCTAATTTCACCACCAACCACTGTGATTGGGCACATGATTAATAAATAAATATTAAACGTATTGGGAAAAAAATTAATGTGTATGCGTGTACATATATGTGTGTATGTTTGTATGTATTTATACACACACACACACGCACACACACTCATTTATTTTGCCAATATGTTAAACTCAGCAAATAATGCGACTGTATCTGTATGGAGCAGTAATAAATTTGCATACGCTCCTACACTTTTGTTTATCATGCATATTTCATGTGGGTAGATTTTTCACAGAATTAGGTATGCATATTTGTCGAGGAATTCTTCAACTGTGCTTCCCGTACTGCCGAGGTACAGTACAGTTCTCTGTGACTATCCCTTTGACCTAAAGATGTGCAGTGAATGAAAATCCCCTTTTTTAATTCAAATCATGATTTTGTCATAATAACGGCATATTCTATTTATTTATTTATTTCGATTTCTAAGACTTCACATTTGTCTAGCTATTTCTAATTTAATATATATCTTGGCTCAAAGGTGACACCGGATGACATTTTATTATTTGATTGTTCTTCCGTCTCTTCCTCCCAGGATTATCTATTCATTTATTCATTTATTCTTTCATTTATTTATTGCCAACACGAGAAGCATTTGTTTTGACAGATGCTTGCTCCGGGGCGGCTGCCAAAGCATGGACAGATTTTCTGGGGATCCGCGCTACAACACACACTAAACACTGTAGGTTAGACAAACAAACTCAAGCGCAAGTCAGATTTGTGAACAATTATGTGTGCTGGGCTCTCTCGATCCTGTGCCTGGGCAGAGAGCCTTCACCGAAAGAAGGAAAGGGATGAATTAGGGCAGTGAGGGATACAGCTTGACCAACGTATCATTTTAATGATAAAATCAACTAATATTAAGATTCCATGAATGTATTAGTATTGTGAGATTGTATGTTATTAGTCTGCTTTAAAGTTAAGATGTCATTTAGATGTAAAGTAAAGGTCTATTGTTAGGCACCCGACTGCCATTTCGACCCTCTTATCCTTCACCCCAACCAGTTTCAGCTGAAACAAAAATGTTCCTAAAGCTCGCTCTCTGACATTATGTTCCCCTTAGCATTCATACAAGCAACTACCCATACACACCTCAGCTGCCTTACACATTTCTTTGTCTTGTGCGCCTACTACAACTAAATTACATATTTCTGAGGAAATTAGACAAAAGATCATCTATTTGGGCAAATTAGGGGGAAAAAAGAGTTTCCAAAACTTGAGAATGATTATATAACTAAAAGTATTAAAGTCAGATAAACAGCACTTTCATCTTAGATCAAGAGAAGAAAATCAAGCTCCAATCACATGCGGTAGTTAAGCTGAACAATGTAATTTAAATTCGCTATGGTTGTGAGCTCAAAACATTTAATGCGAGATTTTATGTACTTTACCTGCTTCAAAGCTAAGATATAAGGTTAAACAGAAACACGGTATAACACATTGTAATACCAAAACTCTCAGAGAGTTTTACATTTGTATCGTAAAATGATTTCCTGAGATTGGCTTATCCTTAATTTATTTTTTAAGCTCCATAACGTGGTAACAATCTCAGTTACATAATATTCATAGTGCGAGGTCTGGTCAGGACTTAAGTTTGTGTGTGTGTGTGTGTGTGGGTGTGTGTGTGTGTGTGTGTATGACTGTCAGCATCCTGTCTGCTTGACCTACCAGATAAAATCAGCGCACCTCTGTAACTGCGTTGTAATGATGGCTGTTAGCTATGAGGCTAAAGGTGGAGCGCCCCTACTGTTCGGTTTCCTTGGAGCAGTATTAATTGGTTTCGGATCAGATGAGAGTCAGGTACTCCTCCAGCATGTGTGTGTGTGTGTGTGTGTGTGTGTGTGTGTGTGTGTGTGTGTGTGTATGTTTGTGTGTGTATCTGAGAGCAGCTGGGCTGGAGCGTCTCGTCCCAAGCCTGACCTCTGTTTGAGCTCTCAGTCTGTTTTATGAGTGTAAGGCATATTAATGCAGCAGGGGAGCGCTTATCAGAGTTAAACACACACACACACACACACACACACACACACACATACACACACAGAGGAGGAGTCATGCCCTTCAACACTGCTCACTCTGTTTTTAATAATTAGCTACTCCCTTATCACACTCATATTTACATTCTCTGTATTTCTCTCTCTCTCCCTCTCTTTTTCTCTATCTCTCTTCCTGTGTCTCTGTCTTTCTGTATCTCTCTTTCTGTATCTCAGCATTTTTCTCACTCTCTCTGCGGATCTCTCTTTCTTTCTCTCTCTCTCTTTTTGTTTTTCTGTTTTTCATATGCATTTCATTCTCTCTCTCTCTTTCTGTTTTCTCTGTCTCTCTGTATCTCCTTCAGTATCCATGCCTCTTTCTCCTTCTCTCTCTCTCTCTTTCTCTCTCCCTGTCTCTCTCCCTCACCTCACTCTCTCTCTCTCTCTCTCTCTGTCTTTCCCTCTCCCTCTCTCTTTATGTCCCTCTCTCTCTCTTTTTCTTTCACTCACCTTCTATCTATCTTCTCCTCTCTTCCTCTCTCTCTACCTCTCTCTCCTATTTCTCTCTCTCTCTCTCTCTTTCTCTAAATCCCCCCTCCTCTCTCTCTCTCTCTATCTCTTGCTCGCTCTCTCGCTCACTCTCTCGCTCTCGCACTCTCTCTCAGCGGGCAACCAGCAGTTTTTTAACACAGTTTTGAAAATAATTTGTGAACTTGCCCAAAAGACAGATTGGCTGTCAACTTACTGCTCAACATAGTACATTTCAGAGGCTTGTGCAGGAAAAACATATCTCAGTAGTAAACTGACCTTTAGAAGTCCTGTAGTATGCCACGAAAATGCAGCAAGTGGCAGTTGTGCCTTTCTTTTAACAGTCCAGCCGTGCTCCACATGATCCATAGTGAGGTGGGGTGTGTGTACCTGAACCCCCCTACATATTTAGCCTCGCCTCATCGTTGTACATGATGAGGACGCATCTGCCCACACAGATGTTTGGAGCAACTGCCAGTGATAAGAATGTGCAGCATCACCACAAACAGAAACATACACACACACACACACACACTCATACACACGCACAACCGTGAAGTTGAAATGATGTTATTATTTAGCACAGATGCTAGATCAGTTTTCAGACACTGCGCCAGCAGTGTGAGACAATAATTAAATCTCACGTTATTAAGAACATTGTTGGTCATTAGGGGTTGTTTTGAATCATTAACATGCAATTTTGAGGGATTTTGTCTTTAGATCTAAGTCAAATATAAAAACACGAGTATTGCATTCTTCTAGACCTGCTCACATCTGTTTTTCCGGGTAATATCTAATATTAAAGGGGTCAAATCACGTAAAACTGAATTGTCCTTGCTCTTCTGAAGAAAAAAGATCCTCTTTATCTCACAGCCTACTTCAGTAACACTTCACTGAATGACACCTACATAAGCATTTTATGACAACCGACATACACCTACGTGAACATTATAAAGTGTTAGACATTTCACCTTTGAAAATGTTGGAATTAGACTTTATAAATATTCATGTACGTGTTCATGCAGGACAAACTGACATTATAAATTCGTAAACCACAAATCAGTAGTCTATTTAAATAGTGCTTCATTGGCAATAAGTGGCAACTGGCTTTTCAGTACAGTGAGTCATGATAATCACAATTATCATAATTATCGACATGACAATTATCATAATAATTATGCAATTTTAGTATAGGTGAAGCAGCAGCATTCAAATACAGTGCGGGTGCAATTGCCTGATTCAGGTTATTATCATAATAAATTGACCAGTTGCTGATTGCTTGTTTGGGGAACTGTTGCCAGTTTCAATCTTAACTGATTCTGACTGGGCCTCTCTAATTAAAATTAGAGTTGGAATTTAAAGGATCACTTCCAGAGGTCACCAGTGCCCTGTAAACATGCACACTATGTACAGATGTCTAAAGTCTGTCTTCCTTTGTCTTAATAGCGATATATAAGTCACATAAAATCCAAATAATCTAAAAAAAATTAAAAAATAAAATCTCTCACAAAAATGTCTGGTTGCTCTGTGCATTATCCTCACATTTCTGGCAAATCAAGCTCTGAAGAAAATCACATTTTAAGTCTGGACTGATTTCTTAACATTGCATCTGTTTCTTGCCTTTTGAATGTTTATTTCTGGACAGATTTTTAAAAAATGCAACAATTTCTATAACATTTATATCTTTCAAGAGAAGCCTGTTTTTACACATAAATTTTTCTTAAGAATAAATTTTCATGTGAAATGCAAGAAGTGATTTTAAAAAAAGACCTTGGACTTCAAGGAAATATGTAAATAAAAAAAAAACAAGAAAAATGTAAAATATGGCCCTTTCAAGAAGTTTCATTTCAAGTCTGGCATTCTGTCTTTCTTTCGTTCTTTCTGTCTTTCATTCTCTCTGTCGCTCTCTGTCTTTTCCACCTTGATAAATAAATAACATGCTGTTCTCTCTGTAGGAATAGTGGCTAATTATCAGCTAAAAATACAGCGGGTTAGTAATAATTACCGCGCACCCTTCGGTAGTCTTTAGCTGTTGTTATGCCAGCGGATGTGTTCAGTAATGCACCGAGACACATTCCCGTCGTCTTGGCCAGACACATCAGTGAGCATCTCCGCTGATGCGGTGAGACGCGAGCCCAGCACCCCCACTGTGACCTTGGGATCCTCCTTGGGACTCGCGATTGGAAGAGAGGAGCAGAGTTAGAGGATGTGAGAGAAGATGGTGGCACGGTCTGTGCCAGTGATGCCATATTTCGCACCACCTGGGCGTCAGCTGTGTGCTGCATGGATCGGAGCTCCGGGGAAGATGGAGCTGCTTCAGTAGAGACCAGATTATTAGACTGGATCAGCGCGCTGAATCTGTGCTCACACAACGGCTGGACGTGCTGACCGACTGTTCGTACCCTTCTCAGCACCTGTAAAACTGGGCCGGAATGATGCTCCAGTGCCCTCTAAAGGTTCCTCAATAGCTCTAGGAAGAACCTTTAATTGATATAAATCCTCTACATTATTTGGAGGTTCTTTACATTTTGAAAAGGTTTGAAAAAGTTAATTATTCATTTTAACTGAAAATGTTTCTAATAACACAGGTCAACATCAGAAACCACAATATACTTTTCTAAACCATTTTTTCAAACCATTTTTTCAAAACTGTACATGCGGGAAAACACTAAACACAGTTTTGAAATCAGCATGGAAAACACTACAAAACCCACATAAACTTATCTCTGATGATTTTTTACCTGTTGACCTGTGTAATTTATTATGTACAAGATAAAAATAATATGCAAGTGCAAAAAAATGTATTAACACCTCACTGAATGCCACCTGCATGACAGTATTCATGACACCTACATGCATAAACCATTACAGCGTTTACATAGATTTTCTAAACGCTTATCCAACAAGTGTCAGTTGCTGAAGGCTGTTTTTTCCATTTCAATGTCTCAGAATAAAAAAAAAATCTAATTGGAATAAGCCTTTATTAGTATTATGTAGGTTAATGTCACGAAAGGTTGTGTTCTTATTGCTGTCTAGCTGTATGAAGACACATCACACTTTTTGCTGCATTGAAAAGCCTTTGAAATATTTCATTTTGACGGAATTGTTTTTGTTTTTCTTTTTTTTAAAAGTGTACAGTGAAAGGCTGAAGCTTTTAAAAGTCATGCCGGAGTTCACTAGTCGAGTTTGAACATGCTACTGCTATGAAAGCAGTGACATTTTCACAACCAAACCCCAGCAATGTGGGGGGCTCTCTAAAGCTAAATCCCTGCTTTTTTGGGTTCAATAGATGGTGCATTTAACTGTGCTATTGACTACCAAGAAAAAATGGCCAATGGACATAATGATCTGTACTTTTTAATGTAATCAGACAGTGCAGGTGACCCTGTTGAACGAAATCTTTAATAACAGCAATCACAAATAACTAAAATTAGGACACAAACCACTGTTTCTCCATCACCGACTGAATTGAGTCTGACACACATTTTCATATGATTATGGGTAATGTAAAGCTGGACGCTGCTTCAGAAATTGGCTGGATAGAGGAACCTCAGCAGGCCCCAGGTTATGCTAACATTTGATTCAGACATGGTTGGATGCTTCGGAATACGACCCGAGTGGGCAGTTTTTGTGAAGTTTCGGAAACAGCCCATGTTTCAGCTTTAGCACGGGGCATCTCGTTCTTTGCCTGTAGTGTCTGACAGTGCGGAGAAGTGTTTTTCAGAGTGAAACATGAGGCTCATGAACAAGCGCAATCAATTTGATTTAAACTAGTGAGTTTATATTCATGTGATGTCCACGATACCAAAATCTTAATTGCATGCAGGGTGACCTTACCTCTGATTTAAGCCTCATTATGCGCAGTGAATGGAGCAAGATACAAGGCTAGTCAGCTTGCAGCTAACTTGCTGTAATAATCAAGCTGTTAGGTATCAACGTTAGTGTAATATGCTGAGGTTTCTGTGGGACGTTTGTCAGGTGTGTTTAATGGGCGGGAGCGGAGGCAGAGCCTCAGAACAGTCTGTCCTCTCTCTATCCTCAGATGAGTATGGTGTGCTTGGCTCAAGGCGAGATAGAAAGAGAGTGGGCAGCTAAATTAGATGCTACGGCAGCATACTACACAGAAAGCGCATGCCGACGCCAGATTCCCCTTCCCTTATGATCTACAAAAGGTTCCTCATCACTCACTTATAATTACCTGTGCCTGGATGCGTGTATGTATGTGTGCAGATGGGTTTTCTTAAGCGGACTTGCAGCAGCTCCCTCCTGCACAGAAGAGAAATGCACAGCGAGGTTACGCAGGGACAGATGGAGCCTCAGAGATGTATGCTTACGGTTTTACGCCTTTTTCAGAATTATTGCAGTGGTCTCCACAAGAGACTATGTTAATTATCTAATAGCAGGTCAATTTACTAGTTCTCTTTTCCCTAGTGCTGAAGAAAGTTCTTCGAGAAAATCAGCTAGGCAGGAGGTGACTTCATTAACTGGAAGGACATTGAAAGAGTTGCAGGGTGCTCCATGGGGGGTGGGGGGGGGGGGCTTGCAGTATTTTGCCAGGGCTAAAAATGATGGCCTTCAGGCTGCAAGAGTGAGAGATGCTAGACAACCTCTGCTCTTCTGGTTTTATCCTTTCAAGAACAATAAATGTGAGAACCTTTGGGCTCAAATAAGGGGCACGCAGGACTGTCACCTGCCCAAACATACCTCAACTAATTTGTTAACTGACAGGTTTAGTGAATTTGATTCAGTAGTGGAACTACTGAACTGTGCTAGACACCGACTCTCCAGCAATGGAGTTGTGAACCCCTGAGAAAAAGAAAAAAAAAAAAGGGTTAATGGTCCAATTTATGACAGGTAATTTCTAACTCTTGAATTAGATTGGGAGAAAGAAGTCTGGTACTTGATACTTGATCCTTGCAAGAAAGTCTTCATCTGATTGTGTCAGAAGAGAATAATTTTGTCCACCCCTGAAGACAGCTCTTGTATTAGGGCTGGTTATTGGCTGAAATTGGTATGGAGCTGTAAATCTTAAACTCCTCTATTAGATTTTATCAGGGCATTGCTTCACGTTTCCTTGGCCAAGTCATAAAGTCCCTTAAAAATCATGCCTGGCTGCTGTTTGCAGGATAATGCTACCTGCTCACAGCAACGAGGCCATTAGCTGCCTGTAAGTGTTGCAGTCAGTGTACTATCATTGAAGGATAAGGATTTAGCTTGGTTAATAAAGAACTGTGCACGAAACCAATTATCTGCACAGAATAAGTTTCATGCAGCCATTTTTCAGTGGAAGATCCATTACCCCTCATTAGCGCAGAGGTGATTGAGCATATTGATTCGGGAGTAAATCAAAGCACCACTGTTGTGGTGAGCTATATTTTTTAAAAGTGAAAAGAGATACCTGTTTTTGGAGACATTTTCATAGCGAGCCTTGCATACTGATCGAATGCATCAAAGACGAACCTAGGCATGCGTTTACGGCATCATCGATTTGCCACGGTGATTAATCTTCGTTTCTCCATCCCCTGAGATTATTTCAAAGAGCAGTATGTGGATGGGCTGATTTCTTAATTACAGAGGGAAAATATGCATGGTGACACGCTGGGCCTCCTGGGTATCACTCCCTAAAATTTCTCCTTGTCACTGTCAGCATGACAGTGGCCTCCGCAGGAAGCCCTCATTTCCATTTGATTAGGCCGTGCTGTTTATGACTGTCTGTAAATGATGCTGTGTATTAAGAGCTAATGACAGCTATTCATGCCATCTATGCCGACAGAGCGTGTCTCTTAAAGAAGCCCCTGTCCCGCCCCGTCACCCCCTGTCAATAGAGAGAAAGCCTCAGTTCTAGTCGCCTTGAGCTCCACAGGGAAGGCGATCTCATTCCTAAACAGTGTAGGAATCTGACTGGTTCCAGAAAGCTCTAGTTGAACATTTGAGAGCCATCACCCATGCTTTTGTTTTCTTTGTCTGGCAATTTTTGGGTTTTAGGGCTTAAGCCCTCGGCCCAGAGAAATTACTTTCTGCCTATCAGTGGTACAATAGTAAAAAATACGATTAGTATGTATGGTATGTGTCTAAACCTCATGTGCTGGCATGAAATTGAAGGCCGATTGAAGTCAGAACCCAACTGAAACCCGAACATGGCTAATAACCACTTAGAGACCTGACCTAGCCCAAATGTTACTACTGGACATGGTTTTGCAGTGGTTCGATTTGTCACTAACTGATTGTGTTGATCGACAGAAAATGACATGCTGTGATAAACTAGTATTTTACACATTTGCATGTACTAATGTGTAATTGATCGTGCCTGGCAGAAAAGCATTCGCTCTCATCTGATTAACTGTTAACCCCAGTGCGGTTCCTCTAGCCACTTCATCTACTTGCAGAATACTTAACAGGCAACGATGAGACACGAGAGATTGGGTCACGTTTTACATAAACATATTTCTCCAAATAAAAACAACATATACATAAAAAGTCAACCCGGACTCACCCCAAGCCCAGTGTTGTATTGTGACAAAAATGCCTTTGTCACAATGTCCCCTTTCTCGTAAATGAGGGCAGGCGCAGAGGCAGACATTCATTCTTATTTACTTTCTTTAATTTAAAAAACAACAGAAACAGGCACGAGGGCCTAACCAAAACTCAAAATAATAGGAGACAGGAGAAAATCAAAACCAGTAGGACGGTGGACCGACACCAGGGTCCACCACAGATGAACTTAAATACAAAACACCAAACAAACTCTAAACCAATTACAACAAAAGCACTGTTTCTCCTGAGCACACCGGCAGCTGAAACTAATAATGAACTTACTCGAACCCGGTGTGCTCATGAAATATACACACAACCATTACTGTCCCCAGACATGACAGCCTTTAGTGTGTGAAATGACTACGCAATATAGGTGTTATTTCATAGTACCAAAAATAGATACCAACAGTTTATTTTATTATGAACTCAGTTACCAAAAATAGTATTAGCTGTTAAAGTATTAACAAAGTATTAATTAGCATCAATGACATCTAACATAAGCTAAATATGCTTGGTTGTTTGCACGCCAGAAGGAGAGTGATGGCTAGTTGTGGTTCTGCTGCCCCTGTTGCTTAGCTATGTGGCGAGAAGCAAAATATCTGCTCCCGGTTAACCGTGACACAGAAAGATATAGAGCTTTCATTTGAAACGTTCCACAGGGATTTCAGTGCAATAACTCAGCTGAGTGTGTACGTGAGGCAGTCTGGGTAGTGAAGGCTGGGTTGGGGTGGGGCGAAGATTTCCTGCCTTGTAATGTGGTTTCAATTACCGATGACACCCAGATACAGGCAGGTAAAAGGGCATGGGAGACGGAGATTGTCGAAGTCAAGAAATCCGACAGACTTCGGGGGAGGAAATGAAAGGTGCGTCTGTGCCAAGGTACCTGATTCCAGGAGGCAATCTGTTTTTGATTGACAGCAATGTGGCATGTCATAATAGGAAATTGATGATGTTCAGAAGCGGGCGGCACAGCCTGGTAATTGATTGAGTTCTCTGTGTGTGAGCAGCCTGACATCTGTCCCATGTTATAGCGAAATCCTTAATTAAGAGGGGGGATGGGGTGAGTTGTCTCATGTTGCCCAGGTTGCCTTCCTCTCATATTGGTTTTCCTCTTGCACGTCTGAGGCCTCTGGACAGACGCTCGGGTCATTGTAGATTAAGTTACAACACCTCCATCTGGGAGAAGAAAAACATGCCCAACTTCCTACAAATTTACAGCACCAATCAAGCTCGGACATGCCTATTTATAAAAGGGGGCCCTTATGTTTACTAGCTTGTATTTTACTTTCTTTAAAGTAGGCCCCATTTATGAAGTGGCTTTGCATGCTCTCAGCCAGCATGTTAAGGATTCCTACATTTTACATATACTGGGCATGTTTTGCTGCTAATTTATTCATTTTTAATTAATTAATTAATTAATTACTTCATTCATTACTTCATTCATTCATTCATTCATTCATTTACATATTTAGTGGTTCTGCTTCTTCCTTTAAAACCTCTTTCAGTCAGGACTGTGAACCACTGTGCTTTGGTTAATGAACAAACACTTTTGACCGTTACTTCCCCGTCGCCTGAGCCTCTGTCTATCAGCGTGGCCCTGGCTCTGCTCTCTGCGCATCCTCAGCATGCCTTGCCTGGATTGGGAGCTGGAAGAAAGACAGGCAGGTTTTTATTGAGCTTAGTGCTGAGCAGCTGGGCCTTCCTCCTTGGATGTTTGATGTGGATTAGGAATCAGGTGCTTCATCCCTGAGTTGCACAGCAGGGCTGAATCTTTCAGAAGCACAAACACACGTGTGCACACACTCAGCAAACACACATAGACCAATATACATCCATAATACACAAATCAAACAACAAAACTACACATATGTCAAATACAAACAGATAAGATACATCAATAGCACATGAGCCACTGATAGCAATAACTCACCGACCAAATTTAGTGAACAAATTACTGAACAGAATTGTGTTGTTTTTCCTCAGTTTTTAAGAGAGATGAAAGGTTTGGAAGAGGATAGACCACACCTTCACAGCAAGTTAGCCTTTCTAAATTCTAACCCTGAAAACTCGATGAGATCAGATTTAACCTCAGAAATGACAATCCCATTAGTGTTTTATCACTTAAAAATGACTAAGTTGTTATTTAAGTCTAAAATTAGATCAGCTTAAACATTATAAACCGCTAAAAATCAGTAATAGTAATAGCAATGTTATCTAGTAGCAGCATCAGAGAGAGACAGGTGTATAATTCTAGTAGAGTTGCCTCCATACGGTCCTGCCCTGATGATTCACACTGTTATTGTTCTGAAGCTCAATGCAGGGATGCTCCATATTTTCCACTGTGGATATCTTAGCGTGCAAAAGAAAAGTCGCTTATCTCCAGAATCCTCTGCTCCAGCTATCTGGCTGTGGTTGCTAAAGCAGCGAATCTGTTTAGGGCAGGCCAGTGATGGATGGACAGACAGGTCGTGATAAAGTAGGCATTACACACTCATGCTTTCCCCAGCCATACCTCATCGTTTCTCATACTTTCACAAACCAGCAGCTTATGGGATGCTTTCATGTGGATTTCACCTTCCTGCAGATATCACACCGATAGACAGAGGCCTAAAAAGGCTTTATGCATTCAGATTTGAATGTTACTAGACAACTGCGTTTATTTTGAAATTAGAATGGATTAAATGTACCTGTCTCAGTGCAGTTGTCTGAGAGAAGATAGCTGCATGTCAGATGCCTTGATTAATGCACTCCCTGACTTCAAAACGTCCACCTAGATGGTGTTGCCCTTTCTATAGTCACTGCAGTGGTCCTGCTCATTTAGGCCCACGTCTGCAAGGCCAAGGCGCAAAGCAGTAGCACGGCCGCGCTCTAATTATAGACATTGTCCATGGAACATGATATAAAAACTGCTTCGTCTGATTAGAGAATCTGTCAGAGCTGCTGAAGGGATCGCTTGCCGTGACCCATTTTATCAGACACACAGACACACGCTCGCATGCCCAGAGCTCGGGAGCAGACGCTTGAGAAAATGGCCATTATTTCTGCTTACAGCCCGCGTGTCAGAGCAGCGCGGGATCTTAACGCATGTCTACAGCACAGCATATGGGAGGAGGAAAAGGAGAATCATAGGGATCAGCCTGCGCTTTTGTTCAGCCCAAAAACAGAGAGCACAATGCAGGCTCCGTCTACCCGGAACACTGTAATATTCCCTTCGATGCTTTCTATTGTGTGAGCCGGTGACAGTTGCGTGTGCACCCCAGCTGGCGTCCACATACTGTCACACAATAGGTGTCAAAGGAATGTATTACCTAACTATTTCTGTGCTCTTCGGAGCATGTGTGGCTGTGTATGTTCGGATCGACCAATGTAAAGCCGTGGAAGTCACTGAGCATGCTTTGTGAAGATATTCCAGAATATAACATATTAGGCTTCTTTGCAAAGTACGCAGGCTGCATACCATATGTGCTTCGTTCTATATTCGATTAGCACCTTCAACACTCATTGCATGAAATCCTCATTCCCTGGTGGAGATCAGAAATGATGAAAGAAATGGGTTTCCATTTGGTGGATAATTGAAGCTGCCGGACATGATTGATGTCTAGGGGCTGTAAAAGTGCGGGACAGGGACATGCGTCGAAGGGTGCGGCCTTTAAAAAAAAAAGTTGAAAAAAAAAAAAAAACGAACTTGTTTCCTGTGTGACTTTGTGTGACCTCGCTGTGTTCGCTTCCATTAAGAATTAATGATGCACAGCTAATTGGACCAGTCATGCAGGCAATCACATGATGCTTATAGATCAGAGGCGGAGTGGTTGAGGATCAGACAGATCTTTCGTTTAAAGGTCAGCAAGCAAATGTAGCCCTGTTTGAGAAATTACATCACTTGTTTCACTTTTTTTTGCGCTTGATCTTTGCATATGCGGGGGCTGTCAGGACTGATTTCTCAAGGTGAAAGTAGCACTGCCCGCTACAAATCATGTTAATTGTGATACTCATCTCTGCATTAGACCCGAGTCATAGCCATCTCCATGCTAGGCCGTGATCTCTTCAATCTCACTTAATTGATGCAACAAGCTCTGTCACTCATTTCGAAAGTGGGCCATGCATAGTAGACAGCTTTTGTCTAGCACAGTAATGGACAAATGCATATATATGTACATTGGCGAATACATGCGAGCATGTGTGACTGCAGTATGTGCCCACAGTGTGCCCGATGCACAGGGTTATATAATGAGCAGTGGAGTGATAGAATTTCAGTGATAGAGATACACAATATGGACAAAAGTATAGGGACACCTGATCATTACACCAAGAGGGACTTTGATGACACTGCATTCAAGTACGTAGACATTCAAATGGAGTTGCTCCCCCCACACCTGACCCCCTCCCCAACACCTTTTTTTGCAACTATATTAGCTTCCAGTCATCTTTAAGTGTTTCTTTGCGCAATTTGTGGCCATTCATCCTGTAGAGCATTTATGAGGTCAGGCACTGATGTTGGACGAGAAGGTCTGGCTCACAATCTCCATTCCAGCTCATCCCAAAAGTGTTGGATGGGGTTAAGGTTAGGGCTCTGTGCAGGGCAGTCAAGTTCTTTCACACTGAACGCATCCAGCCACGTCTTTATGGAGCTCGCTTTGTGCACTAGGACACAGTCATGCTGGAATAGAAAAGGTTCTTCCTCAAATTTTGTCCACAAAGTTGGAACCATGGCGTTGTCCAAAATGTCTTGGTCTGCCGAACCATTACGATCACTTAATGGTAGGGGTCCACCTGAATTCAATAATTAAGAAGTGTGTCCTGATACTTTTGTCCATATAATGTAGGCATTGTTAAAGTCTATCCCACTAAAGCATAAGAAGCATAAGAAAACATCCCATATGTTATTCTGATAGTAAACATGAGGCTTATGCCTCTGTCTTATTGCTGTCTCACTGTTCGGTCTCCCTTCTCCAGTTGTTAAGTGAGGTTTCTCTACAACACTTTTGATACCCTAATGCAAACGAAATGCCATTGTATACATGATTACAACAGGCACTGAATTCATGCAAAACTAACTGCCTTTAGTAAGTCACTTAGTACTTGGTGGTCATCTTCAGGTAGAGGGGAAAAGAATTAGCTCATGTGTTTCTGTAAGTCTGGTAATTTCTCAACATCAGCTTCAACTGGAAGTGGTAACAAAGATAGAATTACAGACTCCAGCTCGAGAAACAAGCAGACATTACTCAGTGCTCTCCTCTAATGAGATTGTTGTACCCATTAGAATTTCGTTGTTTTTATAAGATCAATGATATAGATCAGCAAATGCATTATATGCTAATGTTAATTGTTTATCTTCTAGTCTTACACTAGGTGGGACAAAATCAAGAGTTTTCAATATTGGGAAGGACATGTACCCCAGCCCCCCGTTAGATTATGGTTTTGCCTTTGGCCTGCATAGCTGACACTTACTGGATTGCCAGCCTGTGTAAATATTAGCTTAGCGTGCTCTAAAGTCTTTAAACCGTGTGCTGCTGATGTTGGCCTTCAGCAGGACAAGTAATGGTGTTTTATAGCTATTTTAAAGGGTTGTACTTTCAAACTGCTTTCTTCAGCAGACAACTAAACAACTTAGTGGTCAGTGAACAGCACCACAAAATGGCTGCTGGAGTCTAAAGAAGGCAATAAGGCAGGATACCTGACCTCCCACTCGAAGATTTACAGCCTCAGCTCCATACTGTGGACCCCTGTCCCACAGACCCCAGCATTTTTATGTCAGCGTAAGCTAAACGCGCACAGAGGAGCAGGCCTGACAGCAGCTTAACTCTAATGGGGGGCATTTCATTTCCAAGGAGGACCACATCATAACACTCATCCTAAATGAATCCCGTTGCTGACTTCAAGAGATGTTACCCTGTAAACAAGCCATTCATACCTACTCACCAAATATGACTGGCTCAAGTGTCTCCAAAACGTTGATTAGGTGAAGGTCAGGTCTTAATAGTGCACGACCTGAGCTGATACACAGTCTTAGACAGAGTTAGATAACTTAAAGCATGATGGCAGACTTAAAAATAAACAAATGAAAAAAAATTTAAAAATGAAGGTGCCAAGGATTTTTAAGAGGTCCATTACAGGATGCTATAGAAGAACCACTTTTGGTTTTCTAAAGAAACTTTCATTGAATGGTTCTTTAGATGGTTATTTGTCACGGTCGAGTCTTCTGTGCCACGTCCCCAGCCTGGACTACCACCCCACCACCACTACCACCACCACTGTTGCTTTCTTTTTGGTTCCTCCCATGTCCTTGATTACTCTCACCTGTACTCTGTCTCACTTCCCTACCTAAATCCAGATGGACCCAGAGTCCGCTGTCCACCACTGTGCCAACCGGCTGGTATGTCTGTGTCCAAGTCTCTGTTTTAGTCGTGAAGTGGTACGCCAAGTTCATCTGGCTCAAGCTACCAATTACCGTGAGGACTACTAAGCCTGACCTGTGCACCCCATCCTGTTTGTGGATATATTACCTGCCTGATGTCACTGGATTTACATTCACACTTCTGAATGCTCCTTTGGTTTCAGTGGTGTTCCTGTCTTGTTTGAACACAATCAGAATCAGAAAATTGTATTGATCCCGTAGGAAATTTCTTATGTTACGACTGCAAACACACAGAAACACAGAGAAAATAGAAAACATAAAGTCTAAACTTGTTTATGCGCCAGAACTGTGATATATGTTTCTTTTTCTGTGTTTTCCTGACATTGTTCTGATTAAATCTTATCAGGTTATCCCTGCAAGTGCATCAACATTCTTGTGCCATCCACAAGGAGATGTGTAAAGGAGATGCGTTAATTTAAGAATCACGTCATAATCTAAAGGTTCTTGAAGAACCTTTAAATTGATATAGAACACGCTCACAAAATAGAACAAATTCATGCATTTTCAAGCATGTTTCTTTAGGGAACCAAAAGTGGTTTGCTTATGGCGTTGCACAAACTCTTTGTGTCGGGAAGTATAAACTGAAACTTTGCCACGATATAAAGTGGAATGTTTTGTCACCAAAACTCTCATGTTCGGAAATGTATTTAATAACAAACACATATATCAAGGACTTACTGTCCTTTGTCTTTGTCTGGTCTTGTGTTTCTCTTATTCTTTTTCCAGAGCGTTCATTTCTTCAGCCAGTTACCTGTGTGTTCATGTTCTTTTGTTTGTGCTTTCATCCCTAGTTCCTGGTCTGTTTCTCCTTACACACATCTATTGTTTGGTTTACCTTGATCTGTTTACCTTGTGTCTTTTGTTTACCACAATAAAATCAATCATATCCCTCCATTGTTATGACATCAAAGTAGTTTAGTTGTGAGGTAAACTTTTATAAGATCTGACATGTGGAAGTTCTTGTCGCCAAGGGCTGCCCATGTCCTCTGTGATGCAGGTCATGTTTAGAAGCGTGTTGCCTCGGTCTCTTGTTGCTTGGTTTATTAGAGGGGCTCCGGCTCTGTCCTCTCGGAGAGCTCAGAGCCAGCCAGAGAGCGTCATAGGCCCACCGAGGGCGCTTGGAGCTGGGCTGATCGAGACAGGATCTCCAGGTGAAGTGAGGGGGTGTCAGCGATACTGCACTCAGAGCTGTCCCTGGTGACTCACACTGCTCTTTTATTGCCACTGGAAGTTTCTCTCAGTGCTTTTTGTTCAAGCTCACAAACCCCAGAGGAGGCCTTAGAGCAGGCATTGTCAGGTCCACTACTGATCTGATAAAGGCTTGGGTTTCTTTTTCAAGAGCACATACCTATGTATAGCTATAAAAAAAGCACAGCAAAAAAAGGATAGTCCATCCTGCGAAAAACCACTTGACCCTGAGGCCATTTGGTCCTGATATTCCTCCTATACATCACATCATTTAACACTAGAACGGCTGACTGCGTCAATTGACGTAATTTCATCAGGCCCAGAATCAGAATCAGAATCGCGTCTACTGGACTATTGGAGCAGCAGCATGCTCTGTAAGAGACATATGGGTGTGGTGTAGGCACATGTACACACATATTTTTACACATTGTTGTTGTTTTATACTGTTGTGCTTGAGAGACACCATCGACCGGAATCAAATTCCTTGTATGTGTTAAGAAATGTGTTCACCCAGATCAGATTTTTTGCCTAAAAGATGATAAAGATTGGATTTTCGCTCACTAGAGATACCACATAATATAAATTATTCAAATACTGTTACATAATGACTGATAGCAAACTGAAAAACCCGAATTGTAAACTGTTGGTATGTACATTTAAAAAATTTTCTTTGTGGAAGGCAGTTAATGTGAACATTTTTTCCAGGGGTTTATGCCCAATAGCCTAGAGTCTAGTCGTCCCAAAGAGTCTTTTCGTCCCCCTGGATGCACCATAACCTTTTAGTGAAGTAAAGTAACTCCACTAGCCATTAGAGTGCACACACTCCATCTCACATGGCTTTCTCTGCTTATATGTGTGTGCATCTTAAGCAGCAGACAACAGAAGAAAGATGAGTTCCTGTCTTACACTTTTATCAGCCAGTCTGTTGTTTTTCACTTTTTCAGCATCAAAGACAGTCTGTTTCATAAAAAGAAGGGCTTTTTTTATATGCACAGTGATTCTTAGAAAGAAAAGCATCAATCTGCCCATCCATCACTGGTGTTATCATTAATGACGTTTAAAATTGTTTATATGAAGGCAGAAAGATCAGATCTGAACAAAACAGTTGGACCGATAAAGCTTATGAATGTAAGTGTAGCCCAAAAACTCCTTCAACTAAAAGTTCCCGTCCACTGTGTCTTCAGAGCTGGCTTCGTCATTAGCGCCCCCTGCCTGTGCAGTGCCCGTGAAGGTGCAGTGCAGATCAGTACAGTCAAGCATTGTCATGCCATAGTGACTTGTCCTCCCTTGACTCCTGTAATGAATTAGACAAATGAAAAGAGATAGTTGAGCTGCCACATTTCATTTGCCGTGGGCTCACTGATGTGCGCTCCAGTAATGAGATTGGAGAGCAGCGTGTAGGCACAGTGCACGAGAGTGTGTTTGTGTGCGCATAAGTGTGTGTTGGCGTATGTGCGCGATCATTCCTCATGCATGTGCATGTGTGTGTGCTACATGGGTGGATATTGATATGTAAACAAAGGTTCCTGTGCTGCAGATTACTGATCAACTAAACACAGTGCTGATGGCATTTGCAAAATATGATGATGGCATTTCTTAAGGGTATTTTATACATGCTGTTGTATTGCAATTATGGACCAAAAAATGACAATTTCATCATCTTTCTTTTTCGATAAATTGCACCATATAGCCCCGGGTGTGGCTCATTCAGCAGACCTGTCAGTTTGCTTAACTAGAAAGCCTAGACGAACTTTATTCTTATCAGGGCCCCACAATATGGACAAAGTACTTGTAATGTGCCTTGTGTTACATTAAAGGGCTTGTACCATGTAAAGTGAACTTGTCCTTTTTTCATTAAGCTGTTGAAACACTTTGCTTTTTGTGATGCCGTGAAACCCAACACCTACATACATATCTACAGTTTATCCCCCATTCACACTGAGGTTGTAGTGAACATTTCAGTCATGAAAGAGACAAAGTAGGCAATCAGAACAAAAAAAGACATTGGGAGAGAGATTGCGAGATAATAACGCATAATTGTTAAAAGTGGGCTTCAATGGGCATAAATGAATTTGAAAACAAGACAAATATAGCATATGGGCCCTTTTAAGACTGGATGTATTCAGCTCTCATTCTGATGTTAGTTTCCCCTGAACCCACACACCTCCACAAACCTCAGCTCACAGCTCTGATACCTGGAGTCTGACTTACATTGTTACTTACCTAAGTTAGATATGAATACATGCTGTAATGTAACTCAAAACTACAGTGATTTGCAAGACTAATAGAGCACATAACCTTATTGTCTTACTTCATCAGTGCCCTCTATTTATATGCACTCTGGATAGGGCAGTGCGGAATACATGTTTGGTAGATAAATGAGTTTTGGGTAATCAGAGGATTCACGTATTTTTTCTTTCCCAAACAGACTCGCACAAATGTCATGGTATAAAAGGAGATTAATCAGATCAGATCATTTGCAATTCAAAATGTGCGAAAAAGTTAAAGAAGATAAGTGCACTTTGCATATCTGTGATCCGCTCTGTTTGTGTGCGCTTCACTAAAGCTCTGCGTGGGTGTCTGTGTCGTGTGTGTTTTTTGTTTCCATGCCACACCTGGCCAGTGTGTCTGAGCAGGGCAGGGCCGTAATTAGAAAAGCAAACGACCTTGATTAACCCCTGACCCCTACAGATTGGGGTCATGATCGGCGGCGGGTGAGATTAAAGGCGAGGAATAAATCAGCCGGGGCAGGATATGATGTTGGAGCTTTTGCTCTCTTTTTTACTTCATCCTCTATGGACAAGCCTCCTATAAAGCAACATGACCTCCGCGTGTCCCTGTAAGGGAGCCAGGAGCATCCTTAAACTGCCGTCTCTCTGCATTCACCAACGGCTTCCTGAATGATGGTAAATATTCGCTTTCTCTCCTGCTTTCTCTTCTTTCTTGGCTGTCTCTCCTTTAGCATAAAGAAGATGCATGGTGAAAGGCCTCCTGATACCACCTCATATCTGCTCCTTCGCTCTGCCGGGGTTGGCGAGATGAAAAGGCAGGAAAAAGTGGCGTGTCTTTTTTCGCTTGTAAATAAGCTGCTTATATGAGTGTGACCGGGAGAGGCATGGGGGCTACAGAGGCATGCTGCGTGGTAACTTGATCCAGGGTGGAATAAATAGTGGTAGAACAAGCTGGCTGACCTTTGCATTGATGCAGGGGGTGTGGCGGAGAAGCAGATCTAAGAGCGAAGGACGCTCGCATCGACACACTCCGCATCTCCACGATGCATCAGTCAGCAGGGCGAGCAAGGCTCAGCCCTAAGAAGCTCATGTCAGAAATATGTGTGTGTGTTTGTGTGTTTGTGTGTGTGTGTGTGTGTGTGTGTGTGTGTGTGTGTGTGTGTGTGTGTGTGTGTGT
>JBBJLS010000036.1:6649700-6664550 GCA_037577275.1 Bryconaethiops microstoma
GGAGGAATTTCGTGCTGTTCACACTGTGTGCTGTGGTGTGTTCTAGTATGACAGAATGGTCACTTTCACTTTCATATACTCACACACACTCATACACACTCACCCCTTTAGTGTTTTTATGAGGAGTTTCTATCTCCAGAGGAAGCAGGATGCTGCTGGATGTCCCTGTATTTGGTGTCAATTGTAATCAGAATAATATTAATTCATATATTAATGATAAACCTATATTAGTCCCAGAGTGGGAAATTTACATTGTCAGGCCAGAAAGTGGACAGAACAAAGGTAAGAGCAGCAAAAATTTAAAACAAGAGAAAAAAAACTTTACAGTTTAACAGTACAGTATAACAGTACAGTATAGTATAAAAAGTACACTATACAAACAATCTGGAAATGTAATATTATCAACATAAAGCCAAAATAAGGTTCCTCTGGAGTGGTCAAATTCGGAGTTATGTGAGAGTTATCTGAGTGTGTGTGTTCTCTCAGGATGTGGGATCTGGAGAAGCAGGAGAAGCAGCTGAAGCACTTTCAGCAGACAAGTTCTCAGCTCAGCCAATGGATCGACAGCACTCGCCAGCGTCTGGACGGCCTGCAGAACGGCAAGTTCTCCAGCATCCAGAACCTCATGGACCACCTGAACCAGCAGAAGGTCAGACTGAGCTTGTAATACACACACACACACATGGCTACAGTGTGTGTAGCCATGTGTGAAAGTGATCATTCGGTCATACATGAACAGCACGAAATTCTTCCAAGTGAAGCAGAGGGCAGCAGGGAGCAGTGTGTGGGGACGGTACCGTGCTCAGGGTACTTCAGAGGTGCCACTAGCAGTCTTGGGAATCGAACCCACGACTTCTTGATCGCAGGGCGAACGCCGTAACCACTAGGCCACCATCTGCCCCAACTATAAAGAACAACTATATGTAGAACAACTATAAAGTACAAATGCACCAAATCCATTTTAGCTAATTAACTTTACCACTTGTTCAACCTCCTCACCACTCACACACACACACACACACACACACACACACATGCTCACACACGCACATGCACATACCCCTAGAAAATTCACTCTTTCTTCTACCTGGCCTTCAAGAGTCGTCAAAAGGAAGACTAGCCAGGGTCCATGTGCTGTTTGTGAATAGAACAGTGTGTGTGTGAATAGAACAGTGAGTAAGTATGGATTGCAAGATGTGAAATATCAGACAGACAAGGTGTTGAAATGTTTGGCCTGCTGAGAACAGTGCTCACCACTTAGCAAGCTCAGCCTCTCTGTCAGCACCTCACCAAGCGGGAGCTGGATTAGAGCCAGTCCAGAGCCTCGAAAAGCACCAGCCATACCTGAGTCACCCCCGAAAAATACAGCTACATTCACTTTTGCATGTGGGCAATTATCTATGAGGAATTTACAAATGTAAATACCACCTTGTAAAGAAATTATTAAAATCGATACTAAGTTTCCACGCATATCCTCAAAAATCTAACCTTTTCAACCGATAATGATTGGCATTACATGTTTAGAGCAAGAGAACGATATTCACCATTGTAAATTATTCCAAACCAGTCAGTGTAAGAAACCGTTATAAAATACCTTGAAGGCATTTTCATTAAAACAGCTTGGGGAAAGAGGGATTAATGGAATGTGATCAATTAAATAATAGTATTTATTAATAATAATATATATATTCTATGGTGTGTTTGTATTTGTTGTTGTTCAATTTGACTTCATTATAATTGGCTTTATATTTGAAAACTTTTCTATGTACTTTCATAAATGATCTTATATAATAATAACAATAACAATAATTATAATAATAATAATAATATATAAATTTTCGTAGTAACCATGTATTTATTTATTCATAGAGCACTCTTAACACTTAAGTACCATTCATAAGCTTGGAATCAGCAGCGCGGGCACCTCCCCAGTCAACCAGCCAGAAGCCATGGGTGACTGCGGAGGTGTGCGTGCTGCTGAGAAGCCGTGACTCTGCCTTCAGGCCCAGAGAACAGCGAGGGCCAACTTGTCCCAGGCCATCAGAGCAGCAAAGCCTTCACATGCTCAGAATATCCACAGCCACTTCCAGGACACTGGCGACACACAGCTCATGTGGCAGGGCATCCGGGCCATCACCAAGTAGAGGACATCTCCACCTAACTGTGCGGGGCAGGCCTCTCTTCCAGATCCACTGAATTACTTTCACGCATGGCTTGAGGCACAGAATAACATGGCGGCAAGGAAGACCACCTTACCCCCCAGTGACCAGGTGCTCTATCTGACCAGGACTGATGTGAGGACTTTGTTTAGAGTCGATCTATGGAAGGCCACTGGACCAGACAACATTCCTTGACGTGTGCGCAGATGATGCGCAGATCATCTGGCAGATGTTCTCACAGACATCTTCAATATCCCTCTAAACACCACAGTCATTTAAATGTGTTTCAAAGCCACCACCATCATTCCCAAGCCAAAGAAGTCATCAGTGTCGTGCCTCAGTGACTACCGTTACACTCCCTCCTAATCATACTGAAGTGCTTCCAGAGGCTCGTCAAGAGGCACATAAAATCACAGCTGTCCTCCGCACCGTACCCCCCGCAGCTTGCATATCGTCCAAACTTTTCAACAAATGATGCCCTCACTACCACCCTTTACCTGGCCCTCACCCATCTGGATAAAAAGGACTCTTTTGTTAGGATGCTGTTCATAGACTTCAGTTCGGCATTCGACCCCATCATTCTTCAGCATCTGATAGGGAAGCTGAGACAGCAAGTCCCAAACATGTTCCGTTACAACTGGATCCTGGACTTCCTGACAGGGAGACCTCAGTCAATCTTGATCAAAAGCAACATCTCCAAGTGCCACCGCTCTAAGCACAGGGACCCCCAAAGGCTGTGTGCTCAGCCCCATGCTTTTCTCACTGGTGTGCAGGAATGCACGGTTCTAACCACATGATCAGGTTTGCTGATGACACAACAATGGTGCGTTTTGATCAGTATGAATGACGAGATGGCATAAAGAAAGGAGGTACAATGGCCAACAGATTGATGCAGAGCCAATAACCTGTCTCTAAATGTAGACAAAACAAAAGAGATGGTTGTTTACTTCAGGAGGGCACTATGTGATAACTCTCCACTGAACATCAATAGATCCTCAGTGGCGGTCGTTCAGAGGTTGTTCTGTGATGTGAACACCAAGTTTCTTGGTGTTCACATCACAGAGAACCTCACATGGACCCTTTGCCAAGAAGGCCCAGCACCATCTATACATAGACTGAGGAGACCACACCCACACCCCATTCTCACAACATTCTACAGAAGGACTATAGAGAGCGTTCCTTCCCTACCAGGAGGAGGAACAGTTTCTTCCCCTAAGCTATCAGACTCATAAATCAGAACTGAATAACTGTACATCACACACACACACATACACTCTCAACTGAACTACTTCTTTTCTCCCAGTCACACTGCATGCACACACTAAACTGTTCTGCCAAAGAAGAAAACTTGCCCCCAACTACCCTGTCTTTATTGATGTACCGTGTATTTTTTCGAATCCTGTTGCTGCTACATGCTTTTTTGCACAATTATTTATTGCTGTCTACCTCAGTATTTGCATTCCTTTGCCTTTTTGCACACTTAACAACTCCTGGAATACAGTATGTCATAGTACTTTATTCACTAGTGCTGTTACTGCTGCTGTCGACTGCACTATATTCTGCAAATTATTGTACTGTTGCACTTGTGTCGTTTAGACAATAAAACATTTAGTCCTTTCTAGAGGTTTTCAGTGAATACTAACTATAAAGTTGCACAGGACTCACACCTATTGAATTCCTTTAATATATGTGTCTAAAACTAAACTAGTCTGATATTACTCCCAAAAGTGACTCAACACCTTTGACTGGTTGTGTATATAGTGGGTGTATACATATATACACTACCAGTCAAAAGTTTGGACACACCTCATTCAACGATTTCCTTTTTTTTTTTATTGCCTACATTGTAGATTAATATTGAAAACATCATCTATTGCTCTGATGACAGCTTTGCACACTGTTGGTATTTAATTAATTAATTTCTTCGTCAAGAGTTCATTATTGGAATTTCTTGCCTTCTTAATGTGTTTGGCACGTTTGGGATCATCAGTTGTGACGGTTGGGTTGGTACACAGTCAGTAATCGTATTAGACAATGGTTCTATTCCACATTATGGCAAGAACCACTTAACTAAGTAAAACGAAACAACAGTCCATCATTACCTTATTACAAAACATATTCTGGTTTGTTTAACTCTTTTTTTTTGTTTACTGCATAATTCCATGTTCCTTCATCATTCTGTTTGTTTTCAATATTAATTTTCAATGTAGAAAATAATAAAAACAAAGAAAAAACATTGAATGAGAAGTTGTGTCCAAACTTTTGACTGGTAGTGTATGTCCGCTCTGGAACTAGCCAAAAGGCGATCCTGAGAAAACTGAGCCAAAGATATAATCCCTGCCGCTTGGAGAGAATGTCAAGTGCACCCTGAATACTGAAGCTTTAATGCAGTGAACAGGATGGTGGAAGCTAACTCAGACTCATCCCTTAAGGGTGACTTCTCACGCTTCATTTGAAATGCAGCCCTGATTAAAAAAAGCCGGCTTCATGTCTTCATAAGCACTGCTGATTGTGTCCTCTCCCCGGAAGTGTCTTCTGGCGGACACTAATAAGTTGCCCTCCCTGTGGGACCTCTAGGCTCAGGATGAGACTCGTTTGCGGGTGAGAGAGCAGCACCCGCCTGGAGCACTCTGGGAGTTGAGTTTGTGCTCATTTTCAGTCCAACCCCATGAGCCCAGCTTCATTAGGAGAAAAATGACGCGCCAGTCCAGTCGCACAAGGCCCTTCTGAGGATGAGGGAAGACATTTAAACACCAGTTTCATCACTTGACTAATGTGTTCAGTGACTAAGGCAACTCCATTACCGTAGATATTAGGGCTGAATGACACTGTAAAAACATCACATTGTGGTGTTTTGTTTTACAGGGACATTATAAAACATTTCTCACATCAGTCATTCCCAAATAGCGATTTTTACCAAAGGAAAATTTGTGTTTTCAATGGGAATTAAAGAAGAATAATTCTAGATAGGGTAGCACACTATATACAAATATGTTATTGTAATTATTATATGCTGTCACTGTCCTAACTTCAAAATCTCTGCAGCTTTGAATTTTACAGGAGGCGGGAAAATATTCTTAAATTTGGATGTAAGTTATTGTAACAACATTTTTCTCCAATAAATAAAATCAACAAAAATGGAAGAGAATACACGTTTAAAGATCAGCCTGCGTCATAGTTGGCTGAAATATATATATTTTTTTATTTTATTATTTCTTGAGTCAGTTTAATACCTTAATATTGCGAAGGACAATGGCATGCTACTGAATAAAGATGATATATTGTTCAACCCTGCTAGATGTCATTTAACAGCCTGGATCCAGTGCACAAGCAGGCAGTGCATTATGTGTTTTTCTACACCATCAAACCATTAGCATCTAGACTGAGGTTTTGTCTTTATGCAACGAGCGGTCCTTAGGGGATTAATAACAACATTTCTATGAGGCCTCCAGTGCTGGAGGTAAAAAGGCACGGCAGCGGGGGCAGACGAATCGATGGAGTTTTGATTCTCAAGCCTACAAAACAGGGAACTGATCACTAGCAGACAGCAGCCTCACACACACTTCAGCCATTTTGTCGAGCAATGCCGAGTCAATAATGCAATCTAGCCTATGCCCATTCCCAGCGCTCTCTCTAATGCACATTTATCGACAGCCGCTGGAGAAAGAGCTTTAGTAACAGACAGGGAGGTTTACTTGAGCCCGGTAGGTTGTCCAGGTTTATACCTGTCTACAATAGCAGGCTGCATACCTCAATTTCCTCTCCTTGTACACAAGCAGCTAATGCTGTTTGGGTGCTTTTCGCTTGCATTCGTTTTATCAATTAAACATTAAAATGTTTGGCCTTCATGTATTGTGTCTGTTGTTCCCGAGGTTCTTCTCTAAAACGGCTCATGATACAAACAGGAGAAATGGTAATGTGGCGGCGCAGAGTTTCGTTAAGGGATTTGTCTTTTGTCTTCTTATCTGGTTCTTCTCTTTTTGTCTTTCTGCCTGCCTTTCAACTGAAGTCATTAAAAGTTTTCTTGGAAATAACGTTTTGACCTTGGCATTCGTACTTCCATTGGAAGGGTACAAAAGGCTTCTGAAAGGCAGCACATGCCCAGATGAACCTAGAGACACTAGTCAAAAGCCTGTTTTGTGTGTTGTATGTTGTGTAAGTAGATGTTACTGTCAGAGACTAAGAGCGTGTGTGGGTGCTCAAGTATCCAGTGGTGTCTGCTGGTCTGTTTGTAAGTAAACTGGAAAAATCTTCATTTTAAAGCACGTTAACCCTCTAGACCCTTCCGCTGGCTGCGGTTCGCTGTAATGGCCATGGACAGGCATAAATTAGTGAAGCAAATCCTGACTGTTAATAGAAGAACTACAGCTAACAACAACATCTCAGTCACAAACCATTTTTACATAGTAGATATTTTTAAGAGCAATATTTCAGTTTTAAATGTATAAGAAATAGTTTTAGACTTTTTATGCATTCAGACTATCCAAAGATGCTGGGAACCTGTACAGGTGTGTTGTGAAGTTATGTATACCTTGATAGAAAACTTTTCCTAAATCTTTTCAAATTAATAATGTGTTTCCATAGTAAGTTTACCTATTTTACAGAATTTATTCTTCATACAGATAGAACATATTATGTTTCTAAATAACTCCTGGCTTTATGATGAAGTATCTTATTTAAAACAATGGTAAATGATCTTCTAACTCTAAGAAATGATTAGGTTTCCACTAGAAGTGTTGCAGAATTCTGTTGTGGGAGTAAATGTTGAATTAATAGCAGTTAACCAAAGGGCTGTTTATCAATAGAGAACATGCCACCTCTTCTTGTATTTTGTCAAACACCATTTTACAAAACCATTTCATAACACTCACATCTTTATCCCTTAACATTAAAAATATCTCTGCAACTCAAAGCAGTAAATGATCGGTGGACAGATTGGGGATGGCCAAATTAGGAGCATTCTTGTGCCATATTCTCATAGGATAGACTTTGGGTGAGTTCCATTACCAGTGCTATGTAGGCATTGTTTATCCACTGTTTGTGCATATATTTTGCCTTTGGACTGCGTCGGCTCAGTCAGCCAAGTTAAACCCAAAACATGTATAAGAAGCATGTTTATTGTGACTCGCTCATTCAAAAACCAGTCTGGGCTGAAACACTTGACTGTGAAAGGGCTGGGTAAGTTGCTGTGGAGTGAATAGATAGGCTGACATAAATGCATTGATCTTCATAACACCATCGACCTCAAAGCGGGATGTCTTTGCAGTTTAATTTCCATGTACAGCTTTGGAAAAAATTAGAGACCGCTACAATTTATTTTTAAATCAGCATCTCTATGAATATGACAACCATTCCATGCCAATGTCTGTTAAACTCCTACACAAACACCTCATTCTGCTTTATGAGGTACTGATTACTGATCACTTGAATCAAATCTTATTTAACGAGGAAAAGTATAAAAACACTGCTGTAATCAAAACTCTCCTCTCACAATGAGACCAGTTGGATGGTAAAACACTACTAGAAGTTCGTCAAAGGTAATTATTGCCATTTTATTTAAGAGCGAACAAGAGATTTGTTTTCTTTGAATTATTCAAGTTCTGTAATTTCTCTTGTTTTGATGTTTTGTCATTTCCTATAAAATTATGCTTTAAAGAACAATATTTGTATTTGGAAATGAGGAGAAATATTGTCAGCAGTTGTTAAAAACAAAGGCAAAGCTGTTCAGTTCAACACCTGCACCTATAAAAGATCAAACCTGCAGTGGTCTCTTGTTTTTTTCCAGAGCTGTATGAAATGTGTATGGGTTTATTTACCAGAGGCATATTTCACTTGTAAATGATCATTTTCTAACCTCTTTGTACCCCATAGACTTAAATGAGATTGTTTTCTCACTGGTTTTACAGTGGATATATGTAAATGAGCTTTGTTCTGATTGGTCGCCCTTAAAGATACCTAGGATGAAACTCTCCTGTGTTGGTTTTTATGATCAGGGATTTGGAAATGTTCAGATACTCTCTTATGTCATGGACTTTGCATACATTTTGTTATTTAATTACAGGCTTTGTTTTTTCACTTGCTGTCTTATTGCTGTTTTAAGCAACTGTTTCCCCCCCCAAAAGAGTTATGATAAGAGATAAGATAAACCTTTATTAGTCCCACAAGTGGGAAATTTGCATTGTTTTGGCAGAAAGTGGATAGAACAAAGGTAAGAACAGCAAAACAATAGAATAAAAGCTGTACAACACAACAATATAAAATAAAAAGTACACTTTACAACTAATACAAAAATACAAATATAGACATTTGTATGTGTATAGGTATGGGTTATATATACAAATGTGTGTATATATAACCCATATATGTATGTGTATATGTACATAATGGAAATAAATATATGTCTGAACACTGTGGATATATATACAGGTACACACTGAAGTGTCCTCAGTCATTTGGTAGCAGGAGGCATTGACAAAACAGTAATAATGTAACATTGTGCTGTGATGTAAAACGCCTTTATAAAACATGAGTGCTGGTTTACTTTTGCTTTCACACTCTGGCTTTAGCTGAAATAGATACTGTAAGACATACAGACACCGTATTCTGTATTCTTCACTTTGTATGTTGTAGTTTAGCAGACGAAAGCCTCCTTTCGCTCTGGCTCGATAACTTTGTGTGTTTTCGTCCTTGAGAGGACACGATTTTCCGGAAGACCGTGGCGAGCCGTGGCGTGGCGATCGTCGACTTGAACTGCTTGTTCCCGGCTGGTGTGCTGGTGTGTCTGGGCTTTTACTCCACCAGTGCAGAGGTCGCCTGGCCTTTCAGAAACAAAAAGAGAGAAAGAAAGACTCCAGCACCACCTCCAGACTGACATTTCTTCTTCAGAATCTTCCCTCAGATTTCCATCCGTCGCCATTGTGTCATTTCAGTCCTGAGCACAGCAAACACTGAGAGTGCATCGGCAGTTCTGTCCACTTTTGATAGTGTTTTCTATCTAAAAAGATGGATAAAAAGTAGGCCTGACCTTTCTGGGGCTTGAAGACTTTCCTGACTGCGCTGGACGTCAGCAGGCGTTTTATGAAAGAGCAGAGTTAAGGCGTTTACATGGACCTGGTCTTATTCTGCGCTCCACAGCTGTTATTGTTTATTACATCAGCACTCCACTACCATCCTGTTTTTTCTTTTTATCATTTAACACTGATATTATTTTTTATGTCACTGAATTTTCATTCTTTAAATATGTATTTCTTAGTACAACAACATGCCCCTCAGATAATCACAAATTTATAACAGTATTTCATATTTTAGCCATGTTTAGGGACTTAAGAATTAAAGCATAATCTTAAACACTAATATTTTATACCACCCAGTTAGACAGCGGGCCCATTTCAAGAACACTACAATGTTTAGACACAGTGCAACTGAAAGTGAACTCAGAAATGGTTTTTTTTTTCTCTTGTGAATAATTAACTGCCAGAAATGTTACATGTTTTAATAATACTAATGCAAACAAGCATCCAAACAAGCAGATAAAGGATGTGGTTTCACTTTAAGTGCATCGTTGTGAAATGAAGCTGTTTTGGATGCCTGTTTTGATCTGTGCTCAGAGTCTCAGTTCTCCTGCACTACATCATCAGCTACTTATCAGGCTCTTCTTGGACTAAATGAGATGGATTGACCCTTAGAAGCTACAGTTAATTGTGATACTAAAGTCAGTTTCATTTTATATTACTTAAAATAAACACAACTGCATGTGTGTAAGTAATACTGAGCTGTTTCATATCAAAATTGATCAACTTTTGCATACTATCTTGTTTTGCAGAAAGAAAAATCACCCTTTACATTTTGAATGTTAATATAATTCAGTAAACAATTATACCAATAACTCAACTTCTAAGGGTTAAAGCAGGGAGCCACTGAACTGTGAAGTGCAGAGGGTCTGTAGGTGGATGGACTGGAGGGACCCTCAGATATTTTTCCCCCTTTGCCTTTATCTTGGTCTTGAGCCTTTACACATCAGTTAATCCCTTTTTCTCCAGAAAAAGCTGTGAATTCTCTCCTGATGTTGGGAAAAAAAAGCACATAACTGGAAAGAAATAGACACAGCAACATAGCCAAAGTCAGTCTATGGTGCCTTAGACTTTTTAATGCAAAATCTGCTCAAATTCTATTCTGGAGAAGGAAATATATATATCTATATACTGTATATCTATATAAACCCATCTTGTTGTACAAAATGGTGATAGGTGAATAATATCTTTCTATCAGGCTCAGTTGTGCACAGTATGTCAGTAATATTGCCTTTTCAGTAGTACACCAAAAAATACTGCAGCATCAATTTAGTGCAGCTCACGTGTCCTGTCGCATGTTCTGCACCTTGAAAGTGCCTTTAGTAAGGACTTTTCCAGCTTAAACGAGGAGGGGATTGGAAAAAATGGAAGACACCCAGGCCAAGGGAACATCTAGTGCTATAAAAAAAGAATAGTACATAGAAAATAAGGCACATTATATTGTTATAATCGGACTGACAAGCATGGAAAGATTTTAAAACACGGAGTTTGAAGGTTGTATTGTTTTGCTGGTTGAAGGTATCTGCTTTAGTGGATGTGGGTTTAGGGTTCAACAAGATGACTCCTCTCCCATCACCATGTTAAACACGACAAACATCCATTAATGCTACATAAGGTCTTAGATGTTCATCTGTTTCTATGGTTATCGCTGTCCCATGACTTCAGCCCTCCAGGGGGCAGTAACTCAGAGGTTTGATCATTTTTCTGCATACCAGTTGTAGCAATTCTAGTGAGGCTTTTAATGTCAAATCAAGTAGATTTCCTGATGATTATGTAACTCCTTTTTTCAGACACTGAGACATGACCGTGTGTTTGTGAAGCATTTCTTTTCACTGATTTTGAAACACTGGTCATTGTGACTATCTGAGTCTCTTTTTATGCAGGACTGTTAATGTTTTACAACCTGACGTTGTCTGCCATTACCGTGCGATACTGTCGAACATCATTTTAATGCAGTTTCCTGGAGCTCCAGCAAAACACATTTATTATAGAAGTCAGTGGGCAGTTGCTGAATTCTGTGAATAAATGATGGAAATACATGAAAACTTTTTAAAGCCTTTAAACTCAGTTTGGGTTTCAGGGTAGGACAGATGTGAGAGAGTCCCACCAAAGTTGTTCAAGAGGTTTTACTTTTGAACACTGGAGGAAAACCGTAAAAAAGGATTTGTGGTTACTTTTAGGAATTCTTCCCTCTGATATACAGACTAACTTTCACTGAAAACATTGTTTTTCATAAACATTTACTGATGGAATTCAGTAGGGCTTTTTACTTTTTGTCTGTGACTGCTTTAGTTTTCCAGTTTTACCGTGGTGGGAAGCCCTGTGAGGCCAAACAGCATCACTACAGTATTCTCGTTACATTTATTCCTAATGTTGGTTTAACGTTTAGATGTGAGCTTTGTCACACATTTTTAACGCACTGAAGCTTTGATGGGCTTTTATTAAACACTCAGGCATGAAGAAAACGGCTCTATTGTGCAGTACCAGAGATTGAAATGTTTCCAGCTCAACCTGGCTCTTCTGAAGAAGACAACTCCTAACCAAAGTTCATCACTGACCCCCCCCGCAGACCATTGGATAGAGGAGGAGGACTCTGTACGCTTGGATCTAACGAAGCCATGAACGTACCACAAACAACCTGGAGCTCTAGTGTGAACAAAGCAGCAGCGTTAATGTTGATGTGTTTGTTCTCAGTAAAGCCTTTTGTTTTGATGTTATGTATTTTTTAACTAAAAAACTTTCACTTGAAGTGAAAAGGCCTTGGGCTTGGTTGCCCCCTTCTGGTACAAATGGAAACTGTCCTTTTACTGAATGTCACTGTAACATATATGTGGTTTATAAACTGAAAAATCAATATTGGCCAATAATCATTTTGCCCTATTTAATTGACTCATCAAAATCCTTTGTCCCAGACCTAGAATAGAGCAACCATTGGCCCACTGACTTCTGTTATAAATTGTGTGACTTGGTTTTCTGTTTACTGTGTTTGTGGAAATGGGTTGACTGTATTACCTGTGGTAACTGGCTGTGCAGGAGGTTGAAAAACACTAATGTGTTCCTTTAAAGCACTAATGGATTTGCTGTTTGTAACCCTGCATATAAGAACTACATATGAATGGTGGTCAGTGTGCTAGAAATCCGTGTGTTCAGTGACAGTAGAGCATAATTACACCAGGTGTGTATTATGTTACTGATCTCAGTACAGGAGTGTGTGTGTGTGTGTGGAACAGAGAGATGCAGTAGACGAATTATGAGCAACAACTAACACCAGCACTACTGAAACATGCTCCAAGCTGTTCAGAACTGTGTCCCCTGCACACGACACCCAGCCTGGCCCAGCCCTGTTCACCAAATATAATGGGAAATGTTGCAGAGTGGGGCTAGAGGTCATAATTCAGTGGCTTGTCGGTGTCAAGCTCCTGTTTTTGTCTGTTCGTCACCATGTAGGTACTGGTACCTTTTAGTGTGTGATCGCGGAAATGTGGTTGGGTTTTTGTTTTTCCTTTGTTTCGTTTTGTTTTTTTAAGATGGGAAATGTATGTAAAATAAAATTGTGTCTCTCGATTCTTCTGTACAGGTGTTGCTTACATTTTTGTTCTCTTTAAGATGAAGGGATGGCACAGAATAATGAAAGTAAACTTTGTGTATGTGTTCGTTTGGTACTGCAAATAGTTATTTTGGCTTTTTTTCAACATTTTATCGAATAAAAATAATTTGACATTTTTGTTGAAAGCTGTTTTTGATTTGACGGTGAGGGAGGGGTGTTTTTCCCAAAGGTTATACATAAAACTATCATATTACTAAGCCTGGACAAATACTGACACCCTTAAAAACCCAATCATGTTGACATTAGCATTTTAGCCTGTTTACAATTGTAATGAAAGACAGTCCACCTCAAGCATGTGTTCAGTGTCATTAATTTGCTCACCCTCTAAAAATTCAGGAATTACAGGCCACTGATCGCTGGCACATTTGATGCTTTCCACTAAAATTGTGCATCTATAGCAAAACAGATCATATATTTCTTTAAATATATTCTCTAAATTTCTCTAAACCCTTGAGTAATGTCTCACTGAAGACCAGCAGTCATACATGATAGAAACCTGCAGAAAGGTTTATAAGGACTTATTCCACCCAGCATCTGTTGGTATGAGATTAAATCATATGAACACTGACCAAAGCTTATTCCTATGAAGGAATCTGAACCACTTATCCTTAACCAGGGTTCATAGGGTCAGCAGTCATAGGGCGAAAGGTCACTAATCCATCACACACACACACACACACCCACACACACTGGGAAATGTATTATCTCCAACTCGCCTGACATGCATATCTTTGGATTGTGGGAGGAAACCAGAGAACCCAGTAGAAACATTTAAACTCCACACAGAAAAGACCCTCAGCCACCCAGCTAGGAATCGACCCCAGGACCTTCTCACTGTGAGGGGACGGTTCTACCCGCTGCACCCTCCTGCTGCCCAATAACTTCTATAAAAAGAAAATAATACTTATTCCACACTGAAAGACACAAGCTATGGAACTGCAGAAGAAATCAAGATGCTACCATCAACAGCTTATCTTGCATTTTCATACATTGCTGTAAAGTGGCCTCTTATAGTCATACATGACCACAGTGTGAACAGTGTGAACAGTGTGAAATTCTTTCTCTATTTAACCCATTCAGCCAGGAACGGGACGGTGTGTGGGGACGATACCTTGCAGTCCTGGGATTTGAACCTTCTGGTCGCAGCCTGGATCTCAGAGCATTACCTGAAGCTAAATCCCAGCAAAACTGAGCTCCTGTAGATCCCAGAGGATTTATGTTTACATTTACGGCATTTATCAGACGCTTTTATCCAAACCCTGGAACGAACAGGGGACCTGCTAGGCCACCACCACCCACTATTCATTTCCAAAACCTGACCTGATCATCACTTTTAGAAGTGCTGTCATTACTCCCACATCAAAAGCACAAAATCTAGGTTCTGTTAGATGAGGCTCTCTCGTTTTCTTGGCACATTAAGAGTCTGTCCTGAATTTGAAGGTACCTTCTTTATGAAATCAGGAGACTTCGATCACTCCTCGTCATTGAAGCCATTTAAATACTCTGGACTATAACTCTTCTCCTGGCTGGCCTTCCTCTGACTACAGATGATCAGGAATCAGCAAACTTCTCACACACTGGGTTCCTGTGGTTCTCCATTAGATTTAAAACTCCTGTAAAGGAGCCTGTAAAGCAAAAAGGGTCCAGATCCGCCTTCCCCTGATCAACACTGATCAGAGTCTCAGCTCGACCTCTGAAGAGCATCAGGCGCTCGACCCACCTCTTCTCAAAGGTTAAAGACCTGCATCAACACTTTTCTCAGCTTTGGCACCAAATATTTGGAAAGAACGTCCCCTGAACATTAAAACTGCTGAGACCCTCACTGTCTTCAAACAGAGACCGAAGACCCTCCACTGGACACTGAGGAGAACAACTACATGTTCACGCCATGAACTCACTTAACTAAGAATTAAACTCCCCAAATAACCTAAAACAAGTGTTTTCTGTGTGTGTGTGTGTGTGTGTGTGTGTGTGTGTGTGTGTGTGTGTGTGTGTGTGTGTGTGTGTGTGTGTG
>JBBJLS010000036.1:6664650-6692959 GCA_037577275.1 Bryconaethiops microstoma
ATGAGACCAGTTGGATGGTAAAACACTACTAGAAGTTCGTCAAAGGTAATTATTGCCATTTTGTTTGAGTGAACAAGTGATTTGTTTTCTTTGAATTATTCAAGTTCTGTAAACACTGCATCATTTCTCTTGATGTTTTGTCATTTCCTTAACAATTACACTTTAACGAGTAATATCTTTATTTGGAAATTAGGAGAAATATTGTCAGCAGTTCTTAAAAAATAAAGCAAAGCTGTTCAGTTCTATTCTTGCACCTATAAAAGATAAAACCTGAGAAACTGAACATTTTTGCAGTGGTGTCTTATTTTTTTCTGGAGCTGTATTTACTGGTGTCTGAATGGTGTGTTTTGAAATGAATGATATTTATATACTTTATCAAGCTGTTTTCTTTCAAAAAACAGCAATGATATTTGTCTATGTGTGTTGGGAAAATAGCAAAATAAAATTTTCTCCAGTGAGTTGCCCAACCTGTTTGCACCAAACAAGGCCAACAAATCCAGCCTCAAACACTGCACTTCAGATCTCTTCTACTTTATATAGAAATTTCTGACAGCCTCTCAAATGTCTATCTAACCATAGAGGCACTCTAGTGCGGAGGGCTGGAGAGGAGAGCAGGATTTAGAGTTAGAGAGGAGAGAGGAGGATAGAAAATGACAGAGAAAGAAAGGAAAATCATGTAGCCAGATCCTACTGGAACTCGGTATCCCTCTTCTAGGGACGGGAGCCATCTTTCTGAGAGCCATCATTCACCGGCCTCGTGGTGATATAAGCTGGATAAAGGACAGCAAGAAAAGATGGATGAGTGGAGATGGAGAGAGAAAGCCTGAGAGGGACGGAAATGTGGCAAAAAAGTCTATACACAGGGTGTCGATGTTTGATCCTGCAGTAATTAGCCCCAGTGAGTGTGCCTGTATGGATGAATGGCTGGCCCTGTGCAGTGTTTGATGCCGTAAATGGAGTTAATAATACTTCACGCTGCTCGGCGGCCAGCGTAGGCGGAAGGGTCTTCTCTTGCATGCTCTTCGAGCTCCAATACTTTCATTTCACATTAACTTTATGCAATTACACGGCTATCATTGCACCAAAGCATGGACCCAGGGCCGAGGAAGAGGATGCGAAGCATACCGAAGACACTTCACTCGCTTTCCTCCGTCTGCTTTCGTTCAGGTTAAGAAGTTTAAAGGCAAATCTTAGGCTTCGGGCTTTTACCTTTGCTGAACCAAGAAAAGCCCCCCCCCCCCCCATTTCCATTCACCTCCAGACCTGTAAGCTTAGTGTCATTTTAGAATTACTAATACATGCTTTTCAGAGTGTTCAATGCCTAATTTATAAGCTTTCCAGGATCTCACAGTTCTGCACCAAGGAAAAAAAGCTCTGCAGTTTTGCAGCTTAGACGAAAAGTAGACTGACTCATTAATGTCTGGCTAGCTCCTTCTCCGGCCCTTGTCATGGTTACTTTACTTAACTTTACTTTTTGAGTTAAGGTTCACTGGCATGATGCACAAACATTCTGTAAATTTGCAGGTTTAGTCAAAATTGGCTCTAACTGTTGTCCTTTGACAGGCACAGAGATATCAGTATTGTTGAAGCAAATACTTAAAAATGACATAAAGCGGGAATTATAAATATTAAACCAAGATTTTAAACCAAGTGTTAAAATAGCTGTTATCTGACGTGACAGAACTGGAAGTTTGGTCTCCGCAAGCACGTTCAGTGAAGTGAACAGTCTGATAATCTCAAAGGAAGCCCATATTAGCCTTCACACTAGCATTGTTGGTAGCATTGTGTGATAGATGTGGGCCTAGCTAGTGGAAGGAACTGACAATTACTAAATTGAGGAGAAATATTGCAAATAAAAAGGTTAGAACGTTTTTCCTTCACTTGTAAGGTTGCCATTTCAGAGACTAGAGGATTTGTTGAAATAACTTTGGTTTATTAGGATTGGTTATTTCATTATTACAATTGGTTTACATTTTCAATTGTGAATAAATGTTACAGTTACTTTAGAAATATATAAGCAAGTGGCTAGTGTAATGTTTGATCCCCCACCTAGGCCAGCACACCACACTACACCATTTGGGCGAAACACCAAATGATATATAGACCTGTATCTGTAACATGATCAAATTGTGAGGTGCTTTGTATTAGATAAATGCATCTGACAAATACGTAAGTGAAAATAAACGAGTCACTATACTATAGCTATCAGCTATACTATATCCGATTCAGGAGCTTGGTGTGATGCTTGCCTTAGTGTTCGTCCACTGCGTGACAGCGATAGTTTGTGAATGATTTTTGAGTGACAGCGATAGTTTGTGAATGTGTGTGAACTTGGTGCAACAGACATACCAGTCAGTAACTGAGGTGCTATTACCCTCAGATTTGTCACACCTCAGTCCCAGTGCTGTAAAATGCTAAGACTCATTAGGTAAGCTTCTTCTTGATGTCCTGCAGCCTCGTCTTTTTTAATACAGTCTCAAGGTAGATATGGAAGATTAGAAGATGCAACGATATGGTAATTGTGTTCATTAGACTCCCCATGACCCAATTTGTCTCTTCAACATGCAACTCTATTTATCAGGCAGAATCATCTGGAGTGGCAATGCATATGCATCATTTTGTAGGTCTGTATTTATGAGCTCTTGATTATGAAGTGCTTAGAGTGTGTTCTGAGGGCACAAAACCACAAGTGTGTAAAATGTACACATAAAAAGTGTTATGAGTCATACATATTGTTGCTGTCATTGGAAAATCTCATACCTCATACATATAACTCCTTAGGAGTGTGTAAAAACATTTCCAAAGTTAAGATTATATTTTTTTGTAATTTTGTAATGTTTATTGTTCAGTTTCTCATTAAATGTTCAGAATGTAAAGGGCACTGCCATTTTCATATTGCAAAGAAAAAAAATGTTATGAGGTATACATATGATTTGTGTCAGTCGCATAGAAACATCATCAACACAAATTCCTTGACCAGCTGTGTTCACACATGACCTCAATTAGACATTACTTGGACTTCATACAAGAGGGTGGAAGGGTAAAGTTCAATTTATGTCCGGTCCGAATGATTTGGGTGTTTGCATTCTCACATACAGCTCCTTATATTTATATCTAGAAAAGTCCCAGTGCATGTGTGAAAGGGGCTTTAGATGGTTCTGAGAACATTGTAAGATTACTCAACTTATTTCAGCAACTTTAATATTTTTTAGAGAAATACTTTAATATATGATTCTTTTATTAAAGAAATAAATTTGCATTAAAGAAACAAAATTGTCTGTCAACAGAAAAACACATTTTTTTCTAAAAACTATTAACTAATAATACTGTAATCACATAATCACATAATGAGAAATATTAGATTTACTAATTAGATTTAAAGTATTTTACCAGCCAAGGTAGCAATAGTGTTTTTTGTCACCTTCAGTTTTTAAAAGTGTATACACTTTTTATGGTTGGAGATTGTGTAATTGGCTGTCAAGAAGTGATTCAAGCAAAAATCATTAGATATGTTAGCTTATTAAAATGCCTTCTCTTTTGGAGCACTTTTCTGTCTCACTACTCGCTGTTCTAGCTAGTAAATGCCAATCTGTACTACCAGACTGTTTCTCATCTCCTCTCCTTCCCTCTCTGCATGAGATAATGACTGAGTGCAGTGTGACAGTGCAGCTAATCCATGTTTAATCATCTCTTAAATGATCTGCCCTCGACCACAGCACCCACACAAGACTCTGCATGGCCCTGCAAACTCCATTTTAAACTCCAGCCAAGTTAACTCAGCGAGGAGAGGCTCCCTGGCCTTGAGTTCATGGCAAGTTTTTGGAACAGACCTCAAGATCATCGCAGGCATCTCCTAAGACCTTTTATCCCAGGCAGAAATGATGGCACATTAAACGTTTAAGTTGCTGTTTGCCCTCATTTTAAGTGTGTAACTTAAATGGTTAAAATTTCCTGACCTGAGCTGAAATTTGACACTATGTAGATAGCTGAATAACCTTATTAGATTCAGTTAGCTCTTTGATAACAGTGACTCTAGTAATTGATCTGAGTGGGCGTGGTATATCTGCATTTACTGTTTTTAACATTATAATTTTGAACATTTTAGTTTTACCACAATTCTGTGGTGTTACAGAAACCTTATGGAGTTTGGTCCAGAATCCAAAAGAGGATCCAAAAGTTTTCATTACAATAGCTGGACGTAGGCAAGCATAACTTACCGAGAAGCCTATGAGGAGTCGAAGTGCCAGTTTGGTCCGTGTTTTGGACCCGTCTCTTATAGGCGATTATAACATTGGTCTCCAGCCAGAGATGAGAGACGCCCTCTAAAAACATGTGCGAATCCCAAACAGCCATCTGGAGCGGCGCATCTGAGATGGAATGTGAAGGAGGGAGTTGATCTGAAACTAAACAATCAATTTCTGCAGATTGATTTATGAAAGTGGGTGTCCTGGAGGTGTTTATTCTATCAGAGCTAATAAACAGTGTTGGAAGTCTATCCACTCAGCTCATTACAGCAGGACGGTCGACGAGCTGAATTTAAGCTCTTGTCTGAAGAGATGGCGAGCGTACTTAAGACATGCCGAATTTAGTTAATTAGCACTTGCACGCGAGGTCTCTTGTTACTGTGTTATTTGCTTGCAGGGAAGTTTCATAAAGAAGAAACAATAACATAAGGCCGACAAAATCTGTCTTCAAGCTTTTTTTTTATTTTTATGAACATATATACATATACATATATATATAAAGTTAGCCTATAAAGTTAGCACTGTGTTGTTGCCATAGATATATTCTTCACGTTGAGGTTATATGCAATGCAGTTAGTGAGCGTTTTTGACATTTTTTTTTGGATAGTGTCATTAGAAACCAGGAGGGAATGCTTGTTATCTTGCACGAAATGTTTTAACACATATTCCTTTACCAAGTATCCATGTCTCTGCTCCCATCATTTGTGGTCAATGTTGCTGTAAGGCTTGGCATGCTTGGGGCCATGAATTGCAACAAAACAAGCCACAGAATTGTGTTTTAGGGAAGGGATTCACATACTTTCCTTGTGGACCAACATAAACAAGCACGCTGGCCATGTCTGCTTTGGACTGCCTGGTCAAGAGTTTTTGCCCTGGTTCTCAGCCCTGCTGAGTCTCTGCTGTTTGCCTGTAGTCTATAGATTTTGGGGCAGCATGAGTCAACAGTTTTTGACCCAGTGCAATCTCATAACGCATACAGTTAGATCCCACTAACAACCAATGGAAACCCAGTGCCTGAAAATGTAAATACAGCTAAATCTAACATTCACATGTGAAGAGAGAATGTCTTTAAATTGTTTAGTGTATGTGATTCCCCAGTTTTCATTTGACAAAATCAATTGGAGATCAAAAGGTCTTCAAAAGGGGCACTTTACACAGATAAGTGTATTACATGGTGTCACGTTCTGCCTCCCTCTCCAGGCACACAAAGCAGGCACACTCGCAGACTTCCATTGCTGAGAAACTTTATTGATTTCAAACTGAAACAAAACCAGGCTCGAGGGCCAGAAAACCTAAACAGTAGCACAAACAAAAGGAGAGAGGAGACACACACACACCAAAGCAAGTATGACGGTTGACTGACAAAGGAAACAGTAAGACAAACCCCTCCAATACCTTAAACTCAAAATCCATAACCAATAGCAGCACAAGACTCATTTCCTCTGAGCACATGGTCAGCTGGAACACATAATGAAAACAAACCAGACCGTGTGCTCAGGCATTCACAATAAAAGTCCCAAACTCAAAACAAAGCAAAGAAAAGGATGGCCTCTAGTGGCCGCTGACGGGACGTTACACATGGTAATTTTTCACTATAACATTAAATGTAGTCATATTTTGTATTTTGGATCATTTGTATTAGTCCTTTCTTCATGAAATGTTCACTAAATGGTAAAATCCGAAATTGTCAAAGTGTTGTGAAAACATACAAAGAAAGATGAGGTTTTGCTTTGACACTGACAGTGTAGTATCTAAGTGCTAACATGTGTTAGATTTACTGTTTTATTTAAAGCTCCAATTCTGGATCCTCAGAGAAGACTCCATATGCAGATGAAGGGGCCTAAGGCCATAATTAGAATAATTGTAACTGGGCGCTGGTGGTGTGCCACAAACAGAGTGCACATGGGGACGGTATGTGGCTGTGCATCAATCCAGGAATGCATGCTATGATTATCTAGGCATAGATTATAGGGACGCTGTATAAAGACCTCAGAGCCTCGTTAGCTTTGACACAGTCTACTAGTATGACCTAAAAAAGAATATCATTATAAATTCTGATATTAGTATAATAACATTTATTACACAATGCACAAACACTAAATAGTGTGTAATAGCCAACTACACGCTAGTTAATCAACATGTGCTTTGCTTGCAAATGACACAATATAGTTTATACTGCCAGGACCTAGAAGAGTCCGCATTGGTTTAAGTATAAATCAGGACAGGACTACTATCTGGGAAATGATGATTTCATGAAAGATGGTTTACCATATAAGTTGGATCGCTTTCAAATAGTAAATGTTCGCATTCCTGATGTCTATGCTACATCACTCAGCTCCACTGAGCAGCTCTGGCCGTTACTTATTCACAGCGATGATGAGATCCAGACTGGCTTTTCGGCCGTGGCCTTTTTTTTTTCAAAGTGCTTATTCAATCATTTATTGTGGATTTCAGTGGAAGGGAAGGATGAGTAGTCATTCCCTTCTGAAATGTGTTTTTTCCCCCTTTAAAAAACATATGGGGTTCCACCAGGAGGCCTTGAGTGCTTCAGAGGAAAGTCATTTTCTACAGCGTGCTCCTGGTTTATCTCTGTGTGAAAGCAGACAGAGCAGTCTCCCTTTCAAAATGAAAGACATTGCGCTTGTATTTCTATTTCCTGCGCCTTGCAATATGAAATCAATTTACTTTAAGCACTTTAGTCCCCTTCCCGATCTCATTAACCATAACAGAAACACCTTGCTGGTGAGAATCTAAAGGAAAAAATAAAAAATGAAGATAAACAATGAAGTATAAAAGTCCAATATCATTATACTAATTTTGCAGGTGTCACTCTGTATAATTGAGACGTTTGAGGCTCGTCTCCTCTGAGATGCAGCTGATGGCATTTGTCATGCCGGTGGAGAGGTACAATAATTACTGTCTGTGTTTGGCGGTTAGAAAACAGGGGAGCGACAAAATTACATACTCTTAAGATAGTGCCGATCCAAACTGTTTGTATCTTTGAAAAGAATCAGATTACACAGATTTAGCGAGAAAGAACACACAGTCTGTGTACATACAGGCGTTTAGAAGAAGGATTTACATCACTTGGAGAACTCAGAGGAGTAATTATTGTGATATGTAAATTCCTCTTTTAATAAATGTAAATGTGTGAACAGGCGCTGTGTGGTGTCATATGATGCCCTGTAATAGCATGTAATTGCATAGTATCTGCACTCTATGTATTCATTGTTCTTTCTAGATCATGAATTTCATCATCATTTAGTAAATCACATCTGAGGGATCTCCAGCGCTGTACTCCAAACCACTCTTCAATTCATGTATATGTGGTCAGGAAGGCACATCTGGACCTTTTCTGGCAGAGGCCCCTCAAAAGTGGGGTTAGCATGTGAATGTGTGTTCTGTGTTTTTCTAGTTTAAATGTAAGTATGGGCCTTGTGAGTTATGTAGCAGAAATTTAAACACTGATCAGCCATAATATTAAAACCAGGTGGACTGAATTGACATGAATTATCTCATTACATTGGCACCTGTCACAAAGTGGGATTATTGGACAGCAAGTGAGCAGTCTGTTTGTGAAGTTGATGTGTTGGAAGCAGGGAAAACAGGCAAACATAACGATCTGAGAGACTTTGACAAGGGCCAAATTGTGACGGCTTGACGTAACGCATGGTGTGCGAAAACATTGTGACACTGTTTTACTGATGAATGCTGTCCATTCCATATACATTCACACTGCATATCCTGCTAATGTATTATATATAAAAATTTTGTGTCCATTTGTCATATGTGAACATGCCACAGCACACAGTGTGAACAGCACAAAATTCTTCTCTATATTTTAACCCATTCCCCAAGAGAAGCAGTGGACAGCCAGGAACACAGTGCCCGGGGAGCAGTGTGTGGGGACTGTACCTTGCTTAAGGGTATCTCAGTGGTGCCACTGGCAGTCCTGGGATTCAAACCCACGATCTTCCGATTGCAGGTGCAACCAACAGGGCACCAGCTGCCCCAGTGTTCAAGTATCACGTGCAGTGATCGGCCATAACATTAAAACCAATTGCTTAAAATTGTGTAGGTCTCCTTCATAACACAAAAACAGCTTTGACCCTTTGAGACTCCACAAGTCCTCTGAAGGCGTGTTGTGGTATCTGACACCAAGACGTTAGTAACAGATCCTATACGTCCTGTGAGTTGCAAGGTTCATCACATCCCACAGTCACAGAGTCAACACCTTGACATGTTCCTTATTTTTGAGCTGTTTTTACAGTGTGTCTGGATGCATTGTTCTGTTGAAAGAGGCCAGTGTCATTGTGGAATACTGTTGTCACAAAGGGGTGTACCTGGTCTGCAACAGTGTTTAGGTATAAGTCAAAGTATCTTATGCCAGGCCTTCACTCCCCATGTGCATCAGTGAGTCTTTGGCAACAATGTCCCTTTCTCCAGTTCACCTGTTATCCTTTTTTGGGCCACTTTTGGTAGGTACTAATACCAATACACAATTTGACCCTTGTTAGAGTACTCAGAGCCATTTGTTTGCTCCATTTTTCCTGCTTTCAGCACAACTTCAAGAATGAACTGTTCCACGTGTTGCCTAATACATTCCAAGAACTACCAGTGCTGTTTCCCCCAAAAAACTGCTACAGTACTTTAACATGTCGCATGATCATGATGTGATATGTTGTCAGGTGCTATTTGTACATTAATCTGCCATATGTTCTCATGATTTATATACATAAATAACAGTTACATTATGCACAATATACATTTTCATGGCCATGTCAAATGACCATTCCCAGTAAATGTAATAACAGCTGACATAATTTTTGATGTCGCATGCAAATCTGCCATTAAAAAACCAGCTATTATAGTATAAGTTACCTGACACTGTTACTCGACATAAGCTGCCATGACAACATATGACATGGCACATGACATGTTTAGGGCTTTGTTATGTCAATGTTATGCAACAGAGTTCAAGTAAAAGGTTACTGAAAGCGTACTGCAATTACCATTTTAACGTCAATGTATCATCACTCCATTTATCCTATCTTTTTTTCCCTATGCTCGCATGTAAACACAAGCTAGAAAAATGCTATTCCTCCCCATTCAAAGCTCCGATCAGTGGCTTCAGTTTAATCGGCCCATTCGTATGTGTGGTTCTAGCCCGCAGAGCGATCGTTTACGAACAGCAAATTCCCTCTCTTGGGGAAATCTATGGATTCAAATATGACTCCTGCATCGACAGTCACTTTGGTTTTTGAAAGGCTTAAGCGGGATTGCCCAGATAAACCACTCACGCTCTCATTCAATTTCATGCCTAGATGGCTGACATATGAGCAGAGTAGGCTACTGAAATCTCCCCTCAGTGTGAGCAGCGCACGCTGCTGTCACCTCTGTCAATGACGCTCACGGAAAGGTCACGGCGAGCCATCCCCAGGCCGAGGCGCGTGCACATCCCCTCCTGCTAAATTAAATCCCGGCCTTGATGCTTCCTCTCGCCGAGGCACTAGTCCAGAATTAGGTGCCATAAATAGCTGTCTTCCTGTGGCCTCATGGCAGGAGCTGCATATTTTTGTTCCGGTCATGTTCGGAAACCATTAGCTGGTAAGCTAAAACTTGCATACACATGTGCTTTTTTGTAACTGAACTCTGTTCACAATGGTAGCATACCTGATTCTTCTGCTTATCATGGCACTTTTGTATGAGACAGGCTACAATGCCCTCCAAATGTTGAGCTTTTGATGATGAATATCAGCATATCCGAACCACCTGCAGACAATTTGCATATCAGGAATAAACATATGGGTGGGTAATGTGACAATAACCTATCGTTAATGTGAAAAATGACATTAAAATTACTTTTTTTGAGCATACTTTGGATATCATCGGTATTTAAAGGGCATCAGGTATTTCATGTTATCTATGTGCCCATTGAAAAACAAAGAACATCTTAATGTTTGTGTGACTTTGTGTTTACTCGTCTGTGAAGAACATCTGATTTTCTAGGTGTGATTTTGTATGTTAATGACCACTGCTCTCATTGGCTGCCTCAGTGGAGGGGGTGGGGTAAGTGACGGGACTCTAGTGCCGTGGTGCAAAATGCAATGGCTGCCACAGAGAACAGTATAGAGAGAATATACTGGTTTATTTCGTTTTCTTTTCATATTTATTTACAATAAGAGCATATAGAAAATCACTATCAAGCGTGTCACTACAAAGAAGGATAATTTTCAAACAGGTTCCTCTTGAAAATAGCTGTCATTACTATTATCTTAAGATCATTTTTATTTGCTAGCGGTGGTTAATGTGGACATTTTATAGCAGCTCTCCAGGTTACATAATAACAACAATAACAATAATACTACTACTATTACTACTACTAATAATAATAATAATAATAATCACCTATTTTATAAAGGAAGCCGTGACCTAAATTGAAGTTGATGTGCCCTGTCTCCAGTGTAGACTTGCAGATGTGAGTGTGAGTGTATGTGTGAGCGAGTGGTTAAGAGTTATTGACATACGCTGCAAGGTGAAGACAAGATAATGACTGTCAGCTCCACCACAGTGGAGAAGAGGCTGCCAAGCTAAGCAGCTCACTCTGAGAGAGATTAATTAAGTGTAATTCCTCCAGCCCTTTAGTAGGAATATAATGCCAGTATCAGTACTTTTCATATACACTCCTGTAAACAAAGGTTCCTCGATAGTTCTTGCCTTGAGTATATGGTTCAATCAGAATCTTTTAATTGAATTTAGAATGTTCCGTTTAGAATATTCAGTTCAGAATGTGGAGGTTCTTCTTGCTTGCATATCTCATTTAAACAACCATCCACCGAAACCCAAAGTAGCACTGCCCCAAAGCACCTTTTTTTTTATTATTCATTTATTCCTGCATGGCTCTGCCCTGGTCTGGCAACACGAACACTAATATGAACACTAATATGAATAACATATGGTTTAGAGATGTCTTGTTTAGACGGACACAAACAAATGCCACTGAGCAAAAGGAATAAGCTTTAAACTGCAGCTTAATTGGGGCCTCATTGAAAAGCCGTCTAGCTCAGCAAAGTTCAGTGAGAGAGGAAGAAAGAGAGAGAGAGAGAGAGAGAGAGAAAGAGAGGACTAGTTGCAGTGGCTAGCGGCAGATATCAGGGCCGTGCTACTTGTTGAGTGTGTCGGGGGAGTGCAGAGACCAAGCTGTGAATTTGTGATTAAAGCAAGGTAAATGAGTTCATTAGAGGCGGAATGTCCCCGGAGACATGTTGCTTTGAGTTCAAGTAAATCATTGTGGCTAATTTCCTTCCCTCAAGGGCAGGACGGAGAGAGAGACGGAGGAGAGAGAGAGAGTGAGAGAGAAAGAGAGAGAACTGGCTTTGTGCGAGAATGATAAACACTAGGGCCTGCTTTGAAAAGAGAAAACTTATATCCTCCCGCCACAGTTTGATATTTTATGATCTCATTTAGATTGCCGAGTCCATATTTCTTGATGTTTTCGGGTGTCGCGTTGAATCTCCACGGGCGTGGCCGCGATTAATCTGCGCTGGAATGAACTGAAAGCTTTCTGTCAACGGCGTGGCCCGGCGCAGACTGTAACGCACTGATAATCGCGCACACACCACACAGGTACGACCTAACCTGATCCCTTCGTGCCAAAGTTGGCAGACTGGCTCAGAGCAGGCCTGGATGTCCTGTAGCTTAAATATCTGCATTAATTCTTCACTGACATATGCAAAGCCCTTCATATAAAGACATGTTTTGATGTATGAAAGGGATGGAGGCCCTTTAGAGCGGCTGCTCCATGTGGCCCGCGGTGGGAGAGCCTGGCTACTTCCCCAGCAAATGGCTCTCCTCTGTCCTCCCCATCTGTTCCACTGGCTTCGCTCCCCACAGCCTGCACACACAGCTCTAAAGATCACACACACATACACGCATGAGCGCGCATGCACACACACACACACGCACAGACATTCACTATAGATGTACTTATTAATGGAACAAGTCATTTGTCTCTCCTGTAATTGGAGGTTCTGTATATGCTTGCCTGTTTTCATTCACAAATGATATTTTGACAATGAAATATAGTCAGGATATATAACATTCTATTACATAATATTTCCCTTTTAAATATAATTTCACTTAAATAACATAAAACAAATGAAAAAAAGTACAGAAAAAAAGTAAAGAAAAGAATAAACGAGGATAAAAGTAAAGAAACCGAATACTTATTGAATACCATTACAAATAATAACCCTATATAAAAGTTAGAACAATCAAATGGCATATTTGGAATTATAATAATTTACATGTTTTAAAATGTGCTGTACAGGGAATAAACCGAAATATGGGTTGTTGGATTTTTTTTGCACATTTTGCTGCACAACATGTATTTGCTGACTTTAAAATTAATGTAAAACTTTAAATATTTAATGTTCAGACCCTATTTAGTGTTTCATCTCCATATCCTCTAATGTGTTAATGCACATTAAAATGTGCATAAGTGTGTTCTCTGTGGAGAGTGTGCAGTTATTTTCAATTAGAAAATGAGCACAACATGTCTTTTGACCAGGGGCGGCCAAATTTGTGTATACAAACACATTTACAGTATTTAGCAGATGTCTTTATCGAAAGCGGCTTCCATTCCCTAACTACAGGGGGCAGTCTCCCCGGAGCACCTTGAGGTTAAGGGTCTTGCTCAGGGGAGGCGACGTTTAGTTAATTTCGGACACTCGGGATGTTATGCAGCACTGGAGTAGCCTACTAACATGATGGGGATTGCAGCATTTATTATGCTAACAGTGTATATTTTAAATACACATGAATTGTGGCTATACAAGTTACGCCTGCCCACAAAAAATATATATAAACAATGCAACCGAAGGTTTTTAAACTGGCTATCTTGCGTGCAAGTTCTTTTTTTCCCTAAAGCTTTTTCAGTAACTATCCTAGCTTCCTAACTTTCTGGAGACATGGATCCAATTCGAGCATTCATTTTCATAATACTTGTCAAGATACTGCTGCTTAGACAGAGGAGAAGACGTAATATCCTCAGGGCGAGGCATCTGAGACCTGTTTTAGCGTCCTACCTACTGTAGATGATTTCCAGCTTGAAAACTTTCCAGAGATTGTCGACACCTACTCCTCTCCTCTCCATGTAGTGTACAGTGTCTGGACACTACATTTTGGCGTGTTGCGCGGTGATTTTGTAGTGAACTAACTAGTGGGTGAAATTGACAGTTGGAATTTCGAACAACACTACAAAATGATTGATTAACTACATAGTCCACAACATAGTGAATGAGTGCACTTTTCGAACACAGCTAATGTTATTGTTTTACAAATAATATTACTACATTCTACACAGTTGGTTGTGGCTTCCATTACAGCTCTCCTATTATTTGTAGGCTTACAACATCTTACCTGTTTTTCAGTTAGTATAAAAATCAACCTCTCTTGACTTATTCACTTTTACAACTCAATGGTTTAATTCTGGACTACTTCTTTTGATGATACACTATATGGACAATGGGATGCCCACCATTACACCAGCAGGGACTTTAAATACATTGCATTCATATACGTAGACTTTAATATGGAGTTGGCCCCCCGTTTTGCATCTATAACAGCTTCCACTCTTCTTGGATATGTTGGAGTTTTTGTGGGAATTTGTGTCCATTCATTCTTTGGAGCATTTATGAGGTCAGACACTGATGTTGGACGAGAAGGCCTGGCTCACAATCTCCATTCCAGTTTATCCCAAAGGTGTTGGATGGGGGTTGAGGTCAGGACTCTGTGTGGGTCAGTTAAGTTCTTCCACACCAAACTCATCCAACCATGTCTTTATGCTTTGTACACTGGGGCACAGTTTGGTTCTTCCCCAAACTGTGTCCACAAAGTTGGAAGCATGGTGTTGTCCAAAATGTCTTTGTATGCTGAAGCATTAAGATTGCCCTTCACTGGAAGTAAGGGGCCTGGCCCAAATACTTTTGTCCATATAATGTATTATACACTGTTTGGGTGCAGGAGCCTGGATTTTAAACCTACATAGTGCACTCCTTTTCATCTGTGCATTTCTCTTTACAACTTTTTGCTCAAAATTTAGTAAAGCATTTACACAATCTTTCAGGCTTTATCTGATATGTGATTTAATTTGTACCGATACCGATATTGAGTATTTAATCGGCCAATTACAGGAGACCTTTCACTCCAGTTATTACTGTCAAACTATAACAACTATATACATTTCAGATTCACACCAGATCAAAATCACTCCACAATTATTCCTGAGAGACTGCAACACCTACATGTGTTGAAATCAGTTAAAATAGCAGGTCTCATCGCCAAATAATATCCCCGAAACTAAATGTTGGAGTGGATTTCTTATTCGTCAGCCAAGAACATGACTGTAGCACTTAGTGTTCTTATTCCCATCCGGAGAGCCGCATTAGTGATGATCATACAGTTCCAAAAATGAGCAAGAGTCTCCTCTCGGATTACTGAACAAAGTTAAGAATGAGTTAGAGAAGAGAAATAGAGAAATAGAGTCAAGAAATATAAGTGAGTGAAATTAAGAAATAGAGATAAGAGAAGTAAGTGAAAGAAACAGAGAAATAGAGGAAGAGAGACAAGAGAAATAAGTAAAAGAAATAGAGAAATAGAAACAAGTGACAAATAAAGATAAGAGAAATCAGTATGAGAGATAGACGAAAAAACAACCATCTGATCGACTTGTGGAGTTTGGAGCTGTCAGTAAAGCAAAAGGGAAACACAACGAAATTCATGGAATTATTTCAAGATTCTGTTTTTTGCACAAAATGTTTGATAATGTTTGGTGATTTGTAGTGAAAAACTTCGTAAAGAAGGATTTTATGAGGACTTTTGCCCCAACTGTGTGTGTGTGTGTGTGTGTGTGTGTGTGTGTGTGTGTGTGTGTATGTGTGTGTGTGTGTCCACCTCCTTCAGCGGGGCCTCACAGCCAGATTAGTGTTTAACTGCAGTCAGTGGGGTCAAAAAGTCTGCGATAATCCACATAAGTTCAGATTTCTTGGCATTTTTGACATAAGGAATCAAACATGTATGAACAATCATAGAGGCTGGTCAGGAGGAGCTTGAAGCCCATTTTCTTTCTCCATCATATTTCAAAGCCACCTCTGCTACATCTGTTGGATGTGGTCCTCTACCTTGGACAAAAGTTTCAACACAGAATTATTTTTTTGTCATTGTTTTCTTACATTCTTGTCAAATGGGAACTCTCAGAGTCTTCCTAGGATCTTCAGAGAAGGCCTAACGATTTATGGGAGATGTTTTATAATTTATCATTTACAATTTATCATTAGATAGATAGATAGATAGATAGACAGATAGACAGACAGACAGACAGACAGACAGATAGATAGATAGATAGATAGATAGATGGATAATTAATATCTATATGCTCCCATTGGTTAGGCCCACAGAAGCTGGAATCAAAAGATCCACTAGCATAATAAAGAAGAATCAACCAATCATTTTTTGATACCAATGAGTGGGACTAATTTTATAAGAGTGATGAGTAAAGTGGCAATTTTTGTTACACAGTACAGCCTAGCAGACAGTGTGAACAGTGTGAAATTTTTTCTCTGCATTTAACCCATTCACTAAGTGAAGCAGGGGGCTGCCAGGAACAGAGCACCCGGGGAGCAGCATGTGGGGACGGTACCTTGTACCTTAGTGGTGCCAAAAACAGTATTGGGATATGAACCTACGACCTCACAGGGCCAACTCCCGCACAAACAGGCCGCCACCAGTAAATGTCTCGCTGAGATTTCACGACTTCCTAGTCACTGACTGTGAATGCAAGTCACAGCCTAATCAGTGGGTTTGTGTTTGTGTAGAAGACTCTTTACTGAAAGATTCATTTTATATTAGCATTTCTTCAGACCCTTCAGTTTTTTTGACTGTGTTTTGATGGCCCGAAAGTAATAGCTTAGCTTTAACAGTCTAACTGAGTTTTATGAATTTGGATCTGGACAGTTTGTTATTTCAGAGAAGTTACCAGTTTTCCAGAGGGAAGAATTTGTCATCCTTCGTTACCAGCATAGTGATGTGGGCGGGGTCTTCACAGGCTCCGGCTGACCACCATGGGCTGTGTTTGCAGTTGCAGACTGTGTTCTCTATACCGTGTACCTCTCTGGTACATGTTGTATACTGCATGATGCGCTTCATACCTTCATGCTTTACAATATCCAGTATGCCACATTAATATCATCATACAACCATTTTCCATACATATTCCAAGACTTGCCCATTTTTCTCAGCCCTCCAGTCTCTTCACTGCATTTTGTCCTGTAGATACACTATATGGACAAAAGTATTGGGACACCTGACCATTACTCCACCAGGGCTTGTAATGCCATGGCATTCAAATACACAGACTTTAATATGGAGCTGGTCCCCCCTACGCAGCTTCCAGTCCTCTTGGAAGGCTTTCTACAAGATTTTGGAGTGTTTCTGTGACAATTTGTGTCCATTCATTTAGTAGAGCATTAATGAGATCAGGTACTGATGTTGGATGAGAAGCCCTGGCTCACAATCTTCCTTCCAGTTCATCCCAAAGGTGTTGGATGGGGTTGAGGTCAGGGCTGCGTGCGGTCCAGTTAAGTTCTTCCACACCAAACTCATCCAATCATGTCTTTATGGAGCTTGCTTTGTGCACTGGGGCACAGTCATGCTGGAATAGAAAAGGATCTTCCCCAAACAGTGTCCACAAAGTCAGAAGCATGGCGAAAATGTCTTAGTATGCTGAAGCATTAATATTGGACTTCGCTGGAGGTAAGGAGCCTAACCCCTGAAAAAAAGTTGTGTCCCAGTACTTTTGTCCATATAGTGTAGTACTGGCTGCATACTGCATAATGCGTACCATGTTTTAGGCACAATCAGTATAGGAGCATGCATAAAAAGATATGCGTTTTATCGGTTTGCTCCAGTGTTATGAATTTTTTAAGATCAACTTTGGTGACACATTCACTCAGAATTCAGCCTTCAATTATAGGCGAAAATGATATAAATAAGCAAACAAATATTTAAATAATGGTAGAAGACTGTATGCTACACATGTGGTGAATCGGAGCAAGGTTGAATAATGTGGTAGTAATTTTTAATGCCCCAAGAGAAAAGTTGCACAACCTTATTTCACTGGATAACCTTTCTTTTTCGTTTTTATTCATGAAACTAATGAAAAGTTAATCACTACAAGGGCAGCTGAGGTTTACCAGAAAGGGCAGTTGAGGATTTAGCTACGAGCCAACCAGCCCGCTGCCTTTCCTGCAGCTTAATTGAATCGCCACTAATCAAATAATATGTGACATAATATCCGCAGCATGAGGACAATCGTCCTGTGGATCCTTCAGCTGCCATATCTGTCCTCACCTCCAGCTTTAAAAAAAAAAAAGTACCAGGTCAAATCAAATGAGCAAAATGATGTCTGGTCATTATCACACTGAGGATGGTAAATATCTTTTTTGAGCTTTTTCTAACAGTATTTGCAATTTTGTAGACTATAATACAGTACAATTTCATTTATTATTATTTTTTATGTATTAGTTTAATACGTTTAATTCATGTATTTCTCACACCCAAGGGTGTAACAGCAGCACATAATCAATAATACTTAAAACAAAAACAAATGAAAGCACATAATTGACAACAAAAAACAAAACAAAACTCACACACACACACACACACACACACACACACACACACACACACTTTCCAAGCTCCCAGGAGCTACACTTCCCTTTCTCCGGTGTAAAGTCCCTCTGTTAGTTTGAAGGGAGTCCTTTTGCACAGGGAAAGTCCCTTTCAGGCTCAGATGTAGCATTTTCCTGATGGCTGTGCTGAGAATCTTAGCTGCAGTGTAACGTTGTTCTGACTGGTGTCCTGGGAAATTTCACATCCACAATTTAGCATTTACTTACAGCTTCTTCGAAAGCCTCGTTGCTGCGATATAGTGTTGCTCTAACAGCCATCCTGAGAAGTCTTGTATCTGCAGTAGCTGGGGCAGCTGGTGGCCTAGTGGTTGGGCTTGTTGCCCCTGCAATCATAAGACTGTGGGTTTAAATCCCAACTGCTACTGTCATCACTAAGGTACCTTGAGCAAGGTACCATCCCCACACACTGCTCCCCGGGTGTCCTTCGTTAGTGGCAGCCCCCTGCTTCACTTGGTGAATGGGCTAAATGCAGAGAAAGAATTTCACACTGTTCACACTGTGTGCTGTGCTGTGGTGTGTTCACGTGTGACTAGAAGGGGCCACTTTACTTTATAGTGCTGCTCTGACAGCCGCCCTGGGAAGCCTTTGCAGTATAGTGTTCCTCTGACTGCTGTCCTGAGAAGTCTAATGGCTGTGGTATGTAATTATAAAAAAAAATTACTCTAATTGTACTTCCATCACTACAAATCTACTGATCAGGCCTCCAGTTTATTGTCAAACAGGTGATGTGTTTATTCAAGACCACTAAATACAAAGCAAAACCACATTATGATTCATTTTTACATTGTATTTGCATTCTACTGGTTAAAAGTTATTTTTCTTGCGTCCATTTCCCTTAAAAAATGTGACCATCCTTGTTTTACATCGTTTTGATATTCATTTTGATTTGGTTTAGTTGTTAAGCATCATCCTAATCAATGTTTTAATCAATAAAACACTCCCAACCCAAGGAAAGTGCTTGTAGGGTGACAGATGGAGGTAAAGTGGGAGGATGTGATTTTGAAATGATCTTCAAATGATTTATATTTATGCCTCAGAGTGTGCACAAGCTAACACCAGGATGTTATCCGATGTGATTAGATGTCATGATTTTGATATATAACCAGTAATAATAGGGTTTTTTTTCTGTTTATCGACAAACAGTACCAGTTGGCATGGCTAAAAAGTCAGGTGAGGGCACTGAAATTAGTGAGAGGCATTAAGTGCTGATTACGGCTGAAAAGCTGAACAGTGCAACACAACAGCGAACGCAATGCAGTGTTTGTTTAGTGTGGGTGTGGATATTGACGGCACAGGCAGGAGGATTGGAGAGATTTCATTTCGTCAGGCTGGGTGAGGGAGGCTCTTACGCAGCAGATGAGTGTTTTGCTTCAATTAAACCTGAGAGACATGAGGTGGGAGGCTGTTATTCCTAAGATAGAGCTCATGGCAGTTGTTTCCTCAGTCATGCAGTTTTTGCGAAGGAAATGACAAGACCTAAACAGCTTTTTATGTGATATGTTAACATAACATAATATATTGGAATTTCTCCCATAATTCACATCTCATTTTTCACTCTCCAGACTATGGAACTTTTTCTGAAAGTCTTCAGTGTGCCCCTCATGAAATTAAAGAGGTTAATGTAGCATGTAAGCACATAATGTTGCAAAACACACCTATTCACAGTCCTCCAGGCTGAAACACTCCTTATAACATCAGTGTGAATGGTTGAGGAAAACTGCTGTAGGTTAAATCAAAGTATATACACCAATCAGCCATAACATTAAGACAACCTGCCTAATATTGTGTAGGCCCCCCTTGTGCCACCAGAACAGCTCTGACTGGTCAAGGTATGAACTTCACAAGACCTCTGAAGGTGTGCTTTCGTACCTGGCACCAAGACATACCAAAAAGTATTGCAGTTTATGAGGTGGGGCCTCCATGGGTCAGACCAGTTTGTCCAGCACATCCCAAAAATGCTTGATCGGATTGCGATCTTGGGAATTTGGAGTCAAAGTCTACAACTTAAACTCTTACTCATGTTCCTTGAACCATTCCTGAACAATGTTTGCAGTGTGACAGGTTCATTGTCCTGCTGAAAGAGGCCACTGCCATTAGGAAATACTGTTGCCAAGTACTTAGTCTGCAGCTATGTGTAGGTAGGTGATACATGTCAAAGCAACATCCACATAAATGAGTGTTCTGACACCTTTCTATCATAGCTGGCATAAGTTTTGTTCAGCAATTTGTGCTACTGTAGCTCTTTTGTGAGATCAGACCAGACAGACTAGCCTTCCCTCCCCACAAAGATCAGCGAGGCTTGGGCACCCATTACCATCACTGGTTCACTGGTTGTCCTCTCTTGGACCACTTTTGGTAGAGACTGACCACTATATACACGATATGGACAAAAGTATTGACCTGACGATTACACCATCAGGGACTTTAATGATATTAAATTCAAACTCATGCTTTAACATGGAGCTGGTCTCCCCTTTGCAGCTATAACAGCTTCCACTCTTCTTGGAAGATTTTCCTAAAGATTTTGGGGAGTTCCTGTGGGAAATTTGTGCCTATTCATTCTATAGAGCACTTATGAGGTTAGACACTGATGTTGGACAAGCAGGCCTGGCTCACAATCTCCGTTTCAGTTCATCCCAAAGGTGTTAGATGGGAACTCATCCAACCATGTCTTTATGGACCTTGCTTTGTGCACTGGGGCACAGTCATGCTGGAATATAAAAGGTGTTTCCCCAAACTGTGTCCACAAAATTTGGAAGCATGATAATCATTTTTTCTGTCAGTGGTCTTAATGTTTTTGACCGTGTGTGTGTAAAATGCATTGGTTTTTGTGACATCGCAGAAACAGTGAATTCAGAATAGGCTGTTCTTGCAGGTTCGTTTCTATACATGGAGTGAATGGTAGAGTGTGACGCTTCAATAACGTTCATGCAGTACACTGAACTACACAAAAAAAGTGAGGAAATTTGAGTTTTCCATGATATAGGCCCTTTAAGATTCATTATTGAATAAGAAGCTTAGGGTTCAAGGAGTTACAAGCATTTTGGAAAGCAAAGTTCCTCCAAACTTTTGACGGGCAATGTAGCGTAAAGCTAAATATTTTCACAGAAAGCATGTGACAGGTCTTATGGACCTCCAACTGGCCTTTCAGGATTAAGGACAAGGGGTTAGAGGGGTCGGTCAGTGGTTCAAGCATTTGGAAACATAATCCCACAGCAGTCATCGCAGTTCTCAAAACCATATTGGTAATAAAGCAGCAGATCTGTAATGGTGTCAGAGCCCAGGTTTTTTAGCTGTTCATGCTGAGAGCACCATCAGTGCACACCTAACTTTATCCTCTTCTCTGCGTCACATGACAGAGCAAAGACTAAACACTTCTGCACATAAAAAATTAGTCAAGGTGACAGATAAAGATAGAGGAAACTTTTGGGGTTTATCTGCATTTATCTTATGTCTCGGGCCTGCGGCCTTGACATTGATGCTTGGGGTCAATCTCATGGGTGCCTGATGCCAAACACACAGTGGGATTACTAATTATGCATATAATGCTGTTAACCAACCTGCAAACTTACATTATTCAGTAGTCTAATTAACACTGATTTGCAAAATAATATAACGCTTATCATACTGATTGAATGGTTCAACATCAAGTAATGATGTATTATCTTAAACTTATGCATTTTAACAAAACTCAGTTTTTAGCTATTTCATGCAAGACGGTCACTGAACAGATGCCTCACTGAGTTGGGGGGCTACATTTAGGGGGTTAAGTCTCACTTTATATGTGTGTGTTTGTCTGTGTGTCTGCCCTGTGATGGACTGGTTGCATGTCCAGGATTTTTCTCAGCCTTTCACCCCAAGACCTCCCACAACCCTGATTAAAGATAGGCGGTTCAGATTAAGAATGGATTTCCAAACACCACAAATTATCGCTGTAAATAATGAAAATGTAGGAGCCCACTATTAAAGCATCAGAACAGTGTGCACTAGAGTAAATTGCTGCTGCATGATGTGAATTCATTTAACAGGTATAAAACACGTGAATGCTCAAGAAATGCAAAGTAAATCAGTTCATTTACTGTTGCTAATGGCCAGTATGAATTCCATCAAACAAGTGGAGGGTAGGGTTACCAGGCAACATGTCAAGATTATTCCCTGAGCGGCCCAAAAGCATTTAATAACTTGGCTTGTTAATGCAGAATATAGTTGATGTGTGTGGTGTATGTACATTAAGTAATTTCCAGAGTGGCTTCAAGAGTGGCTCAGCCAATCAGAATTCAGATTGCCGAGAGATATGAAGCCTTCCTTATTAAAATACACCCCCTTTAACACCAGCACTGGCCCTGACACCACCTTCATTGTTCTAGTGTTTAAAGAGCAGGTGGGTGGTGGACTGTTCGTGCTGCTGCATTATAAATATGTGCTCTAAGGTCATTTTGAGCCCTTGCGTGTAGAGCTTGCATGCACACTGGCAGGTTATTCCAAAGGTGGTGGTTTCCTCAAAGCTTTGTTTGGATAATGACAGGGTGTTAGCAACTAGGCTTCATCAAAGTTTTGTAGAAACAGAGGAGAGAGCATATGGTGAGAGAGGACAGGGGATTCAGAATCAGTGTAATGGTAGTAGGGCAAGCAGTGTGAATGTGAGTAGAAGTTACTTAAGAGGAACCTCTTGAACATGCAACTGCTTGCCATTACACCTGCACTTTGAATGATGGGAAAATAACAGTGAAGCAGGGCATTAAGTGGGTACGGCATCGTGCCAGGCAAAATGTTTAGCCAAGAAAGAACAACATGCACTGTGCAGACAAAAAATGTTACAACTTTCTTACATTTATATCTCAGATGTACCAGCTGCTGATACAGGTACACCCAGAGTTTGTATGATTTCTACATTAAAACACTGATCAATTGAATGGTCACCATGCACAATACGAAGTGTTGCATAATGTATAATATGTATAATGTATAATTTACACGTTAAAGCACCCTAAGGTCACCATGCACAATTCAAAGTGTTGGCTGGGGGGGCATTCAAAATTTGACTGTGGAGCAGTGGCACTGTGTTCTCCAGAGTGATGGTGGTCCATCCAATACATCTAGGGCGACTTAAAGTGTTGTATGGACCCAGAACTCATCACCTCAATATCAATACCCGACCTCACCAATGCCCTAATGAATGCAATCAAATCCTCACAGCAATGTTCACACATCTAGGGTAAATCATTGTCCCCCGCCTTGACTCATCTGAAAAACTGCCCTATTAATATCCTTGATTTTGGAAGAAATGTTGATCAATGGGCACATGTCTACAAACTTTAGGACATTTTCTGTATATCACATGAACCAACTATGGGCTTTTCCTAAATAGTGTTCATTGTTTTCTGGTTGTGTAGTTTTACGCAAAAGTTTGGCCACATAAAATTTGACATTTTCAATTAGTACTTAATGACTTTGGCTGAAAACAGAGCTTCTTTGTTTCTTGTAGCCAGATAATCATCTTTTCATTCTTGAGACAGTTTAAGATTTTTCTTATAAAACACTACTAGTTATGAAATATTTATGCAAGGCATGTTTATTCTCTAATAAAAAATTTTCAAGGTTAATTTCAAGCTCATGTTTTGAACCATTGTCTTGTACAATTCCATCTTTTTTCTTCTTTGATGGGACATAAGGGGCATTCTTTGATTTTTAGTAGAATCCTTTCTTCCCTCTTTCCTCACATTTCCTGTGCCTCTGGCTGCCATGAAATCCCACAGCGTAATAGATTCATCTCATGCTTAACATTTGGCAAAGTTGCTTCTCTTTCATTTTCCAGACACACATTTGGTAAATATTGCCAATGTCTGTTCATCAGACCACAACAGTTGATCCCAGAATGCCTCTGGTTTATCAAAGTGGTGTGTCATTTCAGACACTGTCTCTTTTAGATGACAAATGTGCCTTAGTATTTCTTTGCCAGGCAGATCTTCCTGTAGGCAATTTGGCAGTAATTTAGGGGTGTGCTTTGCATATCTGACTGGTCTATAAACAGACATTCCTGGTCTTTTAGATCTTTTTCAACAGTTCTCCTGAAATTCCATTTGTTAATCACATTTTGCATATTTCTGGCTTTTCAGATTAAAGCAGTTTAGCCTCGTTTCTCTGATACAAGAACACTGAATACAAACCTTTTGTGCATTTTTTATACAATTGCAACATTTAACTACTTGAAAAGAAGATTCTTGTCTTTCCTGACTTTGTGTTAAGCGTCTTCAGCCACAGCGGCATGAACAAAACACACATGAAAGCTTTTAATAACCGTTTGCGGTTTGCACAGTCATACCCAGTAGCAGACATAGTTTACAGATGGACTCAGTTAATGGAGAAAACTGCAGCGTAAAGGCAAACAAGGCCAAGGAACCGCATCGCTCAACTCCACATTTCCACAGCGTCGGCCTGTGGGCTCAGCTGAAGGTGGATGACGGAGACAAAAAAGGCCCGAATGCTTTCTCCATCACACGGACATCACCCCCGTCCACCTTCACATGGCACATTTGGGAACGTTGAAAAACATGAATCATCAAAACTGGTCATTCCGAACAGGTTGTGAGTAAAACACTCCTAAAAATGTTTCAAATACAGAGAGCTGTGTTGTTAAACGGGTTACAAATTGTTTGTAGTACAAATGCAGGAAGAACTTTTCAAGAGGTCCCTGAGAAAGCCGGAGCTTTTCTTAACCTAAAACTTCTGTTGTATGTTACAGTTAGTGCTCAGCGATAAAAGTGAGGAAAATAAACTGGAGAAAATGTACTTTTAGCCACATAAGTACTTTCTGCTCCCACGCATTATGTATAGACCACTCTCTACAGTCATTTCATCTTGAAATCCAAAGTGAGGCTGAGATGGAACATTTCTGACTTGCTAGCCTACTCATCTTGATCTACAATAAATTATGTCAAAATGTGCAAAGGAGGAAAAAAAGCCAAGAGCAGTGTTGCTGAAAGCCTGCAGTGATTGACTGAAGGGAGACATTAGTCCAGGGTTGTCCAACTCCAGCCGGAAAATCACCAAAACTTGCTTGACCCCTCCCCTCCAGGGCCAGCGTAGGGTACCCCTGGATTAGTTAAGATGGCAAATTTTAGATTCACAGATAAGAGAAGAGATAACAGTTTACAATTTATACATCTGAAGAATGTGAATTATGACCAATTATGAAAATCAATTAGCTGCAAATACAATAAACAGTTAAACACCGGTCTAAAACAAAGACAACAATAAGACGGGACAAACTGAGCTGCAGTCTTATCTTTTAGATTACATCATTGATTTTAAGGAGTAAAGAATCAGTCGCACAAAGAGTTGGCTGTTTCTGAAACTAGCTAACATTAGACAGAGTAACAATTTCAGTACAGTTAGTGAACAGAAAGATCTTTCCCTAGCAATGTGTCCTCGGCTCACTACATAAAGCACTTAACAGTAGTAAACTAAACTACGGTATTCTGTCAAAACTATCACATTTTACAGTCCACTAAAAAGTCAGCCTAGCCACTTTATTTTCTCCATCTGCAACATAACAAATGCAGAAACAGTGATTCAAATACTGTGTATGTTCCTGAAATTCACAGATTTATAATGAAACAGAAATAGATGACACCTACATAAGCCTTTTATAACAAAGAACATAAACCTTTATATAAAAGCTAATTCCAACTATTGTCAGTTTCACTTTCTAGATGTTCATGTACTCTTATGTCATTTGTTATAAATAGGTTACAGACATAGTTTACAGATGGGCTCACTTAATGGAGAAAACTGCAGCGTAAAAAAAAAAAAAAAAAACAAGGCCAAGGAACCGCATCACTCGACTCCACATTTCCACAGCGTCGGCCTGTGGGCTCCGCTGAAGGTGGATGACGAAGACGAAAAAAGCCCGAATGATTTCTTTAAAAACATGAATACATTTTAAAAACGCGAATCACCAAAGGTGGTCATTCCGAACAGGTTATGAGTAAAATAATCCGAGAGCTGTGGTGTTACATGTGTTACAAACTGTGTGTAGTACAAAAAGGTTTTGATTGGTGCTTGCAAAAGCTGGAGCTTTTCTTAACCTAGAACTTCTGTTGCATGTTACAGTTAGTGCTCAGCATGACAACTACATAAACCTTTTATGGGAACTGCTATAAACCGGTACAAACGTTTATAAAGGCTAATTCCAACAACTGTCAGCTGCCATAAAGGCTTTAGTCAGAAAATGTTCTGACAACTGACACGTTAGAGATGTTCATGAAGGCTGTCATGGTTATCTTATTCCATAGTTTTCCTACCTCGGCCTCGCCTTGGATTTGAAAAATGAGCATGTGTTGCACACTGCATCTGTAGTACATGGTGCTGCAGTGAAGCAGTGAATCAGGGGATTCGGGCAGTTCCTTTTGATGCATTTTCAAGTTCAAGTTCAGGTTTATTTACATAGAACATCATACACAGAAGGTCATTCAATGTGCTTTACAGCAATGGAAATTAAAATAAGGATAAAGAAAAATTAGAGTAAAATAAAACTAGATAATGAGAGGGATAAAAGAAGTAAAAGAATACATAAAAGAACATTAAAAGTGCAGTAAAAGTGTAAAAGCAGAGGGGAATAGTGCTGTTTTTAGCAGCTTTTTAAAGCTGGCTACAGTTGGTGCAGATCTGATGGGCAGCTTGTTCCAGCAACGAGCTGCATAACGACTAATTGCCATTTCACCATGTCCAGTTTCAGATCTTCTTACCACTAACTGGCCAGCTCCTACAGATCTAAAAGAACTACCAGGAATATATACTTCAAGCATATCAGAGATGTACGTAAGACCCTAACCATTGAGTGATTTGTACACAATAAGTAATGTTTTAAAGTCAATTCTGTACCGAACTGGGAGCCAGTGCAAGAACCTGAGAACAGGAGTAATGTGCTCTCTTTTCTTGGTTTTAGTTCTCTGGCAGCAGCGTTTTGAATGAGTTGGAGTTGTCTGATGGACTTGTTGGAAATTCCAGTGAGGAGAGCATTACAATAGTCAACCCTGCATGAAATGTATTTTGGTGCATTTACCACACACTTGGAAAAAGTGAGAATAGTATCATATTGTTTGCCATTATTGTAAGCCAGTGATGCTGAACTAAAGCTAAATGACACATCACCTGAACAAAATGAGTGGGCTGTTTCTACTTTTTCCACTTTTTTCTGTATTGAGAGAAAAATGGTCTGGCTTCAGAAGACTATGACTGGCTTATATGTCAAAAAAACCAAAACACATTGGTTCAAAGAGAAAGGAAGTGTTAACAACGGACGACGTGCAAAAGAACATGTCCACTGAATGTGTCATGGACTTTCTAACTAATTTTGTCAGGTAGCCAGCTCACTGTTTGAGTCAATTTTCCACTAAACAGGGGTTCATAAGCCGAATAGTTAAGCAAATAATCATATAGATTGATCAACAATGGCTAGAAAGGTTGAGAATGTCTGTTTCTTGTGAATAGATTCAGGCCCATTCATGGCTGGAATTAAACAGATATTTCACACTTGTGGTGCAGCGGCAGGAGCTAATTGCCACGGGGCTTAGAGAAAAGGTCCCGTTATTAAACTCATCACACGAAGATGGATAAAGAAAAGAGAACAAAAAGCAGAGAAGAGTTTAAGTGGTCAGAACACCATGGAAACGGATTAAAGAGTCCGCTGTAGAGGACAGTGGGAGAAAGAGTAAGGAACCCTCAGAATGTTCGAGAATGGGGAACAAGGAGTTTTTCCTGGGGCACAAAGACAAAGTGTGCGTGTGTGTGTGTGTTTGTGTGTGTGTTTGTGTTTGTGTGAGTGTGTGTGTTCGCATGTTACTATGTGTTTACTACATATCCATAATCCATATGTAACGCATACGGATAATAGGATGTCCTATACATATAGGACCTATATATATATATATATGTGTGTGTGTGTGTGTGTGTGTGTGTGTGTGTATAGGACATACTATTATTACATATAGGTACTTACATATAGTTAAGATTAAGTTATTTAATTTTGGAACATTTCTTGATTCATCATGAAAGATTCACACAAAATAAAGATAAGCTGCTCTGTTCTAACAATGTAGAAAACAAGGTGGAGATCCTTTACACATAAACGATGAATATCAAATATTATTACACATAGAATCTTACACATATGTATAAACAGGACATATATACATACATAATATATACGTAACATTAACAGCAAATAGCAAACCTGTGTTGGTACGTGTGTGTGTGTGTGTGTGTGTGTGTGTGTGTGTGTGTGTGTGTGTGTGTGTGTGTGCGCGAGCGAGAGAG
>JBBJLS010000036.1:6701370-6718381 GCA_037577275.1 Bryconaethiops microstoma
CTGTCCACAGCCATCCTGTATTCCGAGTCGTCCCCACCCTTGATACATCCGACTATTGCTGAGTCATCTGAGAATTTTTGCAGATGGCAGCCCTCTGTGTTGTACTGGAAGTCAGAAGTCAGATGCAATTTCCAATCACGCCATAGCCTGTCTAACAGCAATGCAGTCATAGCCTTTACAAAGTAGAAGATTGTGTTAATGTCAACAAGAATTCTGAATATACAGCAACCTAATTCCATAACTCATTTCGCTTTTGGATTTAGATGGGAAGGAAATGTCATGCTGTGATGCTGGCGGGGTGACAAGGTTTTACTTTAACAGGTCATCCAGATACATCTTTTGACCACAGCTGGACCCTCAGCTTCAAACACTAGCATGCTGATAATATAACTGAAGGCTTGAGGCAGTGTTGAATTTTGAAGTGGCTAAGCAGTAAGAGAGAGAACTGAGAAAGTTAGATGGAGTTTGGTCCAACATAATGACTTTGATTGCCCGTAAAACAAAGACAACTCTCACAGAAAACTATAAATATATTTCTCTATTTGATTAGCTAGGCCTGTGATCAGGCTGGCCATCTTTGGGCCAATAAGATTATCTTTGTGGTTGAAATTAATGAGTGTTGCAGTCACCTGTTTCTTGTGTTCAGACTCATCTGACACAAGGGCAGGACAGTCCATTGCTAAGGCTGCTGGACGAACACAATTTTGAGGCCTAATGATATGCACTGTAAACTGATCACTCCCAGTGGGTGATCAATCTGTGTGCAAGCTTTCAGGAAATTACATTAGCTGCTGAAAGCCTCTCTGAATTTGCTAGATAATGAGTGAAATGAGTGTCCATTTCCTAATATTATTACATTTTATCCGGGCGTTGGGAAGAATAACTAGAATAACAAGTTTGACTGAAAGTCAGTGCAGTCCTTTTTTGCTCTGGTTTACATATATAGTCTTATTAATTCATTGAAAATTAATTTGTTCATTGTGAATTAATTAATCATTAATAATGACCAATCAGTAAGTGCTGTAAAAAGTCACATGGAAGAGTTAATGCTGGGCCTTTTAGAAAATTGAGGCAGTGTGATGCTCTGGACAATATTCTGCCTCAAAACTTGGATTCTCGCCTTCATGTGGATGTTACGTTGACACGTACCACCTACCTAAACATTGTTGCAGACGAAGTAGACCACTTCATAGCAGCGGTATTCTGTAAAGACAGTGGCCTCCATCAGCAGGACATTGCACCCTGGCACACTGTAAAAATGTTTTAAGAGTAGTTTGAGAATCGCACCAAAGAGATCAAGGTGTTGATTTCACCCCCCTATTTCCCAGATCTCAGTCCAACAGGAAGTGTTGGACAAACAAGTCCGATCCATGGAAGCGGTACTGCTGCTAACGTCTTGATGTCAGATACCACAGAGGGGAATCGCTGCACTTCTGTTTAGCTCAACTGATCACCATAGGCCACCACCACATCCCGAATCTGCAATCGCTGGGGTATCTTGTCCAAGGATTCTCAGCTGGCTGCATTCGAACTCCCCACATGCTCCTCCCCCATCCAAGGGCAACTGCTGTTCAAAGGCTCCGGCAGAGATTGTTGTTCCTGTTGCTGCAGACTAGAGACTCAAACAGAAACTACTTTTACTGACTCTAACTGTACCCACTCTGTTAGCCTTAGACGGCCAGTCTGTTCAAAAGTAATTTGCTGTGTACGCATAGGACCTCCATTATTAGTAGCCTGCCAGAGGAAGAGTCCCACGTTTGATTCTTGGTTCCTCCCGAGGGTTTATTCCTCCAGCTTTAGGAAGTTTTTCTTTGCCCCTGTTGCCCTTGGCTATATAAATAAAATTGAATTGAATTGAATTGAATTGAACCTTCAGAGGTCTTGTGGAGTCCATCCCTCAATTGATCAGATTTGGCAAAAGTAGAACCTATACAATGTTAGCTGGTGGCTTTAATGTTTTGACTGGTTGGTGTGTATAAATAGCTGTGTGTACCTCTGATTTTCTCTAACGCTCTCTCTGTATTTATCTCTCTGACTGTAAATCTTGTTTAACTTTCTTGCTCTTTTTTGTCTGTTCTTACCCTCTGTGCTTGCTGTAAGGGGTATCTTCTGTGTGACAGAGCCCTTGGTGGAGTGTGTGTTTCAGGGTCATGCTCTGTGCTCTAGCCTCTAGCTGCTGGTCTTCTAGGTGTCAAACTGGGCTTTGGCAGAGCAGGTGAAAAAGAGGCCAAATCCCTTATACTGCTGTTTAAACACACACACACACACACACACACACACAATATCCTTTATGTTGGCATCTTTCCATCTTGCTTTCTCTCCTTGGCTCCTGCTAGAGTAAGTGCTGAGCATCTGACAGACCAGAGTTGTGTGTAACAGTCATTTCACAGTGCTTTCTTCAAACTGGTCTCTTATTCTACAGATGACACAAACAATCTGCCTGACCTTTTCACTTTCAGACCCACAAACACACTCACATATTCTGCCTGTTTTTCATTCTCTCTCTCTTTCTCTCTCTCTGTCTCTCTCTCTTTCTCTCTCTCTCTTTCTCTCCCTTTCCCTTTCATTCTTGGGATGTAATCAGAGGCTTCCACATCACCACGTGTACACTTCACCCTCTCTCCCTGGCACACAGGCCAACAGGCTTGCCCCATATATCAGTAACATACATTATCCCTTATCACACTTATGTACACATGGGGGTGTGCATCAGTAAAGTATGACAATGATACACAGCTTTAATAACACCTGGTTAAATCTTTTACTAATGAATCCAAACTTAAATGCTTCTATATTTAAGTTTGGATTCATTAGTAAATGATTTAACCCGGTGGACCTATCAATGCTCTGCCCATAACTGCATTCCTTCTTAAAGTCCACTGAATCTACTAGATCTAAATTGGAGTTTAGAGTTGCTGCATAATGTTTAAAGTGTTCCCTTACTAAGACGCCTTTGTCGTAGCTAACTGAAAGTAGGCAGGATGAAAATGACCACAGACTTGCCGCACAGACCATACTAACATTAGCTTGATTACACAACAAAAGAACTGCATTCGACCTATCCTAACATCTTACTTCCGCACACATGCAAAGTAAATCATTTGAAATAAATAACTCTAGATTTCTATATCCAACTGAGCCAAAAGTAGCCATGAAAGAATGCTTTTCTAGTCAAAGCACTGCAGGATTCAAGGTTTGCGCTATGTGAGGTCTGCGATTTGTCTTATAGTTGGATTTTAAGTTTTTGTCTCAGCTGTGCTACATAGTTTCCATAACCAATGGTCTCCAAGGACGCAGTTGGTCGTGTTCTTATTAGGATGGAAGCATGGCAGGGTTCAGCTCTCCCCAGTGTGAAGTGGAAGCCAGCTGGCCAATTGTGCAGCAGAATAGAACGCTTGGCATTTTCCTCTAAAGATGTTGTGATGCTCAACAATGCTGCATGTCTGTCAGTGAAGACAGAGAAAAAAACTTTATTCACATTGGAGGAGGTGTATGCTGGCCTTTGCCATCCAAGAATGGGAGAAATATTAGATAACCCTCTATAGTGGGAATTAAACTAAACTGGGACAAATAAAAAAATAGTATGTCTTGGAGACATGTCTTGTGCTGGGTGGTTTTGATGGTATCACAGTATTTTCCATATATGTCACAGTGTCATGGCATCAAAGGGTGCTCATTAATCAAATTAATGAACCCATAGTAGAGATCTTCTCTTCTAAGCTACAACAATGTCCATTAGACATTTGATTTACACAGTGCAATAATTGTTAACCAGATGTGAAATATGCTATTATTTTAGTTTATTTCCTAACATTACTTTTCAGTAATCAGTGTTGGAGTTTAAGATTTACACATATAATTAAATATTTTGAGCAGTGTTCTTTTGCACAATTAACCCATTCTTGTCTAAAAGCATCTGCGTTTACTTTCTCAATAATCAGAAACATAAATTAGGAAAAGCGAACTCCATACTTAAGCAAATAAATGTGGGTTGTTAGTGATGAAGGGAAACTGGTGACAGTCATATCCAGGTTGTGTGTAGCTGTAATCCTTTGCCTTAAGATCAGGTTTCTCTACAAGTTCACCTAACAAGCCTACAGTCCACTGGGGTGATCATGTCTGGGTTACCAGCACTGTGGGAGATTCCTGTGTACGTGTGTGTGTGAGAGTGTGTTTATGTGTGTGTGTGTGTGTGTGTGTGCACGTATGTGTGTGTATGTGTGTGTGTGTGATTTAGGAAGCTCCGCAGCTATAGCCACTCAAGTTCCTGCAGATAATGTCAAAGGTCAAGGCAGGCAGACGTCAATAAATATCAGTAATGGCTACCAATAAGTGCTTTGCTGCAGCACACTGTGCTCTCTCCCACACACACAGCCTCTACTACACTCATCTGGATTAAACGAGTCTCCCATGTCCCATGAGCCTTGGCCGGAGCCAGCTGCTTCTAAATAAAGCGCTATTATTCCTGAACACAGTGGAAATAGAGGCTGCAGGGCACTGACTGTGCTCACACACCAAATCCTCTAAGTAGCAGGATAATTATGCTCCTTTAAATGGATATTATTCCATACACATGGAATTGGACTTTTTGTGCCACAGCATATGACCACATGTTGTAAAGTTTAACCGACCATTCTCAGCTCACTGTTCACAGACATAGTCTTTGGTATCAATGCTATTTATTTTTTTGGTATTAATGCTAGTATGTCAGAGTCTGATCTCTTGCCTAACGCCTTATAGCCAGCAATGCTGGCTTTGCCCCCTCAACTCTGCCCCCAGAGTAGGTATGACACACCCACATCTACACTACACTGGAGAGGTGCACATATTCTCACAGCTAAAGTCGTATTTTTGATTTGTTGCAGGCGAATAACGAAAAGAGCTACCTGAAGTGTGTATATTCCTCTTCATATGTTTCATATAATGGCAGTTCTCACTACTTACAAGATATCTGCTTTTAGACTTAGAATCAAGGGGTAGAATCAAGTCAGTCCTTCTGAACCTGATGCTTTAAATGTGTGTGGTCATTTACTGCTTTAGTTGTCCTAATGGTCATGGGGCAGCAGACCACTTCAGACAGTAGTGCAGTCAGAGGGGATAGGCGTATATCTAGGAGAGGAAATGCAGGGTGTTGAATGGCTGGGGAGCAGACAGAGGCACCTGATAGGGTGGCTTTATTGTGGAATTGGGAAACCAATTCTGCTGGCCCAGAGCCCAGTGGGGTTTATTACTGCGAGACATGCCCTCCCTTGACAATTGGACAGCACACTGCAAAGTGAAAATCACCTCGTAAACACCCTGCAAGTACACTCGCCACCAGGCAGCCGAGCCAGATCGAATGGCACAAACAACAAGTATGGCAGCATTTTCCATGGGAGACGCTGTCCAAATGTCCACGTCCATAGTCGGCTGATGGTAAATATGAGACCACATGCTTTTAGGTAAGAAAGTGAGTGGAGTTTGGAGTGGAGTTTGGAGGAAAACAATAAGCTGCTCACTGAATCGGATCCCAAGTGTGTTCCCCGTGTCATCTGAGCGGGTGCTTGGCTATAAAGCAAACACATTCTGGACCCAGACAGGCAATAACCAGCCAGAGATGATGATGATAGGTTACGATGGCTGGCTGAGCGAACTCACAGTAGACTCCAATAGGACGGCAGGGAGTGGCGAATAGAGCAGGGGGTGATGGCTGGGTCATTCTGTCTAGGCCTGTCTCTGGCATCTGAGAGAGGCTCTAGAATACACCTGATCACTTCTGCCCCTCAAAGCCAGGAGCAGACAGAATCAGCATCGCTCTGTTGACTAGCTACACCTGTGTGTGCTGGGAATTTGTTTTAGGGCAAATTGTGTCAATGGCATATCCATAAATTGACAGTGTAGAACAATATACAAATAAAGGCCACAGCATAGCCAGGGTAGGTGTACCAAAAACAATATGATATGCTATGTTGCCCACTCTGTCTATGAATAAAACTGCATGTTGCTGCCCGTCTTTACTGCTTATTGCTGCTGTGTCATTCATGAACTTCCCATCGTGCTGGATAACCTTTCTGTGTCCGAATGCAGTCTTCATCTGAGACCGAGACAGAATGAAAAACAGAAAGAGAAATGGGGAAAAAACATCCGTCGGGAGAGAATAACAGAAATAAGATGAATCTGTGTAGCCTCCAGTGGTTTTAACTACATCGTCTACACAGATTCCATGTAATGGTCACCTGGGGCCAGCCGTGGAGACTGCGCCAATTAAATTAGGTAGCAGTAGAACGGTTCTCTCGTGCCCCATGACTGCATCTTGTTTACCGGCCGTCCCCGTGGATCCTCCCCGCTCCGCTTCGCTGTGTACAGTAATTGTATTTAGAACTGGTGCCTTCCAGAATATGCTAGATACAAGAAGAAGAAGCCAGAGTGGATTGCCAGGATCGTTTTCTGACTGCATTACCCATGAGGCCGCGCTACGCAGGAGAGTGGATATTCATTTGAGAGGAGCCACTGAAAGGTCGTGACAAGTTTTCCGACCAGGAAGCACGTTCGTCGATGCGCATGAACACAGAAATCCAATGTGGAGGAGGACTTGCTTAATTTGCTTATTTGTGACACGTGAGTGATATTCTTACGCCCTGTTTGTAAAAGCTAGGCAGGCTTTTTGCTTGACACAGTGGCTGTGTAGAGTTTTATTGCTATAGTGTTGTACCACTGCTAATGATTGCATCCACTGACAAAAGGATATTAAATTTTGAGCTGAGTTACACTCCTGTGAGCTATTTCTCGACAAGGCCACTTCCTGCCCTTTTATCACCGCTCTTTGCGATAAAGGAAGATGAAACAGCTGGAGTCCGTGACAATCTGCCGGCCTTGCGGACACCGTCCAACAGTTTAGTCAGACATCCTCGTGGTCTGTTGTGTTGTTAGGGCAAGATTAGAGTGTCCCTTCTCTCTGATCTCTCCCAAACGTTTAGCATTTCTAATGAGTGCGAGCTTCTGGCAGGGCTAAGTGCTCTCTGCCAGGCACTGCACATGGTGTGGCCAGAGGAGCCGCAGAGACAGGTTAATTAAACTTAAATAATTAAAGAAGTGGCATTAACGACCCGTGGTGTGGAAGGGTTGAAACATATGGCAGCAGATGACTCCCCGTCTCCGCGGTGGCGGTCTACAAAGCAGGACGGGTGAAGTCCACCACCCCTTTCACTCACTTTGATGATGTCAGCGAACAGACTGCCCAGGTGCCAGTGCTGCATTTGATATGCGGGACAGGTGGCCGAGCGAGAGACGGAGAGAGAGTGAGTGAGAGAGCAAAAGAGACAGACAGACAATAGCATGGTGGCATAACGAGATTCAGAGCGAATGCTGCACCATCTGCTGCTGGGCACAGTTCTCTGGACCATTAAATCACTCACACAAAGTTTGGGTTAAAAGACATCCTCCTTCACTCGTCCCGTCTGTTTCTCCGGGTGTTTCTCACTCTTTTTCTGACTCTTGCTCTCCTTTTTTTTCCCCTCTATCTGTGTCTCTCTCTTCCTCTCTTTTTTCGTCATCGCTCAGCCCTGAGAATTGCCGGTGATAACAGCATGCCGTAATTGGATATCATTTGTCACTCTGAGCTGATTGAAACGAGCAGATTCCAAATTTTCAATCAATACCACATTAGTTGTAAGTAGAATAGATTTTAGGATTTGAATTTGATTAGTCACCGTGCATGCAGTCTTGTTTCACTGAAGAAAAAAATATTCTTTACATGCAAGTACATAATTACATTTGGAAAGCAAACCTACAGTAATATAACTCCAGAATATGTAGGTAGGCAGTTTATTTCTTGCCTAAGTCCAGCTTGAGTTTGTTATTTTTTACCTCACAAAACTCATTCTATTGTTGAGTCGATCTTTCTCAGTTGGTGGATCACTTGGTTAACACTGGTCTCCCTTTCCTGGAGCTCAGACTGAGTCGCCACATTACACGATAAGAGGAAAGCTTTTTTGTGATGGATGTATTTGTAATACCCATGATGTACTCACAAAAACACCATTGTATGCAGACGTCATCTAAAGAGAAAACACCTCTACAGTTGAAAGTACAATTCTTGTTTTGTTTTTTGTTTTTTGTTTTTTTATTTAACATTGGAGAAAAATGTCATATGTAAACATATGTACTGAGGGTTAGTTATCTTTACATATGACTGTATATTGTGTGTGTGTTTTTTTTTTTATAGCAAATACATATTGTTAAATTGCTCACTCCTTTTGCAGAAAATGTTCTAATGGCTGTCTCTCTCCTTACCAAAACTAGCAAGCGTTCATCAGTGGACAGGAAATGCATCAATTCTGTAGTGCAATACATGCTCTTGGAGTCCATGTCATACAGTTCTTGCACCTGTAGGAAGGGTTCTGCAGTGTGGTAGTAAGTCGCTGCAGGGTCTCTCGCTTTCTCTCTTTCATTAAATCCACTTATCTTCTTGTACAGTGAGGAAAGCAGGTTTGCTCTCCCTGCTCTTTGCTCTGTGTCGGGTCAAGACAGCCTGTGACTGACACAAAGTGACTGGGTCTCAGCAAAATCATACGGTATGACATAAAAAGATCTGTTAAGAGGATTTGCAGTTGTCAGCCTGTGATTTGGGTGTCAGTAATTGTGAGCAGAGGCCGAAAAGGACAGGAGCTAATATCTTCCCCGGTTTCCAGGCCTTCCTCCTGATCCTACAGCCTCAGTGTTCTTCTATCTTTCTAGAGCTGACCTAGACCCCATGGATGTGCCCTCTGTTGGATATATTCCCTGTTCTGTTCTGATGGTCTCCTCTCTCTCTCTCTCTCTCTCTCTCTCTCTCTCTCTCTCTCTCTCTCTCGCCCCTCTCTCTCGCCCCTCTCTCTCTTTCTTTCTCACCTCTCTCTCTCTCGCCCCTCTCTATCTCTCTCACCTCTCTCTCTTTCTCTCTCTCTCTGCCTCTCTCATCTTTCTCTCTCTCTCTCTTGCCTGTCTCTCTCTCTCTCTGTGTTAGAAACACCTATAATACTGATGCATTTTATAGGTTTTGCATTCCAGAAGAGCCCATCTGTAGCTGCACAGTCCCTTTCCATTGAAGAATAATGTTCACTAGTCAACTAGTCAGTGCTAGTAGCAAGCACAGCAAAGAACACTGAGGCATTCAGCCTGAAAGAGCTGCTGTACTGCCAAAAGTTAAAGCAATCCTAGTTTCTAAAGTCATTAAAATAATTTAGCTGGAAACTGTTAGTCTTAAGTTTTAGATAGTTTGCAATGTAATTGGTTTCAACCTATGTTTCCATACCAATAAATCACTTAAGATTTTGGGTTTAACAGGAAAACTATTTTCTGAACTTTCCTCTTGGGCATACACTTCTGTTTTTTCTGTTGCTGTATTTTAGGCACGGACCTCAACTAGTCCACTGTTGCCCCCAGCCCTGACTATTGGACTAAGTCCACTAGTCAACATGTCTATGCGGCCCATTTCAGATGGTAGTTGGCAGGTCATGCTTAGCATCAGATGGGCTACAGTCAGCAACCATGTACTCCCAAGTGCTCCTATATGGTAGGTGTGCCTGACAGTGTAGTTACATGGTCAATTAACAATTTATTCCCTAACAAATTGTCACCTTAGTGTTTTCTGTCACTCACCTACTATCCTTTCTGTTGCTGCTTTGCAATCTGTACTGCTTTCCATCATAAATAAATGCGCTATGACATCTTATCATAACAAATACATCCATATTTAACCAGGATGCAAATACAAATGATTAGAGCCATTACAATTGGCCCGATCAGGGTAATTGTTTTGGGGATCAGTTTCCTGTCTGCTTTGAATTGCAATTAGTCACCGCGGCAATGACTGAGGTATCAAAAGGGGCTGGTGTAATGCAGCAGCATCACCGCTAACACCAGACGACAACTACGATTAATCAAGAGCTCTCCCAGCCCCGTCCCGTCTAGGTTACGAGCAAACGTAGCAACCGTATGGGGCCTTTGATGTGTGCACATGTTTCGATGCAGTAGATTGGGTACGGAGCAGGCCAATCGCATTTGAATAAATATCTCATTAAGTTGAGTGTTTCTTGCCTACATTCTGTACTTCATTTTCTCCGAAATGGTGTCAGACTGGCGTGACTGTGCTGCCACGAGCTGATTGCTTTGACCTTGTGCTTTTTTCTCGTCACGCCATATTGATTCTTGGGATCGGAGAAGAAAGCTGAACATGTGCTGAATTGCTAACCTTTTGTCTCCGACTTCAGTTCTCGCACTGCTGTGTTTTTTTTTCTTTTATTCTGTTTTTTTTTTTTTTCCATCTGGACTGAACAAGTCAACAGAAGCAGCCCCCAGTACAGGGCTGTATCAGTCTGTAAGACTTTAGGGGATAGTGTGAGAAGATTACAGCCTGGTGAATAGAGTATAGTCTGCAAAGCCTCATGGGCTTTATGTCTCTCTCTTTCTCTTCTCTCTCTCTCTCTTGCACAGCTTGATGGACGACACGCGGTGTGTCTGATCAACCTGTCAGTAGGTCATCGGTGATCAGGCTGTGCCGACTGCAGCTGTCCCACTGTCAGCTGAGACACTTCTGAAAACATATAAAATGAAGAGATCATTGCATCATGCAGGGATAAAGAATCCAATCATGTCTTGCAGGACACAGATAATCCCCATATAGTGCCTTTGGAGATGGAAATTGAAACAGCTCAAGTAGTTCTGCTCAAGAAGAAGTTCTGCTCAACATGTTGGAGTAAAAATGAAATTGTTTCACATGTCATTGACTGCGTTTGATAAACGCTATTTTTTCGAGATAAGCAAATTAAAAATGATGACTCGAGTTATCTCTATGAACCCATTTTTTGTGGCCTGCTGATTTCACACATGCATTGTTTCTAAGACTTTATTGTATTTGTCATGAACATTTTCTTTGGAAATTTCATTCCGTCAACAGTATAATTTGAACATGATGAAATCTAATTATTATGTGCGGAGTGTTAGAATATACGAGAGTTAGAATATACAGACTTCAGTCAGATAAGAAAGGGTTGGTTCTTCGCCAGATAAGGCAGTATTCTGGCTCAGACTGCAGCAGCCTGTACAGCATCAATCTCCCGGTGAAGGCAGGGTGCTGTCAGCCTGCCATAATCCTGAGCAATGGCAACGCCGCGCTTCCTGGTGTAAAAAATGAACCTGTTCTTTCATCCATTTCCCTTGCATTGCCTCCACGCCACCCACAGGCCCATTCAACGCCCTGAAACCTGAAAGCCTCTGTCCCTTTCTGACACTAGCATGCACACGCTAATACCCAATAATTGTAACAAAGTGGGAAATCAGTTGAAGTTTCTCAAGGCCTGGAAACGGTTGTAAATTGATTGAGCCGTGAGGTGAAGAGCCCCCAATGCATTTACATGGTACAGTATACCGCTTTCCTAGTGGCTGACTATTGACATTAACTTTTGTGGGCCAGGTGCCTCTCGCGTCCCTCTGGAATTCATGGGACTAGTTTCACACAGCTTAAGCAGGTTTTTCACTGCATGTATTCCTCTCCTGCTCCCTCTCCATTCAGCCTGCGCTGCCGTGGTTGAATGGGGCCACAGTGGCCTCAGGTAGAAGTCTGCATTGCAAATTTGACTTTCACGGACATTTCGGCGGCGGAAAAGGTTTTCTGTTATTGGAGGTCGTAGTCAAACTCTGTGTTGCACGGCTAGATAGTGTAGACTGAAAGGACCTTGGAGGAGGTGGAAATGTTTTACATGTGATGCAGCAGAATTCTGTGTCACTGTAGATTCCGCAGAGCCACATGCAGCACGTTTGACCAGACGAATAGGATTTCATTCCTGACTAAGTCGGCAGAAGAATTATATTTATACTAGCGAGTATGGTGCAGAAAGATAAGAGAGGAGAACATGCTATGTGCCCAACTGTGTGTTTGTGTTTGTGTGCGCATGTGCATATGTATGTATGTTTTGCGAAAATGCAGGCCTGTCTGAATGCACCAGGCCATTGTCGTACCATTTTTTTAAAAAACCTCCTGATTTCAAAAGCACACTTTTAATGTAGAGTACATAATATCATCTGCAGTTGCCATGAGACAGCAGCCCTTTGTGCATCAGCTAAAGGCCAAGTCACACAGAAAAGCGCTCCCTGTTTCATGTTCTCCATTTTAATGACCTTCAAAATGCCAGTTAGAATGTCCTGACAGCTTACGAGTCCCCCGCCAGCTCCTGGTGCACTCGTGCTCAGACCCCCACATGACCACCACCCCCCTCCTTTTGGTCTCCACAGGGGGATAACGGGTGAAGGGATGAAGGGAGACTGGGGGGCTCAATTGTGCTAATATGCCTGCCAGTAATTTGGCATGGGCCAAGTTTGGAAGGTTATGTTAGTTGTATTAGTTTCCTTTTGGAAAGGGTTTTGCGTCTTTCTGCCTTTGCCTTACCAGCTGCAGGGCACTGGTAAGTTCATTGTCAGTTAAAAAAAAAAAAAAGAAAGAAAACTACTGATATGCTGCAAGCATTTGAATTAGCATTTGTGATGCCTGGTATTTGTCAGAATTACACTTTTCAATTTGGCTACTTTATTTTATAGGGTCGTGACAGTTGTTTTGCATAATGCATAGCAGATGGATGTTTATTAAAGGCCTATTGACTCAGCAATCTGCTGTAAATGCAGTGAGAAATGTGGTAAACTGACTCTTATGTGGCAATAAACAGCCTCTAATGCGTACTGGCTATTAAATCAAAACCATTTGGACTGACAGCTGTCTTAGTTATATGCTACATTACTGCTCAAAAGTTTGGAATCAGACGTATCATTTGTGATCATAATATATTCATATAATATACTGTATCACATGTAGGAATCTGAACCATATATCTTTAACAACAAATTAATAATAGTATTAATAGTGTATGTATCATTTGGTAGGATAAACACTACATTATGCTGCAAATTGGTAGTATATTATTTATCAACTTCTTGTTGTTCTCAGAATACCAAATATCTAACAAAAATTGTGTCATCCGATTCAGGCATTGTATAGTTTATTAATTTGCAATTCTGCTCTCGAATTAGTGTCTTCCGCCCATTAAAGTGTCTGAGGCGTCAGAGTTTAGAAGAGCACCAGTGCGTAGCTCTTCCCCCTACATTCGTGTTGACTCTGAGCTTTTTTTGGACGGAGGCAGGGAGCCCACATATGAGAGCTACGGCTATGATAATGGATCCGGACATGAGTGATTTATAACCTTAATTAAAATTTTCCTTTCTCTCGCTCTCAATTACTCTTTGTTTTACATGACACAGCACCCCTCATTAGAGCCCTAATCCATGTCTCCTCTGCGCTCCTCTCATCTCTCCTGACACCTTGTGTTATGAGCACTGGAGCAGCTGGTTGTGTTGCCAAAGACCAGGCAACATAGTCCCCGTGTCCCCTGGAAATACATTTAATGTTTATCTCTCTCCTTCACAAGTGTCCTGAAGTGTAACACTGAGCAGAGCTTCCCGTTTTGAAGTTCAAAAACGGGCTTTATGATGTTTGGTTCGGAGCCTTTCCTAATGCTGTTATCTGAAGTTCGTCACACATGGCATTTTGCCCATTTAAGTGCTTGTTCCACTGAAAAATTAAATACTACAAGATTAAATACTACAAGATGCCAAAATTTTTTATATATATATTATTAAACATATATATTGTGGGAATGACTGGTAGATATTATTCTGTGCATACTTAAAGTCACTGATTTTGAGATTTAATCACTCCTTTAGAAATACATTTTAGATATTTTAGTTTAGACCAATTTGCAGTGGTAAATTTCATATGGTGATTCTAACCATTGAAACGATTCCAAACATATTAACAGTGATTCACAACTTTTGAATGGTGAGTTCAAACTTTAATGGTTGTATATGTCTTAATGAACGTTAAAGGTAATGACAGTCAAATGAAATGATTAACATGAGTGGTAATTCACAGAGGGTATGTGTACAAGATGCTAGGATGACAAACCCGCAGAGAACCAAAAACGTAGAGTTCACATCCTTCTCTGGTCCTTAAAGGTACACCACTCTTCTCTGACACACTAAACTGACAAACAGTGGTAGTTTAGTGTGACAACAGGCTGTAGCAGGTTTAGCTTCCTAACAGCCGTAAGAAGCATCCATTTCCTAGCCTTCCAGTCTCAGGTAGCGAATGCGTCACACCGAGCCCCCTCTCCTTCTCTCACTCTTTTTCTTTTTCACCACCACTCTGTGTGTGTGTGTCTGCCCGCCCTTCTACTGCTTCTGCTTCTCTCTTTCTCTTACTCTCTCTCTCTCTCTCTCTCTCGCTCTATCTCTCTCTTTCTCTTTCTGTCTCCTTGTCTGTCTTTCTTGCTCTCTCTCTTTATCTCTCTGTCTCTTTCTCTCTCTTTCTATCTGTCTCTCCCTCTCTCTCTGTCTCTCTCCCCCCCTTGTCTTGCTCTCTTTCTTTCTCTCTCTCTCACTCTTCTTCTTGCTTGCTCCTCCATTTCCTCACACACACTCTCTCCCCTCTTTGATTTCTTTCCCTCTCTCTCTCTCTTGCATTTTCACTTCGCATAGCTGCAAGGTACACAGGCTCCCCATTTATCTCATTTACAAAAGCAGCGAAATTCCTCAACCTGGCTGCCAGGAGAGCAGGACGCTGGGGCTGTTTGTTGTGTCTCAGTGAACGAGCAGTAGATGCTGTGTGTGTCCAGTAGGCAAAAGTTACCTAGGTGGTTCTTGGCTTGAGCATACAGTTCTAGAAAACGCTTTTAATTGGTACAGAAGGAAACCTTGTAAAACTTCACACGTCTCATTTATAAAAGTAGTTATTTAAGGAACCATCAGATGAAATGTTCTTTAGGGAACCAGCCGTAATTCTTCAACAGTAATGAGAGTCGATGTAATTTGTGACTCACAGGTTGGAAAAATTACGGTGTAGTACACAAAAATCACTTGAGGAGCAGGATGCTTGTGACAGAACTCTGTGCAGCCGGAGGGTTTAAATTAGTTTCACATTATAGATTGGATTAATTCACATTTTCTACTAATCCCTAAAAGCTTTAAAGAACAATATCCTTATGATAACCCCCTACTTTCCTCTATTGACATCAAAGGTTTAAACACTGTCATGTCTAATCAGGACAGACTAAAGAAGGGCAGGAGTTTCCTACTGAGTTTCTCTTGAAACTTGTATTAACACTAAATTGCCTCAGTTTCGATTTGAGGTATTACTCCCAGATAAAAGGTCTTAGTACAGATGCTAAAAGGAACCTTCTGGGCACATCTCTTTTAGGGATATATGTGTGATTGACAGGGCCAGTGTGTCCATATAGGCACACTAGGCAGTGTCTTAGAACAACAGTTTAGGAAGTGTAGCAAAACACTCCCCCAAAATATGATTGGTGCTGTTGAGTCGCATTTATCAAGCTACTCAGCAATGGGGATAACATTACCAACAGTTTCCTTCTGAGTTTCCTAGCTTCATTTTTCTAGGGTAAAAATGAAGTTAGGAAACTCAGAAGAAGAAATTCTGCACAGTTGCAACTTCAGAGGACCATATTTTGTTGTTTTGTTCAAAACTCTTTATTTATTTATTTATTTTTAATCATCAGCAACTTCGACAGCTTATGCAGGATTTTCTCTTGAAGCATTTTACCCCACTTCCATACTTTTTATAGGAAATGATTAATCAATTAGTTGAGATTTTAAAAATGCAATAAAAAAAACTGCTCTGTTAAAACTTTCCTCTTATCTCTTTTAAAACCGTTAGGTTCAATACTACATCAGTTCAGAAACAAGCTTCAGCAATGATTTGCATTGTCTATTAAAGCAATATTTCTATTATTTTAGTAGTGATAAATCAGTGCTTAACAGTAATTGGATGTTTTTAATTAACAGTTATTTGTAATTACAGTGATTCCCTATACACACTCAATTATTTCATATTGTAGATGTTTTTTACATCATTTTAACAGCTATTTGGCTTTTTTCAGTCATTGCTTACAATTATGCATGATTATTTAGACTAATGTTTTTGAAAGCCTAAAATTGTTTGCTAAAAAAAAAAATAGATAAATGCCCTAGAGGCTCAAGCAGAAGGATTTCTATCATTTGTGCTTAGAAGAAGCTTTTTATGCTATGTGGTTTGTCATCTGAAAATATTCCACTCGCACATACCGAAAACATTTGTGGGAATTGTGAGATAAATAAATGCAGGCTGAGTAATCATCAGATTTATATCCAATAACAGCACAGTGCTCGGGTCTTTTAGAATAACCGCCTTTCCTTCTTACCCGCAACCAGCAACACGGCGCATCAAGGTCTTTTCCACCCAGGAGCAGATCATGAGAGCTACAGGTTCCAAGGCTACAGAGCAGTGATAAATTCACTGATTTCTTACATACAGCTCAGTACATAAATTTCTGCACACATCTCTCTCTTTAGCCGTTTTAAAAATTACACATTCTGCTTTCTCCCTATCTTCTCATTGGTCTTTGGCGAGTTCATTATTTTGTTTTTTTTTAACCACTTAAAAATGTCTTTTCATGATGAATGAACCTATAGAAAGTCTAGAACATCTAAATGTACACCTTATAGACAAAAGCATTGGGACACACCTGGTTAGTAACAATATTTTTGTCCATATAGTGTTGGGAATGTATACTTTTTGGATGATTGTATCTAATTGTCCTAAACTAACTCAGCGTCTGAAGGTGAAGGTGAAGATCCAAATAGGGGCTGATGGAGCACTTGTCAACACTGATTAATGGACAACAAGCCTGTCATCAGCCCATGGATATAACTTAAGTTACTGATTATACTTCAGATGTTAAAAGAGCATAGACCAGAGGAACTTTGGAGTAAGTTTTAGATAACTATGGGGTAACTATGGCCATAGGGGTAACTATGGCTGCAGTCCCAAAAGTTGAACTCGCTGTCCCCAGACATTTATACTCCTTACAACATCTCATCTGGCTCTACAAAACTACATATTTCCAATTTCCATGCAAGATCTCTGGAGCTACGAATCCAAGCTTATCTTAAA
>JBBJLS010000036.1:6724663-6738242 GCA_037577275.1 Bryconaethiops microstoma
CATGCTACTGCTGCTTGTTTCTCTATGCAAATATGCATATGTATATACAGTGTGTCCTCGAGTTACAATAGTCTCGACATACTACATTTTAAGTTATCAAAGCTCACTCCCACTTCCACTCGGCTTACACCGTTAGCCTCATACTTTTGGTTGCGTGTGGCGGAAGAATACGCGGCGTTCCTTTTTCTGTGTCTTAGTTTTTATGATTTTACAGCTGTATTAGGGTAGGTAAGTTACATCACTGTTGAAGGGATGGATCTGTGTCATAATTCGAGGATGTTGTAATTCCCTGTATACATAATCTCCTACACAGAAACAAGGAGTGCAAGGAGTAATAACATTCATCGAGACACAGATCCAGACCGTACTTGTTTTCTGTGTAAGTTTATGTAGCAATGGTTAAAGAAAATGTATGCTGTTAAGTTATCAGGAATGTTATCCCCTCAGTTTGTGTGACAGTGGTTTGAAGTGGCTGTGTTAGATGAGTTAGCCTACTTGGGCAAGCCTGTGTTCTCTTCATGTAACCAAACGGCATGATCATGTATTGTGCTGGCATAGTTTGTGTCTTTGGTATTTTGCACTATAATGCTATACATTACTTTTGCTGAAATGCAGCGAAGTGGCTGCTACAAGCAAAGATAAAGTTAGCAAAAACAATTATCTTGCTAAATTGTCAGACATCTTTTCCCTCCTCCCAGTTTTTTCTGCTGTCTTCTTCCTCCCCAGCAGTGTCTCCTACCTGAGGCTTTAATAGCAGGAGTATTTGAAAGCCTCTTTGTGGCTCATTATGTTTGTATGCAACCAACCAACCCCAGAATTAGTGTGCCACTCGCAGACTGCATTGTTCCATCCTCTATGTACTTCAAAGGAGGTCTTCTGTGCTATGTTGTCTTTGCTTTCCGACACCCACCTCGTATACAGAATGCAGGGGCAGCGCGGATGCAGCCTGCTTCCGCCAGTCACAGGAGCACTGCAGGACGTAATACTCCAGCTGTCTTTAGTGGCCATTAGCAAAATCTGCTTTAATGCTCAAGAATACCCCCACAGTACAATTGGCAGTACATTGTTTCAAAGTCTGCCATCTGGAAACAGTGCATTGGTCTGAAGTGTTGAACCTAAATGTGTCAGCAGTAATATGGGCCCAGGTCTCATACTCTAATGTATTCTGGATTATGTATTCCGTGCCTTTTCCTGCCTTTTTTCTCCTTGTCAGTCAGCCTCAAGAGCTGTCTATATGACGAGGGACTGTAAAATGGCCTCCACTTACTTTCTAGGAATTTGATTGGCTCGTAATGTGCCATGTGTGTCAGAGCTTTGTTTGAGCTGACAGGAAGTCAGTCCTGAAGGATATGACATCGTAATGAGTCGGTGTTATCGCAGCCATTTAGAAGGCCCGGACGCCGCAGTTTGAGTGACTGCTGTAGAGCAGCAGGCGCTAACAGGGCTTGTGGATCCATCACACACTCTTTCTATTGTGCTCCCACGCTAGAGGGCTCGCTTTTTTAATGCTAATTGAGTTTGTTTCGTTTCTAGAAGCCTGGAAAAAAAAATGGCACCAGCCTTGGTGATGAGGGTCTGCGATTAGGGCTCGAGCTCATTCAGATTCCTTACGCCAGGCTGGAGAGACTACTGTGTCAAAATGATGAGGCAGGCACTGCCCAACCAGCCAGGCCCTCAGAGAGCAACGGCTAGTCCTGCGGGTCCTACACACGCGCACACACACACTCTGCTCACTCCCAGCCTGGAATACTGTAGACCTTTCGAGGATGTGAAATGCCAGCTGTGTATGCAACCATCCATCATCATTACACCAATGCTGTCTATTCAGAGTCACACACCAAATGCAGCAGCCTGCATTTATTCACCACCTTAATTACTCACACGTTCCCCTCTGCCTTTAGCTTAAAGTCAACATGAATCTGAAATCAGAACTCATTTTTCTTCTTCAACACAATGTATTTTCCAAGTGAAACCGACTTTTCTGGCCGGAAATAATTGTGGGCAAGACAAGACTTTATTCACCAGGATTTGGTTGGGATCAGCTGAAATGAAAATGAAGTCTGTTATCCAGCGTAAAAAAAATGAAATAACTGGCAAATTATTATTTTACGACTGCTCAAGTAAAAGAGAGGGCGCAAATCAAGAAGTAAGAGTCGTTTGAGGATGTCTGCAATGAGGTAGCTTACTAGCTACTAGCGTAGCTGAGATGTATGTGTGCCACTATTGGGGAGGGGAAAGTGATATTATTGGAAACTATAATATTTTCCTGCTCCTTGTATAAAATTACATAGTCAAGTGATAACAGGCATTTTGTTCAGGGAGATACGGGAGAGTTTCCTTTATATATCGCGCAACAGATTAAGCTTAATATGACCAAACACATGAACTGAGAAGAAAAAAAGGGCTGTTTTGAAGTCAGAGACTCTCTCTCTCTCTCTCTCTCTCTCTCTCTCTCTCTCTCTCTCTCTCTCTTCTCGCTCCTCCCTCCCCTGTACATCTTGCACCTTAAAGCATCTTAAACCTGCAGCACAGATTTGGTTTTATGTACTCTATAGCCCACCGTCCGGCGCCGTGTTTGCAGAGGTAATTTTGTCGGGGGTGGCTCAGTGTGTTTTACTGAGCGAGACGAACACCAACAGATGGTACAGTCTCCTTCCCCAGGAATTAATGCTTAATTGTCTGCGTCCAGTTTGCACCTTAATAAAATGGCAGTAATCAGGAGTTACAGAGCAAAGGCAGTTCAGAGGGAAAAAAATACTGAGACTGAGACTGAAGCATCTTTAGAAATGGTCAGGGGTCAACTTCAGGCGTTTGGATCAAGTCAGTGTCCAACTGGTGAACGTGTAGCTTGAGTTCTTTGACAGTTCCGTGTCACAGAGGTCAAATCTCTTTCCACAGCAGAGCTTTCCTGCACATATCCTTCCCCTTCAAGCATCTTACTGCAGCTCAGCTGTAACTGTAGACTGGATATGGCTTTCATATCAACAGTATAGAATTGTTATGTCATGTACATAATTACATATCTTAATACGCTATGATATATTTAATTACAGTATAGTTACAATATTTTAGTAACAGTACAGTTTGTATCAAATTGAGTCACAACATCGTTAAACCGTGTTAAATTGAATGGCAATGTATTATCGTGGCCCACGAGGGGGACGCAGCCCACAGCTTGAGAAGTGTTTTGTTACACTGAATAATAAACTTGTAAACTGTTACACTTCCAAGTTACGCAACAAGTTACTTTTACACTGTATTTTCATTCTGTGTTGATGGTTCCAGACTCCCTGCAACATTTGTTCTTTTGTTTTAATATGAAGAATTTACAAAAATAGAAGACCACACCCACAAGAAAAACATTTGATCATATTTAAAGCTTAATAAATCTCCTGTTTTATTAAGCTTTAAATACAACTGAGGAATAATATTCAAATTGTAAGAAGTCACGTTTTAAGGCATACTTGCCAGCGGGGACAGAGGAGGTTTAATATTTTTGAGCTTTAATATTTTTCAATCCGTAGCCATGCCAGTAATTACCTCGAAAATGTTTTGGGCGAACAGAAACCTGTATTTTCTGAAATACTGAGTATAATTAAATCCTCAGTTTTGAATGTGCTGCTACACTGCGACCTGCATCAATATTTATTTCATTCGTTCGAAGTGCAGCATATTTGTTATCTTTGACTGGCTTGGTGCAGTTTCTTCCATGTGTTTTTATGCTCCAATAAACCTGTGTATCATATCATATTGCAAGTCCTTTATTGTGATTCCTATCATATTGCATTATTTTCTAAGTCCTGTATAGCGAACCCTTGAATCAGCTGCCAATGGCCGGTGTAATAGAAACATGAGCCACAGGTGCTTTTCTCAATTGATAACAGGCTGAAATTTCAGTTATTGCAACATATCATAAAATTATGGGCTCTGGATCTCAGTTGTAATTTCTGCCGACCACTTGGGCCTACTTTTTCATCTGTAAAGGGGGTAACTACTGTAATGTGTTATTAATGCAATCATCTTTCATTACTGTATTACAAACATTGTTTTAATGAAGAAAGTTTATATACCCTTAGCTCTTCAGTGCCACATGCCCAGTAGTAGCACTCTATCCAAATTTCATTAAGGTCCAAGGATAGGAAACAATATCAGACGTCAGCAAAAGAGCACAGAGGCAGGCGGGCAGCAGTGGAAGTGTCGAGTCTCCAGCTGGGCTCTAAAAGAGTAAATGAAGTCTGGGACATCACAGAGTCTCATCTGCATTAAACTAGTGCTACTCCCCCAGTGTCTGCACACCATGACTCACTCCGACAGCAGCAAAGCACATATACTAACTACCCTGCATAGAACTCTGCTAGCAGGGACTTTGAGAACATCTGCCATGTTAAAGAATCCATACCCTGCATTTTATTCCTGCTCATGATGATTTTGTATACCAGTAACCGCATACTTTTTTTTATAAATGGCCACTTTTCATGCTCTCTATATCCCTTGGAATTAAACAGACTGCTTTTGTTAATGTGCCTTAAGCTTGATTTATGTAAAGGAACTCTATTCTGATTCGCTGCCTTGTGCTGTGCCTCATTCAATAAGCAGTCCAGGTTGAAACACTGCAGTGTGAACAAATCGGTGGTTATAAGTTGAATATAGAATTTAGATATAAGTAAATACACCTCTGGAAAAAAGTAAGAGACCACTGCAAAAGTGTTCAGTATCTCAGGTTTTATCTTTTGTAGGTGTAAGTATTGAACTGAACAGCTTTGCCTGCTGACAATATTTCTCCTAATTTCCAAATTGTTCTTTAAAGCATAATTTTCAAGGAAATGTCTATACATCAATGTAAGGTGATGCAGTGTTTACAGAACTTGAATAATTCAAAGAAAGCAAATCTCTTGTTCACTCTTAAACAAGATCAATGGTCTCTTAATTTTTTTGGATATGTTTTATATAATTTTGCAGCCTAGTTTTCATGAATATACCACTTTATGGGTAGAAGGTTGAATGAAATGTTTTTAAAATTTGGTTTGCCATGATATGGGCATGTTAAGAACTATAAATTATTTTTTTAATATTATCTTTTTGCTTATTGATAGGATAAAGAGATTTTTCCCTGATTGAATGCCAGTCAGTTGTTTGAATGAAAAATAGGCCATCACAGTTATTGGCCATTATTGTGAAAGGAAATTGTTCTGAAGGAAGCTACTCTCCATAAAATCTGTGAGTACAGTGTGTCTGTACAGTACCAGTGTTATTGATATGGCAAGGCTGGCTGATGGTAGAACTGACCTTGAATTAATCAATGATGAATAAATACCACCACATCACTTTGTAAATCATATACATGCTGCTGAAAATTTCAACACTACCGACTCAAAACACCTTCCGATTCCTGCTACAAAGCACTCACTTGCAGTTTTTACCTAAATGCATAAGGGTGTCATGTATCAGTTTATGGCTACAGATCACACTGTGGTTATATTTAGGGTGTTTTTGCTTGTAAGGCATCTCAAATAACTGATTTTGAGTTCCTTTTAGCATCATCATTTTGTTTATTAACAGGATTAAAGGATATAAACGCTTGTATTTAATACCAGCCCACCAGCAATTGATTTGACAGTTCAAATTTAATGTGTGGTGCTTGGTGCTTGATCAGTTAAGGAGGAGGAGGAGGAGGTTATGCACATTTATAATGGTTAGATACACAGAATGCACCCTTTCCATCATGCTACCATTATGCAGACTGATGTAGCACATAGGGGAGGTCTTAAATAATGTAGTTTAAGAAGGGGCTGTTGTTGCATGTCAGAATTCCCATATGTTCTTGCAGGACAGATGGAGAGACCTTCGTTCTGACCTCAATTCAGTTTCAGCAGCGCACTGGGAGGCCCCGAGGCTTGTGTTTTCATGTGCATTCCAAACACTCACCATCCCCTGACATACGAACGGAGTGCGTTAAGAGCAAGCTGCGAACATGCTCCTGGATGAGAGAGGCTATGTACGTCGAACAAAATGATGTAGAGAAGTAGGAAGTCGCCATGCAGGGATAGCCGAGGCATAAGGAGACAGAAAAGTACGTTCGCATTTTAAAGGAGCTCAAAGCCTGGAAGAAAAAAATCCACATGTGTCGTCTTCTCCTTCATCTGCCAGACCCGATTCTTCCTTTAGAACTCCTCTCCCCTATCCTTTCTCTCCTTTTTCTTTCTCTCCCTCCCTCTTTCTTTTGCTCCACGGGTCTGGTGCTATCCTCATTAAAATAGAGGCTGCACACGGTCCTGCCGCTGCCCTATCGCCATCGATTTCCCCGGTCACTGAGGAAGAGCACTCCCACAGGAGTCGTCAGACTTCAAAACCCTGCTCAGAAGTCTTTGTTAGCAACTTTTATTCCCTTCCGAAAGTACCACAGTGGAAAAAAGAGGAAAGGAATAAAAAGGAATGGTTTGAAAATGAGAGGCCAGGGCTTGTTATGAAATATTGACAGACTGACGTTAGCTCTGTGTTGCTGCCATTTGATGCTAACCTTCTTTTCACTCTTCTCTTCTGGAGATCTGAGGAGATGGAATACAATACCTTCTTCTTTGGCACAGTACAGGATTTGACGGCCTGTATGAAAACAAACGCAGGCCCTAGTTTGATACATATGGCAATATGGATGGATTTCTTGATTCCATTGCAGGTCATAAAGCCAACAGCCAACCGCGCAAACTTATTCGTTACTGCTGCGTTGATCAGTTGATAAGAAATGTAAAATGTAAATAAGATTTTTCTTTCATCTTGCTGCACTGCATGCTGGTATATGAAATCACACTCTTAAAAGGAACATGCTAACATGGTTCTTTAGAGTAGTTTTGTCATAGCTCCATTGCCAGTGGGACAAAACCAGTGGATTGAAGCTTAAAGGGGCCATACTGTGCATTTTACTTGTATTTAACTTTTTCTCCATGAGACCAGAATTGGACCTTTGTGTGGTTGGATGTCCCAAAAACAGTTATATTTAATTATTATATTACCATTTTCCCAAACCCTCTCATAATTCTCTAAAATTAAACCATTTAAACAAAAGTTTGAACAAAAATGTTGTTCTGTATGTACCGACATATGCAAATGCTGTTCTGTTTTGCATCTCAATTGAAAAATAGCATGGACTGAAATTCTCTTCACAATTTCATTGTGAATGAGAGGAGTTATGCTACTATAAGCCAGTAAGGTGGTAGTAGTCTATTGGGTAAAACACTTGTCTGTTAACCTGATAACCACAAAGTTGCAGGTTCAAACCCCCATACGTTCTACTATTATGTCCTTGAGCAAGAGACTTAAACCTCAGTTACTCCAGGGGGATTGTCCCTTTAACTAATGATTGTAAGTTGCTCTGGATAAGGGCGTCAGCCCCCTTTACCCTGTACATAGTTGATTTTGTGGCATCACAAAAACAATGAATTCAAGGCAGGATGTTTTTGCACCATATACTGTACACATTGTATACGCTATGAAATGGGAAGGTTTTTTTTGCAATGTTTGTATACCACATCACTCAGTTTTTCATTATGTAGGCCCTTATAATGAATAAGCCAGGAACCATCCAGAAACCTTCCTTATTAATCAAGAATCAAGAATCAAGAATACTTTATTCATCCGGAAGGAAATTGTTTAAGAGTGTAACATGACATTCTTTTGTGTAGCAGTACAGAAAAATGGCAGCTTCTGGTTTTCAGGTCACATTTTATAGCTCTATATTCATCATTCAGTATACAACAAGCTAACTTTGAACTATTCATTTGCAGAAGTTCGGCAAGAAAAATATCCTCATGACTGAGTAACAGTCAGGCTTGCACCACCTGTCATTCTGCCTAGCACCTGTTTGGGTTTTCTTACATTTGAAAGATTCATGATTTCTGTGTCCCTGCTGAGATTAGTGGAAATTGGAATGTGTACCACCCCACATAAGGCATCGTAAAGACCTGTGCTTTATGGGGGTGTCAGGTGGGCATGGAGCTGCAGGGCCTTCTTGGCTTTCATCGATTCTGAACAGTGTGGAACATGGCTTGCGGAGACTGGCTAAATATTTAAAGGCTGAGGTTTGATGGTCATTTCTGTGACTCACTGTTACCTGCTGAGAAAAAAAAAAAAGTCCAAATCCTGCATCTACAAATTACACTTGCTGTGTCTTCTGGACAGGCGGGTTATGTGTAAACGGTGGGGGTTTCCATGCAGTTTAAGCTCCGGTTTGGTCCGACTGTACAGCAACTTAAGATATTTTGAAACTTGCACACTGTTTGGATTGCTAGATTGATACATATTGCAAGAACAGAAAGACAAAATGCTTGAAAAGCTCCAAAGCCTTTTTAGAATTTTCAAAGCCTTTTTAGAATTTTCAAAGCCTTTTTAGAATTTTCCTGATTTCACAGGAAAAAAGCTGAAAATTCTTTTTCTTTGGCTTTCTGAATTGGCCAAGACATTTTTCTATAACAATGCAGCTCCTAAAATGAGTTCTTTGGAGTGATGCCATTGAAGAGTCACTGTTGATGAACTGTAGAACCTGTAGGTGGAATGTGGAAAAATCCATTCCTCCTGACACAAACGCTACATTCCATTTACTTTGCCTTCTAGTTGTATATTGTCTCTTTGACTCTTTTAAGCCCAGAAGATATAAGATACAAAAGACATATAAGAGATCCAGTAAGGAGTTTCTTCTGGTGGAAGGAAAAAAAAGAGATGGATGAAAAGACAGGTGCAAAGGGCCACAATATTCAGATGTGACCCTTCTTCGCAGACACCTCTCAGCTTAGATTGCAGAGACACTGTTAACTACAGTGTTCAACCATTAGGCCTTGAACCATAGTCCTGTATAATTGATTTTCCCTGCCTTTACCACTGGCTCACATGCTTCATTCTGGATCTGAATATCCTCTGATTGACAAAAAGAACTTTTTCTAATAGCTAGTATTGGGTTATTATTTGCTGTTCATTTGCTTTATATTTCAGTATTATTCGTATGTAATTGAAGCTATTGCAATATTGCACTGTGTAGGAACTTTCAGACTTCGTTTTTGCAATGGTGTTGTTAGGAACTAGGCGTTGTGATTTCTAGTATAAATATAGCAAGGTTGTTTACTATCCAAAATGACCAGTAAAATAACATGTTTTATGCCTTTTTTTTCTTTGTGGACAATACATGTTTTTTTCTATAAAGCCTCTACGCCATGAAAAAAGTTTACATTTTTGACCAAAGCCTTTTCAAAACTATCATTAAACAAAGTCTCAGACACATGAGCAATGAATTCCTTGCCATTTCAATAACTTTCTGTGATTTAGCTTTTAGAGGCACTAAACCTTTCAGACACTTGGTTCCTATCACCATCAGAGTACACTAGTGTGGATTGGTAGGTTTTTCTGGATAAAGGGCATTCCACTCTGACTTTGTTTCTATCATAATTATATATTTTTTAAATTATATCATGAAAAAAATGGTGGGAAAACTTTCCTTTTTAGTATTTAAATGGCTCTTTGAGTCATCATCCATTTAATTTTGGTATTTACTTACATACAAAAAGGTTTGAATCTGCACTTCTAACATTCATTTGTTTTTATAGGAATAAATGACAAAAACATAAAGAAAAAGATTAAAGAATTAAAAGTTTGGTTGGGAAAACAAATGCCACATCTACCCAATGAGTCAGTGTCTGGAAAGTGCACTGACCAATCATAAGCGTCCCCCTATGGTTACATAAACAACCCTGTAGAGTGAGCTGTAAACATGTTGAAATTCACTGTCTCTGTAATCATTAATGTCTGCAATCAAAACATTCCATCAGACTAGCCTTGATTGTTGTTTTTGTTTATTGTGATTACACAGCCCTGCCGGAAAACCCTGCGGTTCCAACATCAAATCTTGCTCCTCTGGATGTCTTGTTTCATATCCCAGCTCATTTTTTTTAAAGGAGAGGCCGCAATTGTTTGTTTGTCTCTTCCTACAGTCGCACATTACATATGGAAGTGACTGTTTTCTGGCTAGCTTTGAGCATTTGTTTGTTTAACTGATGAACAAGCCTGTGCAGAGAAATGGGAGCGTAATCGCTTTAAGGAGAGTAAATCAAATATTCTCGATTAAATGAAAACCAAACATAACGGCATCTCTTTGTCATGTGAGACAACGGGGCAGATTTGGAGAGATCTAATAAAGATTGCTCGGGAAAAGCTTATTTAAATGGGCTTGATTAGATTTATTAGCCCATTTGCATGCTGATGGCCTTTGTTTGTTTATTAAGAAATGAATTGCATCACTCTGAAAAACAGAATGCTGAAATGCCCTTGTGAAATCGCACTGTTTTCCATTTATTTAGAAGGAAAAGCATTACGTCATTGACAAAGTGAAGACATTATCTATGAAGAAGTTTTTACAGCCCCTTCAGAAAGGTGGCTTGTAAGTGGGGTAGTTGTCTGATGGACCTACTGTGCAAACTACATTTACAATATGTGCCTAAAACTGCTCAACTGTATGTTCGTGGATGAAAACATAGGGATCAATGCAAAACACATCACATGCATGCATGATCAAATATGCACACATACAATCCATTCCCTATTGGTGGAAAAGGATGACTGTGGCTGCATGAGCAAGTCTGTTCTGTGCTGTACAATTGCTGATGTGTGAGGTATTGACTTTATTTTCATTATTTTCATTATTTAATATAGACATTATTTCCAGTAGAGTGGATCACGAGCGTGAGTGTGTACGTAGCACTGGTCAGTTTGGCCAGCCACAGTGGTCTTGAACCTATGAACTCCAAAGAAAAACTATAAATAATTTGAGAGCACACGCTACATTTTTCTCTTCCTATAAACTGCTCTGTGTTGTGTTCATGCAATAAGGACCATGAATAAGATTCAGTGTGAATGGGTTTGGCTGACCTACCTTTGGCTGAATAGACAAATATACAACAATTACCCATAACTTTAAAACCACCTCCCTAATATTTTGTAGGCACTCCTCTTGCTACCACAACAGAGCTGTTGAGGCATGGACTCCACAAGACCTGTGGAAAGTGTGCAGTGGTGTCTGGCGCCAAGACATAAACTGCAATTCCTTTACATCCTTTAAGTTATGAGGTGGGGCCTCCATGGATCAGACAAGCACATCCCACAGATGCTTGACTGAGTCAGGACGTGAAGAATCTGAAAGCCAAGTCAACATCTAAAGTTCTTTGTCAGGTTTCTTAAACCATTCTTAAACCACTATTGTGAAATACCATTGCAATACAGGGATGTGCTGCAACAATGTTTAGGTAGGTGGAGTATCAATGTAACATCCGTATGAATTCCAGGAATAAAGGTTACCTAGCAGAACATTGTCCAGAGCATCACACTGCCCCTGTCAACTTACATTCTGCCCATAGTCCGTCCTGGGTCAACCTTCTTCCATTCTGAGGCTCAGTGTTCGGACACCATTCTATTATAGCCATCTGGTTGTCCTTCTTTGTACCAGGTAGGTAGTAAGCACTGCATGCTCCTGACGAGACCCGCCATTTTGGAGATGGTCTGACCCAGTCGTCTAGTAACTCAGGTCCTTGCGCTTGCCCAGTTTTGCTTCTTCCAAAACATCAGCTCCAAGAACTGACTGTTCACTGGCTGCCTCATAGATCCCCGTCCCTTAATAGTTGCCGTTGTAATGAGATATTCACTTCATATGTCTAAATATTCACTTCACTTAATATTGTTTTGACATAATGAAACCAACTTATTAAAAATTTGCTGTTTTCGCAGCTTAGTTTCTATAAATTATTGAAATGGGAATTAAGAGATATTTTTTAAATCAGCCTTTCCATCAAGCTTACATTCTGGTGATTGAAAGACAGTGCATAATGAGGGTCTGTCATTTTGGTGTACCCAGACTGTGTTTATACAGTGATATATGATCAGGAGGATGTGTTCCTTTTAATTTTTATCCTTGTAAGAGTTTGTCACCACTGCTAATATGGAAAAACAGTAACGATACGCGTACTACATTTGACATCTGTTTGCAATGTGTTTTATTCTATTATTTAGCAAAATCCCTTTACAAAGTAATTAGAAACACCCTGTGTATTGCTCATTTGTTTTTCAGCAATTTTTAGATGTTAGATGTGATTGATTAAAAGAGCCAGTTTCTCTAGTGGCACAAAGTTGTGTAAGCACTTACAGAAATGAACAATACACCCTGTTCCTCCCTGTAATTTACTAACCACCATATTCCTGTTTTTCATGTTTGTTAAGCCATTTGTAAAAAAGACAATGAAGGCTAATTGAGGTAGCATGTGTTTTTATGGCTAATTCATAGTGTGATTGCAAGCTTAGCATGAGATTCTGTTTTGTTTTGACCCTTTAAAGAGGAAATACACAGATTTGTTCCACATCTTCTCATATTTAAAACATTTTAGATGTAAAAAGTCATTCAGAGTGGTATCATGTGAAATGCGACATTCCAGATTCTTGCCGAGCCTCAGTTGTTCACAGAGGTGATAGGAGCCATATGTTTGAAGTGTTTATTGTCTCTGAAAGCTACATCACAGAAAGCTATTACACGAAATGGTTATGTTGCTTGATGCCTGAGACATTGTTTTATGATAGTTTTGAGATAAGGATTTGGCCCAAAACTTTGTGAAAAACTTTTTTTTTTTCCCGCCAGATGTGCCACTATTTTGACATTAAACATTACATATAAAAACCCACGTTGACAAATGGACTCAGCCTAGATGTGTTTGGTTTCTTTAATTTTGCACTGGAGCTAAAAAGCCAAATAAAGCAAGACAAGGGAATGGCAAATTTTGTCAACTTGAGCTGTCTGAAACCTTCAGCTTCCAGCGCCCTGTATGATGAAGCTGTAACATTTGTGAAATGTTGAAGAAATCTCTAAGATTAAGCTTAACCTGGATTCATGCAGAGTCACAGCATGTGACTTGACACATACGACATAATACAATACAGTACAATACAAGTGCAGTCAGAGGCCACTTAATGCAGAGTAGAATGTGTGAGAAAGCACATGAGAAGGTGCGAGAAAGAAAAGTAGGCAGAGATTGAAGCAGACAGAAAAAGAGTACTTAAAAATGCAATGTTCAATTGTACAACTAAACAGATTCGATCAAGTGTGAGACCCACTAAACAAACAGCACCCTTTAAATGCACCATCAGCAGACAAACAGGGTCTCTGTATTGGGAAGTGTGCTCATTCTTCCACACTAACTGGTCGATTTGCCTTTCGTTTTTGTCTTTTTTCTGTCGTTCCACATACCGATATAGCCATAATACTGTGGTGTTTATCTGCTCTCTACATGCTGTGTAGTCCTGTAAGATATTATATACACCCTAACACTAAGGGGAACTCGTCCACTGTATCGTGTAATACAACTCTTACTATAAATAGTGCAGTGAGTGATGCGCTTAGATAATGGTCCATATTTTCTTGCACCGATAGCAGAAACAGTTGCATCTGTGCCTGTGTGTGTATATGAGGAGGGGCTGTATACCTATGTGTGTGTGTGTGTGTGTGTGTTTGTGTGTGTGTGTGTGTGTGTGTGTGTGTGTGTGTTTGTGTGTGTGTGTGTGT
>JBBJLS010000036.1:6756083-6767181 GCA_037577275.1 Bryconaethiops microstoma
CTCTCTCTCTCTCTTTCTCTCTCTCTCTCTCTCTCTCTCTCTCTCTCTCTCTCTCTCTCTCTCTCTCTCTCTCTGTCACACGTGCACAGATACAGCATGCTCTGTCTTTTTTTCCCCCCAAATATTCAGTAAAATATTCAGCTGCATAATTTTGACTGTGTAAGTTCACAATTTATTGAATTTGGAGGTCGGGGCAACACCGTGAACTCTTTGACAGGTTCTTCAATCCATTCTTAAATATTTTTGCAGTGTTGCAGGTGCATTACCCTGCTGAAAGACATCATTGCAGTTAAAGAATACTGTTGCCATTAATGGGTGTACTTGGTCTGCATCTATGTTTAGGTTGGCGATACATGTCAAAGTAACATTATACGTGATTGCTGGGACCCAAGGTTTCCCCACAGCATCACACTGCCTCCACTAGCTTGCCTATAGTACACCCTTGTGCCATTTCTGTCCTAGATCCATTTGTAAAAATAAATATGACTCATTTAACCATTTTCTTCCACTGCCCCATGGTCTCAATGCTCATGTGGCCATTGTAGAAGCTTTTACTGGTGAACAAGGTGCTCTCATGTATATCATATCCCGCGACAAGGGAATAGGATATGAAAACGAAGAACAGCAGAAGGCGTTAGATGACTTGTTTTGGCCTTCAATATGGATTCTGAAACTACATGTGGAACAAGAACTGTAGGAGCTCTATAGATGAGGATGCTGTTACAGCCATAGCTTGTAAACTCTGAGGTGTTCTCCTTGCTATGGAAGTGTGTCTTTGTCACAGGGGTTTTTAACAACCTTCCATCCATTTTCTGAGCTGCTTCTCCTAATCAAGACCTTGGGGACCATAACATGCGATGTTTACTATAATGTAGAAATCTTAGTGGAGAAAACACATTTGTAAGTTTCTTTGATCACTTGCGCTGCCCTCTCACAACACTCAATTTGTAATGCATTTCTGAAAAATCTCAGTTTGAAGGGCCATGTAGCCATGACACTTCACCCTACCCTTCTACTCCAACAAGAATTAGGATTTGCTACCCTTCCTATCCCATAAGTATGTATGTGCAAAATGGAGTAGGGCTGTGTGGGAGGGACAAGGAGTGAAATAGGATTGGTCTTAAGTGATGTCTAATAACATCTGTGTGAAAATAGGCTAGTCTAGGATTGACTGATTATAATAATTGGCACATTTTAGAAATTGCATCATGAGCATTTTATGTTTCTTATTTAGGAATTTTGGAAATGGTTTCTGGAAATCTGTCATTGGCCAAAAGAATATCATCAACAAACTGAATGAGAATCGATCCATTTTTTAAAGGAATGTCTAGCCAAGTTTTCCCATAACTGCAGAGTAGACAGTAGGAGAATCTTTGAAGCCTTATAATATTCTTATGCGTGTGCACTTTTTTTTTTTTTTACCAGTACTATGATTCTGGAGCTAAAGGAATACGAAAGATCGCAGTTGCTAAATCGGTCACAGAGACATGTATGCTTTCTACCCATATTTGTGTCAAAATGGCAGTAGGGTTTGGTGCAACTGGTGCTCTTGTGTAAACTGTAGCAATTACAGCTCTAAGATCTTTAACATGAGGGGTTTTTTTCACAGAAAACAAAGCAGTATTGCAGGGAGAGTCTGGACACAGAACAATAATACTGTCAGCTAACAAATGTTCAGTGATTGATTGTAGACCCTCTGCAGCATCTGGCCTTTAAGTGTATTGTGGTCTGTGTGGTCTAAAATCAGATCTTGCCTGCATTTCTAGGGGAGTGGCACCCTTCATGAGCTCTGCATCATATTTATCTGCAGCCCATCGAAATTGTTTCACTCTTTGGAGCACAGGCTGTTGTTTAATGTCATTTTGCACCACGTGTGTACTTGAGAACCCAGTTGATAATGTTAAGTGGACTGTGGATTGAGCTGGCAACACTACAAAGAAAGGCTTAAGTGTCCAGCCACCAGGTTTGGCTGATCCTGCCTGATCTGTCCACTTTAGAATTGTAATGTTACACATATGCTTGAGAACTTTTCCTCCTCTTAGTGATTTGGCAAGAATCATGTCCGAGCTTGGATCTGCACATGTGCAAGGAATCTTTTGTATCCATCTGTCAGTATCTTGTGAAGTGTTCTTAATGGGTACTAAATCATTTCATTATGTGCCATATCTTATTATTATGTGAATATGTGAATATCGCTACTTGTGTCAATATTACTTATATACTACTGATCTCTATTACGTGCATAGTCCTAACGACCATCTGTGTCGGTAGTAATTCATTTAACTGTAAGTTACTTATCTATAGTATTTTCACCTAGCACTTGTGTGTATAGCATAGTATATTTCATATTAAGGTTTTTCTGCAGACTTTTGTTAAATTAATTTAGACTTTATATTGATTTTATATTGTTCTTGTCTCTGTGTCTCTGTGGGTCTGTGCAGTCATAACATTAACAGTTACCTCCGAAATCAATCAAGTTTTCTGATTCTGATTCCTCATACCACACCCCGGTTTTGATCCATCTGTTTTGAGGCTTAGAAGTTTTCATCTTTGTCCATGTTTGCAGCTGAAATCTGAATTCTCTTAGAGCTGAATAAAGTTTGAATGAGATACGTATACATATCATTGAGCTCGGTCTGATATCATGTTGTATTCAGCATTTAGCTTGTGCTCCTCCCCAGTCCAACCCCACTTTCAGAGACCTGAAATGTGACAGTTCTGCTTCAGTGGATCTCACTTTTATCAGTGTTCACCATAACTGTTCTTGAAAATTTGGGCCATTATTGTGATGAATTTCTTGTGCAAGTTCCTCTTCACACAGGGTTCACACATTTCAAAATTGGAAACATCCCCTTTTGCCGCTCTTCGTCTGTGTTATCTGTTGAATTTGAAATGGTTTTCTTTTCATCAGAATGTTTTATGAGTATGGAGTCTGATTTTTGGGAGTCTTGCTTGGTATCTTGGTTTTCTTCGTTGGTTGGTGAATCTGAACTTGTATAAGCTTGGGCTTGTGTGTATGGGACTATCACTGTTGTGGACGCGTTAGCCAGCAAGTGTGGCTTTGGCTGTGTGGTCGACACTGTTGTGGCAGTGATTGTTGTAGAGGTGATTGTTGGGGCGGCAGCTGGCAGTCCAAGTCATCCACCTTTTGCACATTAATCAAATTCACTTGGGCTTTTCTCTGTTTCTTTGTGTTTGTTTCCCACGTTCCCATGCTTGGACACACACACATATAATCATAATCCCAGTCTGGGTTTCTGCCTGGATCTGGAGAATCGATCAGCTCATGAAGCAAGTTAACTTCTCAAAGCTGTCCTCCTTTGGCCAATAGGCTTGTAGTCTCACTCCTCAACCTGGCGGTAAACATTATAATTAACCTTCCTAAGTTCATTTAGGCTTAACTTTTGACCGGAAACATGTTAGTTGATTATGAATCCATGATAATATATATATTACTACCTAATGTTGTGTTGGAACTCTCTACTAACTCAAATTTATGTGAACATTACAAGTTTTGAACTTCCATTTGCTATTTATGGCTTGTAGGCCTCCTTCACCTAAGGTCGTACAAACAATATAGAGAGATTATTTTGACTGTAACACATACTAAGATGAAACATTTTGTACTGTTTATCATAGAGTACCTAGTTGCAATGTTTGCCAGATGGTTTTTAAACCATTTAAATTTTCTTAAAAAGTGGCACAAAATAACTCTTGTGTTTCCGGTCAAAAGTGACCAGCATGATTTATTTAGTAAAGAAAAAAGACAATGTTTGTTGTGGTTGCTAAGGTATAAAAGGTGGTTTCTATGGTGTCGGAGTGGGTTGCTAAGTAGTTTTTAGGCAGTTGCTGTGTGTAGGAGGTTGTGGCTAAAGAGTTTCTAGATGGTTTCTATCGGATATAATGTGGTTGCTAAGTAGTTTCTAGGCAGTTGCTATGGTGGATGAGGTGGTTGCTAGGGAGTTTATAGGTGGTTGCTATGGTATCTGGGTCAAAGCAGTTTCCTCTGGGATCAATAAAGTTTTCTGATTCTGGTATACAAAGTGGTTGCTAGGTTGTTGCTAGGTGCTTGCTGTGGTGTAGGATTTGGTTGCTAAGTAGTTTCTAGGGAACTTCTATTTGTAGGAGGTGGTTGCTAAAGAGTTTCTGGATTTTTGCTATGGTATACCAAATGGTTCCTAGAGTGTTGCTAGGTGCTTGCTGTGGTGTAGGAGGTGGTTGCTAAGCAGTTTCTTGGCAGTTGCTATGGTGTTGGAGGTGGTTGCTATGGTATAAAAGGTGGTTACCATGGTGTATGAGGTTGTTGCTATGTATTTCCAGGTAGTTGCTAGGGTGTAGGACTTGTTGGCTGGGGATTTTCTATGTGGTTGCTCAGGCGAAGGAAGTGGTTGCTCTGGAGATTTTGGGCAGCAGGCCAATCTCAAAATTTCTTCAGGAATTTTGCACCTTTATTTGAATGAATTGTCAACAGGTGTGGTTCCCATGGAGTAAAAATTAAATTAGTGATAGGTTCCTGTGGGGGTAGGGGAACATAAGGTGTGTGTGTGTGTGTGTGTGTGCTTAAACTCTATTTTATACACTAATTGTATTCTTACTAATTAATTTATAATGACCGGTAATTTTTGACCGGGAACACCATGAGTGTTCATAAATTCAATAAAACACACAATATGATAAAAATTCTCAATTTTTTTTAATGCATTCCAGTGCCTTGTGTAAACAAAGTCATGGAACCTTACAACAAACCGATGAAATTAACTGCATTTTCTAGCGAGAAAATTTGTAAATCGGTCAGATTTGACCGGAACACAGTAGGAAGGTTAATACACGATCAATCATTGTATTAAATTAGGGTTTTACAAAGTTTTTCTATGTTCCCCTATACTGTTACCTTCAAGACATCTAAGATTGTATTCTAAGTACATTTTGGCCACTTCTGTTGTTCTGTGATGGAGCAAATGTTCACAATGTGATCTGGGATTATCAGATGATGTAAATACATAAAAATAAGCCAATTTAATTGTTTGGAACATCTTGACGCTCTCCATTTATATAAATTTCATTGTATCAGAGAACAGACTTGTTTTTTCCTAGCTTTTGGTGTTATGCTTAAGCTAAACTTGTGGTTTACACTCTCTCCCTTTTATCCCATTATTACAGTGGTGTGTCCTTCTTTCTGCTGCCATCACATTTAATTGCTGCTGTTTCCCACGCTGTTATACACTGAATCAATACAACACTAATCTCTGATAGAAGAGGCTGAGAAGGAAGTGTAGAAGTGTGACCTATATATATATATAGATATATATGTGTGTGTGTGTGTGTGTGTGTGTGTGTGTGGGTGTGTATACACTCAGGTACATGCACACACACACACACACACACACATATTTTGCCTTCTGCCTCACACATTTCCTCCATTTTCCCTTGCTGACCTCAGGGTATTCTGCAGAACTTCATCCATTTTAAAAAGTGTAAAGATTTTGGTATGCACTTGGCTTGAATTTGACTTCTGCGCATCCAGATATCCATTTAAGCCCAGACAAAAACATATCACCTGTGTTTTAGAAGTGAAGTGGCCGAGCGTTAGAAGAAAAGTGGGCTCAGCGTGTGAGTCTGTGTTGGAGCTAAAGTAATCCCAACCACCTGCACCGGAATAGCATGAATAATGTATACTTATTCAATAAGCACCCACACCACAGGCAGCCAGTTTATCTGTGTGTTGTATTTGCATTCTGTGTGTGTGTTTGTGCATATGTTTTTGTCCAAGAGTGTATGTGTGACTGTGTGTGTGTGTGTGCGTGTGTGTGTGTGTGTGTGTGTTGTTAACGTTGGCCTGGGCAACCCAAACATGCACCTAGAGACTGCATTCTCCGGAACACTGGGTGATGCTGTCAATGCCGGTGGTCTTGCTGTGGTGGACCAGCTTCCTTCAGAGCGCTGGGCAGTTCTCTCTTTACAAGGGGCTAGGGGGTGCTCTCAGGAACACCATGGGGCACTGTCAGAGTACCTGGGGAGAGTGTAGCCACACTGGAGGATGTGGATTTCTCTTGGCCCTCGTGGCTACTGTCTCCAGACGCCCAAGCCCCACCTGGGCCCATGGAGGACACACCATGGTGGCGCACTGCAGAGCACCTGGTGGAGTTGATGACCCAGGTGGTAGTTGGGTAGCACTCTCTGTAGCTTTGGGCGACGCTGGGGTGTCTGCCATGGGCCCTGGTGGTGCCCGGGCATCTGGAGGCAGTGCCACAAGAGCCAAGAGAAGTCCACATCCTCCAGCATGGTCACACACTCTCCAGGTTTGTGCTCGGGATGAAGCAGAGAAGGGTAGGACAAAGGCCAACAGACTCAGCCAGCTATATTCTAAGGAGAGAGGGGGAAGGTGAAACCAAGAACGGATGGGTGGAAAAGGAGAAGTATACTGTGCCACAGTGATCCCTCTGGTGAGAGAGAGTGAGGAATAGTGTTGTAGTTCAAGGAGGAGGCAGGATGGTAGGGGAACTGGCTACTTCCAATTTGGGAACACAAGAATCGAGGGACTCCCTTTCCCACATTAGCTCCTACCGGTTTATGCCACAGTGGAAGAATCCCAGACACTTGTACATGCAGCCCTCTGGGACAGAGAGTGCATTAGGCCATCAAATACACCATCCCAGCTCTGGGGCAGATCCGTACTGTTTCAGCTGCTGGGGGGGCAGTTGATCCATGGCCACTCAATCTCCTCCAGGGTAGTAGGCTTGACGGTGAAGGCCAGATACAGTAAATCCTTCGAGTCTGCAACTGACAGCCAGCTTGTTGGCTGCCCTATGGTCCTGCATCTTCTTTTGGGCATTATCATAACTTTAATCTCTGTGCTTAAAAAAATAAAAAATTATGGTACATTTTTCCACCCACACCTCTGGATGCAGTTAGGCTCCCAGCTAGATGAGCTGCCGCCAGTAGAGGGTGCTGCCTCCAACCTCTCCCACTTCAATTTCCTGGCCAAGGAGTGTCCAATGCTTACTGGCTGGGAAACCCAATGCACCCACAGACACAAAATGACACCAGATTAGGTGCAAGACTATAGTCAAACGAAAGAAACATGGCAGTCCAAAAGAATAAATGAAACCACTGCCAAATTTGTCTGTTACTACCAAGTTCTCTCACAAGTCTCCTTTCAAGCCAAGCTCTATCTAGCAGATTGCAGAGTTTATCTCCAATGCTAACCTAAAGCTTTTTCAGATGTAGACTTTTGCATAGGAATGTGAATCCAAGCTGGAGTTCAGTAAAGATCACATGTCAATCATTTGTCCTGAGACCCAGCACAGTACCTGGATAAGTGGACATTTCTATGACAATTTACAGTTAGGTATTTAGTTTAGTTTTCTGGATAAAAGAGCCACATTGGTGAGTTGTATGATTCAGGAATAAAGAAGCTGTTGGCCATTCATGCTGTATGACTGCATGCATTGCAATAAAATACTGCTTAAGGGCAGCATGCGTGAAAGACTCCAAGCCTGAACATTATCGGTTAAAGTATATTAATAATATCTCCTTTGTGTGAAAAGCTTTATACATCTGAGGCAGTTAATGAAAGTTTTCAGGGCCATGTGTGTTGAGCAGCCTAAGACCAGACGAATTTTGGGAGGGTTTTAGAAGGGGTGTAGCCTTGGATTTCATCACCCCCCTTCAAGCTTTACAAGTTCAAAAGTTGCCCCCAGAGGTGCACTCTAATTATAAGATCCTGCCTGGCCCCACAAGGTTATGCTTGTTCCAGCTTTGAGTTTGTGGGACATGTACATATGTGCTTGTCCCTGTGCGTGTGGGCTTGTGTATGGTTACATGCTGTTGTATCGTCAATTCGGGCTTGGCTTGTTTCAACTTTATCTCGGTTTCCCTCGCTCCTCCTCATATAATGAAATGACAGCCAGACCCGCTACAATTAACAAACTGCTCAATTCTGATGTTTGTTTACAGAGGCAGGAACAGCTGCGCACTGCTCTAATTGTGCAAATGAGAGTGGAACTGCTGATGCCAGTTCATTTGTTGTTTTGAAATTAATTAGATTTTGCTAAATCAGAAATTACAGTGTGTCTTGGAAAGTGCATGTCCTGCCTTGTGTCTGCAAGTAGCATGTAGTTCTCCCCGTGTGTAATTAAATTTATTCATAGAATGAGCTCCGGCAAATCATTACTCTCTCCATGTTTGCCTGTTTCCCCTTAACTGGTGTATTATGGGAAAACTCTTAACCAGGCTATATTCCAGATGTTGGCAATTAGGAATCTCTAATAAAAAGCTTGTATCGAGTAGACCCTGATAATTACCTTAGTGAATGTTGTCTTCGTGTTCATTTGTCAGCCCCTGGTGCAGAAATTCTTGTCAGACAGCGTAGACAGCTGGCCAATTCTGCAATGTTTTGGAGGCCCATGATATCAGCAATGCACAATGGTTTCATTTGACTTAAATGATTGTAAATGGATTCATGTTTCATCACTGATTACAAAAATATACAGGATTTCTTTCAGAAAGAAGGATCACTGCTCTCCCATTAAAGACTCATACGTAGATAGCTGTTTGGGATGGATGATGTAGACAAATGGCCATTTCTATAGCTTTAAACAGCTTGTTGAGTAGTTAAGGAGAGAAGCGGCCCCCAAACTTTTTTGCGCCACGGACCAGTTTAATGTAAAACAATATTTTCACGGACTGGTATAGATACAACTAAAAACAAAGCGCGTTTGTTTTTTACTCGTTTTTGCTAGCTTGCGGGCTAAATTTTTGATGTACTGTAATACGTGACCGAGATGAGCGTTTTTTTCTCTGATTATTAATAAAATATTTCTATCTTTCTGTGTAGCCCAGTACCAAATGACTCACGGATCGATACCGGTCCGTGGCTTGATACCACTGCGGCCTGATACAGACAAACCTTTTTGTGTGATTACCTGCCTCCGTCTGCTGACAGCCCAACCTGATAGCCAAGCTAACATCTTGAAAAATAATAAAAGAGTATTAGATACAACCATTTAGCACAATTTAGAGGTAGCATTGTTATTTGTGAGTCCTTTTCTTGCTGAAGGAAACATTGAAAATGAAACTGATGTCACAGTAGACCCACGTGATTTAATTAAACTTTATTAGCAGTAGTCTTTATATGAAGAAAGTGCCTCAGTATCAGCCCATTACAGCCCAGCTAATCTCCTGAATTAAATGGCAGCAGCTCCATAGCTAGGTAGCGTTCTTTGGAAATTAAACTTTAACAGAGAATAGCAGGTAGATTCTAGGCCAATAATGCTTTAATTTGAAAGTCATTTTCACATGCTTTCACCACAGATTTAACTAACATTCAGCTAAGAGCCATTGAATGCAACTGAACATTATATTAAATGTATCATTTTACCTAAGACGTTTGTTAACCATGAAAGTATCTGTGAATAATTGATAGGAGCCCTCAAAAAAATGATGACTCTGTGGTCTGTCTAAACTAACCGTTGTCTTATTGAATTAAAATCTTAATAAGAGTGAGTATGGTATTCGTGTATGCCATGTATTGGCATTTGTCATTTGTGTTTGTCTCTATTTTCTGCCACAAAAAAAAGGCACGATGATAAAACCGACTGCTTTTTGCAGAACTTTAAAAGGAAACTGATATCACAGCATGCATGCCCCTCTTCAGAATGAGAAAAAGAGATGGGGGAGCTTTATTAGTAGTAATAATTCAGCCTTTTATTTAAAGGCCGAAAGTGTCTCCGTATCAGTCCTCATAACAGTCAAGCCGATTCCATTATTTAAGCCCCAGCAGCTCCTTATTGTCTCCGTCCTCGTCTTTGGTGTGTGTCCTCTCACCGCAGAGAAGCCTGCCGTTCTAATTAACAATCCGACTTATGTCCCCCATTCCGAATAAGGGCCGCCTCTGCAGGGGAAAGAAATGATCAAGGACAAGTAGCCCCCACTGCCTGCTGCTACCCCCTGTCTGTCTCTTCCAATCCAGAGAAGGGCGTCTTGTGGCGTTTTGTAATGTTTTGCGGCACCTCACGGCAACAAGGAAGAAAGTTATTAAGCTCACATTGACTGGTGCCAATTTAGTTCTTCTTTGCGGACACTTCGAAAGAACCATCCCACCTGAAGCTCATGTAGGTGTCTGGAAGTGTATTTGCTAGGGCCGTGGGGGGGCGTATGGGACAGATTACCCATGGGCCATCTGTTTATGCTCTCGCAGCCTGGCACACTGTGCCCAAACATCTGGCCACACACTGTCTGGTACAGGCTGGCAGCCCTGAAACTCTTGAGGCCATGTTTTCGTCTACGGGTGCTCACATCTGCGATATCCTCCCCCACTCATGCTGACCTGGCTAGCTATGATGAAGAGCTTAGTTTTATATTTAAAAATAGCTTTTCAGTCTGTCCTGTATAAAGCATATGTATTGTATGGTCATTTAACATAGAAATGCATTTTGAAATGTTTCCATGAATCGAGTGAAAGAACAGAAAACTAGTTCATGCTGTAACATCCTTTGGTATATGGATGTTCATATTCTTTTGCCCTAGCTACAGATGAAACCCTGGTTTTATTTAATAAAATATAATAAAACTAAATTATATTCAGAAAGGACCCATCGTTAAATAACGGTTCAGATTAAAATAAACTATGTAAAAAATCTAATAATAATTTTTTTAAAATTCAATAAATAAAAAACCTTTACAAACATATTAGGTTAATGGCTTAGGATTGGAAAGTTTGAATCCAACTTATGGCATTTTAAACTTGACCATCACCGAAAGCATTACATCAGTTCCAGGCACTGCTCTGCATCACTATGAATTACAGCACAGTCTATACAGGGGTAACATCAGTATTTTACATTCTAGCACTGCAGACAGCAGTTCATTGTACACTGTACAGTACGAATACAGGTTTACCTTTACATTTTCTGTCAGGGTAAAGTATTAAGCTAAGTTTAAAATGAAATTAAAGTGTTTTGGGAGCATATTTGGGGGCATATTCAGGGTTTACACTGTAGAATTTTGTGCTGCATTTTTCGCTGTTTTTAACTATTCGCAGGTGCTCTTGGAATGAAACCCCCGTGAATCTCAGGGGTGTACTGTGTGTGTGTGTGTA